>JABFEB020000104.1:4354754-4365117 GCA_019775895.2 Stomatorhinus ivindoensis
ATGAACCCCCCCCCCCCCCCCAAGTGAACATTCCCTGCCCATTCCCGCATCATGTGGTTCCGTTCGCCGTGGCAACCGGAGTACGTCTCACGCCTTGCAGCTTAAAAAAGAACAGTAAACATGAATGCAGTATGCACCTGGCAGTGAGACGCCCACCACACGACTGACAGGCCCCAGCGTAGTCGTGGCAACGAGACTACGCACAGGGGCAATCAATCGACGGAGCGCGCCTGAGCCCAGCCGACGTCTTGTTTGTTCTTGAAAGGTGCGTCTTTTGTTTTCTTTTCCTGTTTGCTGTTTTCCTCCCCAAAGACGGCTCCCTGTTTTCCGGGGTCTGATCATTCCTGAGATGCACAAGCCCCAGCTTGTCATAGACGCAGCGTGAAGGTTATTTTTCACACAAAGCCATAAAACACATATGCAAAATATGTGGCTGCCAGGAGGATGTTAGCACTGCGAGAATCATGCAGCCTGTCACAGGATCTGTTGCTCGGTACGTGAGCACGCCGTGATTCTAGTATTGAGCTGAAATGGCCATAAAACAAGGGCTTGGTCACTTTGGTGGGGTTGTAATTGATTAAAAAAAAAAAATTTGTTACATTTAAATGGAACTTCAATGACAAACACAGCAAAGACTGGTGACTGTGATGAATTACGATCAACTGTCCGGAAGGTAATGATTTATTCTGGAAACAAAATGAAGGTATTCTCATGAATCATCAGCTAAAAGCATGTACACTGTGAGAGGCACATGGCAGTTTATACTCTTCTTCTAGACGCTCTCGGTCCATTATGAGTCTATATCACGGAGACATGCCTGCTTCACTGGTGACTTCTCTGCTAAACAGTTCCAGGTCCTCGCTGACCCCACATACTATCCACATTTTCCTTTCCGGCTTTGCTCCCTGCCTGATGTATGGACACTTTGCGTTGATTCTTGGTCAGGTACTCTACCAAGAACACTTTGTGACCATATCATTTTTTTCCCCCAAGCCAAATTGTTTTCTAAACATTTTAATATGCTATTAAATTCTAACGAAATATTGCAAATATTTGCAAATCATTTTGATTGACAGGAAAAGAATGCTAAGTCTAATATAGAATGTGGTTTCTTTCACACTCAGAAGACGTAGATCAGAGGGGCTGGTGTCTCTACAGCCGTGTTCCCAACCTGGTCCTTGAGGACCCACAGACAGTCCATGTTTTTGCTCCCTCCCGGCTCCCTGTCATCCAGTCCATGTTTTTGCTCCCTCCCGGCTCCCTGTCATCCAGTCCATGTTTTTGCTCCCTCCCAGCTCCCTGTCATCCAGTCCATGTTTTTGCTCCCTCCCGGCTCCCTGTCACCCAGTCCATGTTTTTACTCCCTCCCGGCTTCCTGTCATCCAGTCCATGTTTTTGCTCCCTCCCGGCTCCCTGTCACCCAGTCCATGTTTTTACTCCCTCCCGGCTCCCTTTCACCCAGTCCATGTTTTTGCTCCCTCCCGGCTTCCTGTCACCCAGTCCATGTTTTTGCTCCCTCCCGGCTCCCTGTCATCCAGTCCATGTTTTTGCTCCCTCCCAGCTCCCTGCAGGTCCCTGAGGACTGGATTAGGGCTGCTCTGCCCATCGTGTTTGAGTGTGTCTGCAATCATGTGCCCTGGGATAGCATAGCATTCCACTCTGTCTGTCCCATGCCAAGCCTCCAGGCTTACAGTGACCTGGTAGAGGATAAGCAGCTACGGAGAATGGATGGATGGATGGATGGAGAGATGGATAGAGTTATGCATGTATATTATGTAATGCCGGTGCAGTGGGTAACTGAGTTCCCTGCGTGTGGCGCTTGCATGTCCTACTGCTGCTGTGCAGCTTCATTCTGGGGACTCTGGTCTCCGCCTGCAGCCCAAAGGCATTGTGGCGAATTGGCAATGTGGGCATGTGTGTGTACATGTGTGTATGTGTGCATGGGTGTGCGTGCGTGTGTGTGTATATGCATATATGTGCGTGTGTGTATGCATGTGCGTGCGTGTGTCCATGTGTGTGCGTGCATCTGTCCGTGTGTATATGTGTGTGTGTGTGTGTGTGTGTGTGTGTGTGTGTGCGTGCACAAGCTCTGTGAATATACTGGAATATACTGGCACCCCCCCAGACCATCCCCTGCCTTGCTCTCCATGCTGTCCGGGACTGACTCCAAGCTCCCTGCATCCCTGTCCACCATAACTATTTGGAAGATGGATGGGTGAGTATATTTCTTATTAGATGTACCCTGACGACTAAGCTTTAAAAAAGATACAAATGTTGTCCTCCACTAAAAAAGCTTTATAAATCTCACTCTCTGTCTTTTGGGGCCACTTCTACTTTTAGGTTTTGTTCCCCGTCGGTGACGTTCGTCAGGAACTGCCTCCGCTGACTAACTCCGCTCTTCCCTCCTGTGACTTTGCTGATTTACCGTTGCTGTTCTACAGAAACGGGGTAAACAGCCTTCGGCTCGTTGAACTCGTTCTCCTCTTCATCTAGGACAGCGGTCCAGCCCTCACACTTGGCCGTCCATCGTCCACCGGTCACTCTCCCATCTCTTCCATCTTCATAGCTGCCTGTTGATGACTTTTCCTTCAGCCGCTAAAATGACTCACGCTCTCTGCTGTCGTTTTAACAGGCCTCTTTCTCCCACAAGCTTTTCCAAATCTACACTGACTCATGCCTCTTTCTTCCTACTTTTACTGCATTTGGTTCCCCCTGCAATTCTGAGGTTTGCACTGCACTCTGGGGCCATAAAACACAGCCTCACCGTCAGCCCTGAGTATGCTGCACCCTCTGCTGTTCTCAGACCCGTTTTCATACCTATTACATCCTTTCTGCTGAATGCTTCCCTCCATTCAGGCTGCTAACCTTCAGATTTCAGAATAGCTTTTGTTAAACGGCCGCTCTTTTTGACCCCACAAATCGCTGAATTAACAGCTTGTGTGTTTATAGATCTTCTTGGCCTCCCTGTAACCTTTTCTGCAAGCCGTGCATCACGGTCTTGCACATGTTGCAAATTCATTACTATTGTCATTAGTTTATTTGGCCTACCTTTATTTAAACTTATGAAAGGTGACAATAGCTTACAGAATGTCACACATTTGTTATGCTAAACTCTTAGCGACTTAGAGAGCCTGGAAAATGTTAGTTTCATTTCTCTGGCCCGATGCGAATCGCTCCTTTTTTTCCCCAGACTCTATACTCTCATACTGAAATTTGTTTTCCTCTTTCGATTCCCACATGGCTTTTTTTTCTTGCGCTCTGCATAACTCCTTGTCCAGATTGCGCCTCTGCTGGTTTCCTCAGCTTTCCTCAACTCCTTATTCCTTCTTCAGCATGTCAGCTCTCCTTTGATTGGCTCGTGCATCTCTGCCATCTTCCTGTTTATTTACTGGAAATGCTACTTCAGTGCTTGGCGGAAAGTGCACCATTCCGCTCTGCTTTTATCACTACTCTTTTAACTTTTTTTTCTCCAGTGAATCACTCACCTAAACTTTTTCACTCCTTGCTTTATACCTGTTTCCTGCACCCTACGGTGCAATACGTAACCTAGCCGGTAGTGAACCGTCTGCATCCGTCACACCCCCCACGACACTGAATTTTTTTTTTTACTAACTTTTAATTCCCCCTATTTTGTCACCTTTAATAATTTTTTTTCTTTCCTCGCTGTCAGCCGTCAGTAGCTGGATCTTACCCAGAACTGAGTAAATATGCTCCACCATTACTGCAGTAAATACTTCCCCTTTGAAGTTGCTATTTAATCGTGGTAATTTATACCCATTTTTCACTTAGTGGAATACTAGGGCATTCTGAGCGAAGTTGAACTGTCCAACAGGCTAACAGCAGGGGCGACCACTTAGCCTGTTGGACAGCACAACTTCGCTCAGGATGCCCTAGTATTCCACTAAGTGAAAAATGGGTATAACTGGCCGCCCCTGCTGTTAGCGAACCTGCCGGACATCCATCTTCCCCCCTTTTCGTTTTATTGTGTCATAGTGGGGCCTAATCTTGAAAGTAAAAGCGGCGCCTGGTGTTGTAGTTAAGTTTGAAAGAGAAAGAAAAACAGCCCATCTGAGCGTGGATTGCATCACTTTTTACTTTTCTCATTTCAGATGAGTAAGATTATTTAAGATTTGTTTCTTCATGTTATTGCTGGTACTGTATTAAGATCATTACTATCTCTAGGTTTCCAATATTGCTTTTTTGGAATATCTGAGTCCATAATTTATACACTGGAAAACGTCTGTCCTGTACAAGAATTATAAGCTGAGACTCACTAACGACGCTTTCGCACCAGAGTTCCGGAACCCGTTTCCCAGACCACCTGAAGGGCCTGTTGTTTTAGTGTAGGTGGGATCCGGAGAAGTCCGAGTTAGCCACTGCAAGCACAAGAAGTGCCTGGGGAATCTCTCAAGGTGTGGTAAAAAATGCCCGCGGAAACTCGGAACAAACAAACAATAGGACGGTACAGTGGTTCAGTGCTTAGCATCGTTACCTCACACCTTCAAGGGGGGGCTCCAGGACCCCCTGCCCCTATCCAGGATAGTCTGCGGGAAGATGGATGGATGTATCAATGCCCTTCAATGCATTAGTACCTTATCCAGAGTGAATCTGAGCCGTGTGCCCCACGCGGCCTCGGACAGGCTCCAGGGCCTCCACAACTCTGGCCATCATAAGTGTTTTGGAAGAAGGATGAATAGCAGCTATAATACATTTTGGCCTTAATAATGTAGCATCTGATTCCACTGTCATCTCTAGGAAAAAAACCTATACATTCAGTATAATTTATTCAGATTTTAATTCCCAGAACACCAGAGAATGGTTCCAGGCTACTGGTAGAATAAATAAAAAATTTAAGGTATTATTAAAAAAAATAATAATGTATTATTACATGAATTTAACCGAAAGAAAATAAAAATCGACACATAAACAAGATCTGAAAGATTAAGTGATTCCTCATCATTTCATGGTATAATCGGGATGATAGCAGAGCCAGAAATGGCCGCCGTCTGTCAGGTATGACATTTCTAGTTTCATGTATCTTTGATGGGCTGGAAATGATATATGTTTTTCCATAAGGGTAAGTGAAGAGGAGTCTGGACTGGGGTGATCACGCAGCCCCCCCACCCTCCCCATCTGTAACAGAGTACCTTTATCCTTGGTAACCCAAGCCTCAGTTCAACCCGCACAAGAGGGCAATAAAAATAATGTGATGGACAATGGAATACGCCTTTTCTCACATTCCAAAACACACTACTTGAAAAGAATAATACTCACTGACAACAACAACAAGAGTTATATATATACATATATTACAAAAACCCCACAACCGTCAGAAGGATCAGCAGGGAATAGTACGCTTATGGACGTACGCTTATGCTATAATAACCCATTTATGTTGTTATAATGAACATGTAAAAGTTACTTCTATTACTATTGAAACCATAAATTTCAAATAATTAAATCTTTCAGCAGATTTTACAGTATAAAAGCATAAATTATACCATGACATTTTGATAGTTATGCCTAATTGCAGCGTGTATATGTAAGCAGACATGGCAAAGCTTGAGACAGCAGTGCGATTCTCGCATTAACGAGGGAAATACCCTAATACCACAATCCGGGAACTGCATGCTTTCCATACCATTATCGCTTGCCTGCTGCTGAACCGCTGATTGCCTTAAACAAGCATATACAGAGTGGTTAATTAACTGCTTATTTCCGCACTTTGCAGGGTGATTGATACTGGACGAGTTTCAGTTGGTCCAGCATTTCTGCTGTCAACCTCAGGCGTTGGGTGAAGCCAGCCGTCATAATTAGGGTATTTATCAAAGCAACAGGAACTTACATTTAGGTGTATGCATGGATGCACATAAACTTGAATCCAAATATTTTCTTCATTTTATTTAGCAGACACTTATATCCAAAGCGACACACAGGGTCAGAATCTCTGGAGCAACTGGGAGCTGAGAGCATAGCCCAGTAGCCCGGCGGAGAAAGCAGGCTGCCGTTTTTGGGATTTGAACTGGTCATGCACAGCATCCTGACCCCCTGAGCCATACGCCTCCCCCAGACGGTCCTCAGACTTCATCTAAAGTCTGATTCTCAAAAAATGGTTAAAATCAAGCCTTGAATGAAATGTTCATAGATCAACTCAGTCAAGTGCGTAGAAGGAGATGGGTGTTTTTATGCAGAGCAAACATACACAGTGAGCATACTTACCCCCCCTCTACTGGGAAACACCCTCCATTCTCCTTCTTCTCTTGGCTGCTCCCCTTAGGGGTCGCCACAGTGCACCATCTGTTCCCATTTCTTCCTGTCCTCTGCATCTTCCTCTTTCAGACCAACCACCTGCATGTCCTCTCTCACCACATCCATAACCCTCCTCTTTCTCCTTCCTATTTTCCTCCTGCCTGGCAGCTCTATCCTCAGCATCCTTCTCCCAACGTACCCAGTATCCCTCTGGCTTTGTCTGCAAACCATCCAACCTGAGCTGCCGGTTGTTAATCCTGTCCAACCTTGTCACTCCCAACGCAAATCGTAACATCTTTAACTCTTCTAGCTCTGCACTTATCCTTTCTACAGTGGGAAGCATGTAACACGAGGTCAATACAAGACTTCATGACACCATCAAAAATCAAGTGCTACATTATTATATTGTCCTGTAGGAGCCAGGAAGACAGTATTATCTGTTGCTCATTAGGTAGTCGTACAAAGTTGACTGAGCTATTCGGTGGGATTTGGGGGGAGACATTTAACCAGCTCAGTGTCCAAGTTCTGGTTTCACCAACAAGATTTCAATCCATAACCACGATCACCTAGTCAAATGTCTACAATCCTTCAGAACGGCCTGTCTCTGAAATGCAAGATTAAAATGGACTATGTATTTATGGACATATGAATTGTTAGTATATTGGATTAAATATGTATATTAAATTGTAACTTTTAGAACACGGTGAATAGGTACAGTGTACTTCAGTGCCGGTCGAAGCCCTTCTGGCATCCAATGCAATCGCTACCGCAGCGGCCCCTCCGTCCGACGAAGGCTCGCGACGTCGGCGCCCACTCCGAAGATTACGTCACGTAATGGGATGGACCGGCACCTCAAGGTGAACTGGAGTGGTTATTACAAGGAAGAACGCGTGCAATCTTAAATTTCTATTAGCCAAAAAGGGGTCAAACTGGAACAATGATACATGCAGGGGCATAAAAGTCTGAAGTAAATGAATGTAAAGGCGAAGCATCAGAATTCATTAAAATAATCAAAAAAATCTGTATTTACAAAATTACCGATACCACACAGCGCAGAATACTGCAGTACAGACGGCAGACAATTCCACTCTGCAACTATCCAATGAGCGTTTCGGGTTGCACAGTTATGGAGAATGGGCGGGTGCAACGCTAAACACTGTCCAATAGAAAGCGGTAAGAAGTTTGATTGACAACACACAACCAGCAGCGCAATATGTCCGCCACCATATTCAAAAATGTCTGTTAGGGATGGGAAGCATACGAATATAAAAATGCTTCTATACTATTTCGCATTGTCTCCGCCTAGTTAACTGAAGACGTGGTGTCTCGTGTATTTAGCTGGGATCGCGTTTGGAGTAACCCGAAGAGTTGTCATGTCCGACAAGTGTCCCAAACTGAAGCTGAAGAGGAAGAAGTGTGCAGCTCAGGAGTGCAGCTTTGTGACAGAGAGCAAAGCCCCGCGGCAAAGCGCCTCCCAGGCCGGCCATGCCGGGGCCGCGGCGAGCAAGATGCCTGCCGCACAGTAAGATCATCACGCGCTGCACGGTTATCCTTATACTGCAGGAAGCGGCGGATTAGGGTAGTTAGTGTTACACGGCTTATATATCGGATAGCCAGCTCCTTTTGCAGTGGGGTGCAAACAGATCGCGCTGGGCTGAAGCAGCCGTCTGACCCGATAAGGTCCGGGAATCCGGGCACATGAGATCGTTATGGCTGTAAAGCCAACGCAGTGTCATTTTGTGTCGCTCCGCTTCTTTCTTAACGGATGTTCATAACGTCAAAGAGTAAACAAAGAAACCGAATACATTTTAAAATGTGTCCAGCTGAGACGAATTCCCTGCTTTAACGGCTGCTTACATTGCATTAATCCGTTTGTTAACAGTGCCACCAATTTGTTTTGGGACATATTAATAATGAAAAACGATTTTTGGTTGGTATAACTGCAGGAACAATCCTGTGGAGGACCTATAATTTTGTGTTCATATAGAGAACTTCTCTCCCTTGTAGTGATGCATGGTGGGATAAGGCCGACCTCCCGGGGATGGAGCAGCTGTGGGCATCTGTCTTGAAGGCTGCTGTCCCGCAGCTGGGGCAGGACATCTGGAAAGCTGTGCCCGTCCTTCCTGCGGCTCCTCCGCCGGTGCGTTTCCAGCTTTTATTTCCCTCTGACTCAAGGTGGCCACTTTGGAAGGGAGCCCATCTGAGATAAGATGACATCGTTGGGAGGGCTTGAGGGGTGGTGGTGGGGGGGCTGACAGCTCTGGGACACACACAGGAGATAACCTGATCACTTATACAGTTAGCTGATGCAAACTCGCATTTTAATAAATTATTCATTTCGGGGACTGCTTCGGCCGGAGAACATTATCTCTCGCGGCAGCGGGGAAGGTGGCGAACGTGGCACAGTCAGCAGGGGGGGGTGATGAAACGGCCGCTGTCCTGGGGCTACATTCCTCAGACCTGTCCTTCCTTCCCCTTTAAATGCATGTGCTGTTTCTGTCTTTTTTTTTAACCAGGGGGTGGGGCGGGGGGCAGTGGCGCTCCTGCTGTGAACTTCGGCATTTAAAAGAAGTAATTTTGTTTTTATTTTTTTCCGTAGAGGCCGTCAGACGGCGAGAGTGCTGGGGGCCGGTGGTGCTGCCCCCTCGCCGACGAGGTGCCTCCCTTCCCCCCGGCCGTTAATCCGCATGTCCGCCCCGTCACCAACACGGACATCTGCACGCCCAGCAGTCCTCTGCGCTCGGCTGATCCCGGGCCAGATCCGAGGGAAGACGGGAGCGCGCGGCGGGCCTGCGATTCTGCTGGCCGGCAGGTGCGAGGAGGGGAGGTGGCGGGGGGCGGCCTCCGTCTGGACACGGAGAAGGGGCGGCGGTCCCCGGCCTTACGGGAGACGGCGGCGGCCGTGGGCGGGAGCCCAGGGACCGCAGGGGCGGCCGCGGGCGAGAGATACTCGTGTGGCGTGATTGAGAGCGGCCCGGAGACGTTCCCTACGGGGCTGCGGAATGAGTCCGAGTGCCTGGAGGCTGATGGGAATCTGAGAGGGGCCGCCGGCTTGGCTAGCTGCCCCTTGTGCACCATGGCGTTCCCTGCCGGGTAAGGCTGCTCCAGAGAGATGGATCCGCTCTCATTCCGTCATTGCCAGCCTGATGCTCTCTCTCTCTCTCAAACACACACAGTCCACATATTCATATCTTTGTGGGGACTCTCCATTCATTTCTATGGGAAAAACCATATTACTATGACAACCGTAACCCCTACCCAGCCCTAACCTTAACCATACGTAGCCAAATAAAATACACATATACACACACAGAAAGGACAGTGCTTTATTTCCTGTTCAAAACATTGAATCCTTCTGGGAACAGACCTTGTAGGGCTCATCATGGCTCAGTGCCATGACACTCTCGCGCTCTTCCTGCGCCTGGTACGTTAATGGAGCATCGTTTATGTAGCGCCTTGCCTTCTTGCTGTCTTTGCATGGCCTGTAAGCGGGCTACTTTCATATGACTAATACACAATTTCAATTCAGACATAAACAAGCTCGATTCGCTGACCCTGTAACACTATCCCATTAGCCTCTCTATCCAGGAGCTATTTGGGATACATTTACATGTGGTTTGCTCCTATTCCACAATGATTTGCCTTAAATACCATAAACAAGGCTGGGGCAAGTTGCTGATGACGGCCAAGCAGCTGGGTGAATGAATGTCAGCGTGAAAATCAGTGGTGACTAAGCACTTTGGGGGATGGTTTCTGACAGAATGAAGTTAGCAGCGTTGCTTGGCTAGGCTCCCGTGACGGTTCCTAGTGCTGGCACCGTTTCACACTCTCCCAGTTTTATTCGGCACCGAATACACGGCATGGACCATCCTCGCTCCCTATCGGTGAAATGAAAAAATGGCTGATCAGAACCCATCTTACCTGTGGCGGGTGATACACTATGGGTTTGGCGAATTGCCTTTAGGCAGTGTTATCTCGACCCAGTCCTGCGGGACCCCCAAACGGTCCACATTTTTGCTCCTTCCTAGCTCCCTGCATACCTGTACCCGATATGCGAGGTTCTTCATTGCCTGACTCTTTGATTCGAGGGGGGAAGGCGGGGTCCCAGCAGGAC
>JABFEB020000104.1:4392059-4404026 GCA_019775895.2 Stomatorhinus ivindoensis
CCCCCCACTCACCCGCCTGAAGGTTCTCATCACTGTGGAGACCGTGCCAGGTGGCTGCATGCGGCGGCTTGTGGGCCCGGCTTAGGGAACCCGGCCGAGCCCTGAACGGGCCCCAGTTGGGGGGTGGGGGTGAGGGCTGGAGTCAGAAACGCCCCCCCGGTGTGAGCTACTTGCCCGGAGGAGGGTCGCCTTTGTTGGCGTGAAAAGCGTCACCCGCAGCCACCCCAACCCTAACTCCATATTGTATCCCATTCTCCCCGATTTCTCCCCAACAAAGCTAATCCCACAGACCGTCACCCTCGCTCGCTACCGAATTCCCCTCTAATGACGCCATTCGTGCAACCTGGGACCCCCACCGCCAACCCAAGGGCGCGAGAAGACGGAACTGAACTGTAGGCTCCCCCGCTGGACCTCGTGACTCGTGTCTGTGACCAAGATTCGGTGGCCCGGAGCATAGCCTTCGAGGGCGGGGGTGCGGTGCCTCGGGTCTCAAGCCACGTGCGAGGTGACAAACCAACAAGCAACTCACCGACTGTCGGTCTGGAAGCAGGAGTGAAGGCCAACCAGAAAGGGGTTGCTGGACGCCTGTTCGAACACGTGCTTCTCTGTCTGCACCCAGTCAATGTCCTGTAGAGCAGAACAAGCACAGACAGCGAGAGAATACCCAAGAACGCATTATTAACTCTGTTTTCTGTCCTCACTTACTTATCGCTTGTTTGACTCGCAAAGCAAACATACGGCGGCGTTGCTCGTTTAAGCAGCCGAACGCATCTGCTGAAACGATTGAGGTTAAGCACACTGCCCGGGGGTGCAACGGAAGCTGTCTGGTTCGCTTTAGCCATTACGCCACCTGCAGCCCATACAGCAAAACGCACAGGGAATATTAAATCTGCTGCCGGTTTTCTTTACGAAATAATTTTTTAAAAAGGATACAGAGAGGAGACACTGCATTTGGCCACGATACACTAAAAACGACAGCTGCCGGCCCCTCCGAGATGAGTACGTCAGCTCAATGGCACTGCTGAAATACACAGCTGTGTAAATGGATTACGTAACATATAAAATGTAACCGGCAAGCCTGGCTGTGCACGCAGCGTTCTGCTTGGGAAACGGGAAACGGGATATTGAACTGGCATGGATAAAGGTCGCCCCCATGACGTCAGGACAGGCTAGACTTATTTCTCGTACAGGCTACCTGTCCAACTGTACACTGTACAGTACCTGTACTCAAGAAACCGCTAAAAAGGGATATTTGCAGGGAAAGTGATGGAAGGGACTCAGGGGCCAAAATCTACCGTACTCTGCAGCCGCTTGGCCCCTTTTCGCTATACAGGTATGGGGGAGGGGCAGAAAATACCACCACCACTCACGGGACACACTCTACTTAAGAAATCTTCTGAAAACATAGGCCGTATTGGTGAGATACAAAGAGAAAGGGATAGAAAGTCTCATGATCTGGAAGCAAAAAGGCAAAATGTATTTCACTGTGTTTTCATGGGTGGAGAGGTCTAGTTATGTCTCATTGGTGGAACCAATCGCTCTGTCACCCCGACTGACGATGGGACTGTTGCCAAAAGTCCCTAATGGATACTTTTCACAGAGTAAGTTTTAACATGAGACAGATACAACAGCACACAGCCCACTTCAATAAATCAGAGCGATTTAATTTCCTGCCAAAGGAAAGAAGATTACTGCAATGAGGATGCACAGGCATCCTGCAGGAAGACAGCTGTCCGCGTTTATTTCACATTCCTGACCTTCATTCCTTGTCTGGCCGCACCGAGTGATTATGGTTGGACCTCCAATTGAAGTTTCTCTGATTATGATTATTTTTTTTAAATAGCCATTGATTTTTCTTCGCCCACCTGCAAGCAACGAACCACTCACTACTAATTTCAATGTGAAGGTTGTCCTAAATGGTCAATAGTATTTCAGCCTCCCTCCACCAGGGGGCAGTCACCATGACCAAAGATCATTGAAAATACAGTACAGACCTTATTCCTAAGTGGATCGAAAAAAAACACAAATCTTCCAGCTGGCAAAACAGTTATGAAAAGCCTTGATGAGAAGCCAGGTGATTAGCTGCAGTGCCCAGGCGTATGACTTATTCATTGATTCATTTGGTCAACCATTTTACATTCGTTCAGCCTTTGGTTACTCATATTTTCATACAGGTAACATTTTAATACACATAACTTTTGCACACATTCCGATAGGACTTTAGGGATGGTAATTTTGGCACAGATTTCGTAGGTCGTCGTTTCCCAAAAACAAGACGAGAGTCCCCCTGCTTTTCACAAGCTTTGCGCCGCCCCACTGCAGTTACTGGATGACATCGCGGTTAAGGGCCGAGGGGGGCGCAGAAAAAGATGAGGTGGATCTCCAAGGGCTGGGGAGTCACTTCCCAGAATGCCGCGCTACACAAAGGCCCTCGGAATAGAGGCCCCATGGAAGGAGCTCCTTCCTGCACCTCGAGACATTCTGCCAAGATGCTCTCAGAATAAAGGAAGAGCTCTTCTGTTTGGGCAAAGACAGGATTAATTTAGTTTACAGCCGTTTCGACGCAATCCATCATTATGACGGATTAACAAAAAAAAAAAAGGACGAGAAACACGGCAGAGGGAAGAGAGGAAAAGCTCAAACAATAGGACTCAGGTCTGTGCCTCCTCGGCGCACAGTGACGGGAAGATGCCAGGATTTCATTAGCCTTGCCTTCCGAGTCCGCTCCCATAAACAACGGAGCGCTAGGAAAGACCCTGTCCAGCTCCTCTGTTTTCCCCTCGTTATTAATTTGGCCTCTGCCGGCCAGAAATGGGGGCCAGATGACAAAGGCCAAGCGTGCTGCATGAGTAAGCAAGTATCGCGTCCAGAGCCGCTTTTAACGACCTCCTGGGCCATCCATCTATGCCGCCGCAACCCCCGCAGCCCCCAGGACGTGCTCAGCTCCAGAGGCCTGCGCTGGGTTCTCATAGTCGCACATGTGGGCGGCAGGAGGGAGGGAGAATGGGCAAGCTCGCCCCCCCCACTGACCCTGGCCGGCTACTGTTTGTGACCCGTGTCCGGCCTGGTGCCACGATCCTCGCCAAACTTCTTGCCATGTTCTCTGAGGCTCCATAATACTGAGCCCTGACCCCTGACCCTTCCCATGTGACCGCCGCAGTGGCCCAGTAAACTCCACTCTCAGCACCTTCATATCATTTTGTGTTTTTCTTTTAAACATGTTTCTGACTGAGCTGTTTGAACTAGGCCAGTTCAGCTGTAACACTCGATCGGTATACCTCAAGTTTATTTTTCAGCTCTTTGGCATATTTATGTGATATTTTAGGATCTTCTGGATGCATCTGTCTGGCGAAGAGAACAAATGGATTAATGAAAAGTTTCTCATGAAGCTGCCTGGGGAGATTCTGTCAGGTATATGCTCCACGAAGAATACGGGCTGCTGGGTAAATCAGCAGGAGCAGAGGGTTAAAATGCCGGACGGCTGTTTTTACGGCATGACCAGTCCGACCTAACAGAAACATGAATTAGAAGAAAAGTAAAATATAATCTGAAACAGTTGAAGTGAAATGAGAAGCCATCGTACTTTTGATTTCCTCAAAGTTTTTCTTGGCTTCCTGCTCCTGTGGACTAGAATACCGCTCCAGACGCAGGCCAAGAATTTGTACGATTTCTTCTTCAACAGCTCCATCTAGTGGCCAACAATATAATGGTCCCAACCCTACACAAACAATAATCTGAACCTTTGAGGCCAAGTATCTTAAAAGG
The DNA here is from genome assembly GCA_019775895.2 of Stomatorhinus ivindoensis. NCBI lineage: Eukaryota > Metazoa > Chordata > Actinopteri > Osteoglossiformes > Mormyridae > Stomatorhinus > Stomatorhinus ivindoensis. The sequence goes on from JABFEB020000104.1 coordinate 4,395,825, forward strand.
AGCTGCGTTGTACTCTCTCACCTCATCATCATGCACCAGTTCCTTCTTCACCACTTTCATGGCATAAATCTGGTCATTCTTCTTGAGCCGAACCAGGAGCACTTTGGCATAGCTGCCCCGCCCAATGACCCGGATCAGGTCGAAATCGCCCAGTCCCAGGCCCTGGGAGATCTTTATGCTGTCCAAGCCGTCCACCACCGTCTTCATGTCCTGCGTGAGAAGCAGAGAGAATGTTTAGGTGCCTCCCATTATTATTAAGAGGATTGTTTCCAGCCGTAGTGGGTCATGCAGGTTGAGGGCAGGAGTTAGGCCTCTTCAGACACCAATATCACAGAGAAAAGGCACAAAAGCAGGCAGTTCAGAACATGCATCCAGTCACTGGAAGCCTGACTCTGGATCTAGCTACAATTACATTAATATTTAAGGCCACTATTACCTATTATCTTGCTGTCAAGTTCAGTGATGTTATTGGCATTTAAAACAAGGACAAAACCGTCACGTACAACAAAGTAGAGAATTAAGTGAGATGAGTGCTGACTCAGTGTGTTATATATTGATTTCGTCAAACTAATTGGCTTTGTCCCTTTGCTACTGGACATTTTGACTGAAAAAAGCCATGTTTAGCTCAGTATTTCCCGGCTTTCTCCTTCCGCACCTCCAGCAGTTCCATGGTCAAATAGCGCCCCCAAGAGCACACTGACAGTATCACATATCAGCCTCCAAGTCGAATTGCGTCGCAGTCAATGGTCTCCAGTCTCTTGGCTCTATGTCAAACCCATAATCCCAATCTCTTGGTCAAGGGTGGTCATATATAGTCCAATAAACTGCATTTTACAAGAGCTGTGGCCCAGGAGGTTTCAGAAGATATTAATCAGCTTGTTGTACACCTCTAACACGATGAAAGTTGATTTATTACCTAAACTATTGCTCCAGTAAAGCAACGTAGACCTGAAATTAAAGCAAGCGATGAAACATCTCACTCAGTGTTTCTCTCAAGGACAGGGCAACCCGGGATCGCTTGAGGCTCAGGAAAGAACCCTGACAAGCAGGCGCATCGAGATCCTCGTTTGAAACATGAAAAAACCTCCACTGCTTCAAGGAAGGTGGGACAACAGAGAATCGGAGGACACTCCGCAGCCCAGCTTCTGCACACTGGCCATGCAGGTGACATTAAGGAAAAGCTGCAGTAGCCAATGGCTACCTTGCAAAAAGGATACAAGGTCTTCCACTCCACCAATTTAATAAAATTCATCAAAAACTCATTGTTACACTGTAACCCTCTGGGTGAATTCTGCCAGCCACCACACCAAGATTTAAATATTTTAATATTATTTGTAATCTGCCTTATTAGAATCCATAAAATTTAAAGTAAAATGAAGAAGGTGAAGTCACAGTTCAGGGAAATTAACCACCTGAAGCCCCATAATGCATTGCAATTTTGAAAACAGAAAAAGACCCTTTAGGGCAAATAAACAAAAAAAAGGATGCCGTGCTACTTTGCTCACCTCTGATTCATCCTCAGATTTCTCCACTGTGCGATTGTGCGCTGGGAAGGGAACTGGAAGAGATCGGCAATTGGGGAGCCTGGTCAGTACTGATAAGCTCTCACACCCTGGGAAGGCTTGTTTGTTAGCACTAAGGGTACGAGGAGCTAGGAACACACTTCCCTGATAAACCCTAAGCTTCAAAGCTGTGAATGAGAGGCTTTACAACGATTATACAACAGAGTGCCATGTGTGAGAATCTATTAATTAATCAGAATTTTACAGCTGCAGCTTAAGGAAATGATTTAAATACTGTGGGGGGGGGGGAAACTGAAAAAATAAAAAAAACTTGTTCCGTTCATGAAATTCTAATATAAATGTACTCAGTAGATGGCGCCACAAGCCTTTAGGATGGAAAGTACAGCATTCTGCCTCCTCCCCCCATCTCAATTAGGCCACTCTGTCATCTGACTACAGCATTCAGTCTACCCTCATTTACGAGAACAGACGCAGGAAATAAAGCCTACTTTCATCCGTGTCTTCAGGTGGGACGTCCACCTCATCGTTCCTGTCGTCTGCTGGGGGCTCCTGGGATGGCATGGCTGGATCCTGGGAGAGCAGGGGGGGCAGGACAGGTGTCAGCAGGGAGCACTGTGTCAGTGCCCAGAGGTAAAAGGTCACATCCTGAACATTAATATGAGTGTAAAAGAAATAACAGAAATGTACAAGGGTAAAACATCCTGGTATCCTGTCCTGCTTTGTGTCATATGTAACCTGTGATAGACACCATCACCAACCCAGAGCAGGAAAAGTGGCTAAATGGTAGGTGGATGGATGGATGGTTGGTTGGATGGGTGCATGGAAGACATCTACAATTAGCTCTGAAGCCAGTCAAATTGCTTATGGAGATCAGTCAGATCAAGGCGTAAAATGACCCAGTCAATCAATCCCGTTTAAAGCCTGAAACGTTACACTATACAGGTGATCGACTCGCTGCCATGGAGGGATCTCGTTAGGTGTGTGATCGCGTGATGCTGTCCAGGGCTATTCCATCAACCCACCCCCAAGGACAGGAGTGTTTGGGGGTCCACAGTGCCAAGTGCATGTTTAAAAAGAGAAAGCTTTTAGGTCAATGTCCTTGAGACCTAGGGTAAATTTAGCATCTTCTCTCTACCCTCCCTTTTCACACCCATTGAACAGAGGTTGAGACAAACAGGGCCATGATTCCTGATCATCAGTCAATGTGCCACAGTATCAGAGCCAGAGAGGCTCTGGTGATTATTTTGATGATCGTACAGCTTGGTAAAACCTTACTTCATTCTATAACATTGGGGCGCAATTAGCAATTAGTATTTAATGCTACCTGGTTTGCGCTAGCCTAATCAAAGGAATCCTAATCAGGTCACGATCGCCAATTTGTGATGGCCGCCAAAGACACACAAATAGGACAAAGAGACTTATTAGTCATTCCAAAAACGAAAATTGGTCATTTTATGATCCATGAACATATGTGGGATCTCAGTCACTCTTACAAACTTCCCTGTATTCACAAGCCGTACTGTTTCATGTTGGTGTGGTTTTGGAGATGCCTACAGCGATATGTACTCGATGGAGCATGGCAAGCAGAACCCATTCAAGCACAGAACCCTCATTCAAGCTTTCGACCCATAAACACTGGTCACATTTTTCGATACTCCAGTACCAAACCTGGAAAACCAATGTCAATGGAGCCAAAGAGAAAAGTGGGGATTCTATGGTTCAGAGTCCATCGAAGACCAAAAGGTTTTGTATGTGTGTGAGAGTGTCGATGTTTGTGATATATCAGCTATTGCTTTTCAGCATGCAGGTCTTCAGTGAGACATACAGGGAGAAGATTCTGACCAGTCAGACCACACACACTAATCCCCTGTAGCCGCGTTTCCCTCGGGGGCCTCGGGGGCCGACAGACAGTCCATGGTTTGGCTTCCTCCCAGCTCTCTTCCAGACAGTCCACAGTTTTGCAAAAACTCACCATAGGCCTTTGGCAGGTGGGAGGGACGAGCTTGTGGCAGCGCTTATGGACCAGTAGCTTGCAGTTGATACACTTGTAGCCCTGCCTTCCGAGTCCCCATATCCTCTCACTGCAGTGGCCGCAGTAAGCTTTCTGTGAGGCAGAGAGGGCACAGTGGGTCTCAGCAGCCGCCCGGATCAGCGACGGCAGGCCGGCCATCCGCCAGCATGCGGCGATACCAGCCTCGCAGGACAGTGATGAAAACCATTACTGTCCATGTGCACAGCATATGTGCTACTCCACCCTCTGGCTACTCCACCCTCTGGCCACGTTATGCTTCCACCCGCTTTTGGGACAGATCCCACACCACACCCTGGCAATCCGGTCACGAGGCCGGATCCAGATCCAGGTACCGGCACGATCCAGGACAATCACACACTCCCGCCCGCCACTACCAGTTCTATCAGTTCCAGTTTTCACACATTTTGCCTTTTTGGCTTTCAGTTCTCAATTTCTGATTTTAAACATCTGATAATACACTTACGTCACCATAATCATCACCATAGTCACCTAACGATCCTAGAGCACTTACAGTAGATTGAGGATGACATCAGAGTATGAAACCCAACTGAGTCCCATTACACACACTGACACACACACACAGACAGAGCACATTGAGTACTTGTGGAACATCTGAAGGTGGCACCTCTGGGACTCCACCCACTTGTGCTGGAACCCCCAACCATCCATGAAGCTCGGAAACCTCCAACTGAAAAATGATCATCGCAGCAAATGTTGCTTTTTGCAATTTGGCTCGATGCACCAGACTGAGTAGCAAGTGGTCGGGTTCTCCCAGAATGTCTGCCTGCCTGCATTGTAGGATTTAGAAATGCCTCAAAAAGAGTTTCTGACTGGCTTTGCCATCAAAGACCCTTCACTTGAGTACAGGTTTGAAGTTCACACTCCCACCCGTGGCTTTTGTTGCGACTGCAAGAGTCGCTGCCAAAAAACATTTCTGAATAAAATTCCATTCCCGAGGCCCCCTACTGTCAGGGTGAAACAACTGCAGGTTGTGTGTAGGTCGGACCTCGGCCTCGTGTTTGCTTAGCTGGCTCCGCATGGGAGATCATCAGGAAAAAATGAAATTCCTGCATGCTGGCAGTGGTAGTGCTGATGAGCCTGTAGAGGGCAATATTTCCCTTGAGCCAAACAAAAAAACATGCATGTGCAGTGTTGTGACAGGGACACTATGCTAACCGAAGTACTGACTCACCCCTGGCTAAAATAAGCAAGCGAAAAACTGCCAGTTCTCAGTATACCCATCAGAATACTCTCTCACCTCATAATACAAAATCTGTTTCTCTTGCTCTGTAGAGATGATTCATTCCTCAACTACTCTTAAGGGGAAAAAAATCTATAATCCAAATACCTTCTACCCAACAATCAGCCGTTGCCCAGCCCCTTCGAGAAAATTTTGATGTTGGCACATTGGTTTGTTAATCAGAGCTGCACACTGCAGCTCTGCAGTGAGTATAGTCATGTGAGCGATGCTGCCAAATGCAGTGAGTATAGTCATGTGAGCGATGCTGCCAAATGCAGTGAGTATAGTCATGTGACATGCTGCCAAATGCAGTGAGTACAGTCATGTGAGCGATGCTGCCAAATGCAGTGAGTATAGTCAATGTGAGTGATGCTGCCAAATGCATTGAGTATAGTTATGTGAGCGATGCTTCCAAATGCAGTGAGTATAGTCATGTGAGATGCTGCCAAATGCAGTGAGTATAGTCATGTGAGATGCTGCCAAATGCAGTGAGTATAGTCATATGAGCGATGCTGCCAAATGCAGTGAGTATAGTCATATGAGCGATGCTGCCAAATGCAGTGAGTATAGTCATGTGAGCGATGCTGCCAAATGCAGTGAGTATAGTCATGCGAGCGATGCTACCAAATGCATCACTGGGGTGCCGTGCTTCAAAACTATACATTCAACTGAAATCAAAAACAGGAGCATGGAATCTGCCCAGATTCGGCCTGGGTGGCTCTTAAGTAAGCCGGTTCATCACCGGCCGATAAACAGCACAGCAACTCAGCCCTGTCCATGCGGCTTTCAAGACCGCGCTAGCCACGAGGGTCCATGCCAGCCCAGCTAACAAAAAATAATAATCACCGGCACAACACCCTGGGCCACGCACTTCCGGAAGAAGAGGTCGGGACGTGGAACAAGGATCTGCACAAAAGACACGTCTTACCCTTTAATGTGGGCAAAATGATGTGTTGACCAGCAGGTGGCATAGTGGTTAAGGGCACACATGGGGACAGAATACAATGAAGTACTTCCGCCATTAAAATATCCAGCTGCTTTAATGCGCTTTATATAAACAGCTGGAGAAATAAGTATATAAAGCACATCCTGAACAGAGGAGAGACAGGAATAGCAAGCGTTACCCTCAAATTACTGCCCCTCTTGTACCCATTTGTGATATGGTTTGTTCGTTTCCCTAGAAGCACAGCGTTTAATGCGTAACTGACTACCCCGAGGAGGTAGCCTGCCATTACCACAGACAAGCTTCTATCACACGGCCCAGTTATCACAGCCCTTTGGGTATAAATGCAGTCCTGCGATGTGAATCCAAAGCTTCCTAAATGGAAACCTTGACACCAAAATTGACACCGTGGGAGAAGCACAGAGGCCCTTGTTATGATGAAGGGGAAGAACAGAAAAAAAAAGGAACAGACAGACGAAAAGGTTTTGCTAAGAGCAGCTGCATCAGAACAAATCCCACAGTAACGTTCTGTGTGGGGGGGGATATATAAATAAAATATATAAAAATAAGAAACAGCCACGCTGAGTACTACCAACACTCTGGGCACAATAAAAAGGCGTGCACCCCCCCCCCATCTGTAAAAGGCGTGTCTGTGGCTGGTTATTTCACTGCTAATTTTCTGCATAATTACTCATTCAGGACTGACAGACTGATACTAGCCATCTCTTCGTTTTCCAGATGTCCCTTTAACTATTTTTAACTAATCATGTTTTTAATCCCTGTGCAGCAGAATACAGGTGATCGCAGGGGGAGAAGCAGACAGAGACCAAACCACCAGTGGTCACAGAGTAATACACGTACTACAGTGGAGACAGAGACCAAACCACCAGTGGTCACAGAGTAATACACGTACTACAGTGGAGACAGAGACCTGACTTCTTCTCTCATCAGCAGCTATCCAATCAGAGAGGCTTCTGCATAACCAAATGAAACCAAGTACTGTCATTGGGGGAAGAAAAGGAAATGGTGACCTACTTCCCTTCCCCCATATGGGGCAAAATGCCGCAGCACCATAAAGGGGTCTCCCTGGGACAGGGACAGGGACATGCGATGAGGTAAACGCAGCAGAATGCTGAGTGCGGATGAATGCGACTGGCGTGCTGAGAAATCCTTAAAGACAATCCAGGAAAAGGTACATGATCAAGGCTGACATAGCTATATATTGCATACTCTGAAGTAGAAGAAAAGGCACAACCTATTTTTAAAGTAACACAAAGTTTGAGCTCAGGGGACATTTTCCTCCCTGAACTGAATATTGAGGCAACATATAGAGCGCGAACTGCCATACAGAGCAAGCAGCACAGAGCATAAACTGACATGCAGAAGAAGCACAGAATGCTAACCATTATACAGAAGCAACACAGAGCATGGCCCATCATATGATGGCAGCAAAGAGCACAGAGACAAAGAGAGGAAGCAGCACAGAGCGACAGAGAGAGAGGAAACAGCACAGAGTGACACAGAGAGAAAACAGGAAGGACTGAGTGACACAGAAATAAAGCAGCACAGAGTAACAGAGAGAGGAAGAAGCACAAAACCACACAGAGTGGAGGCAGCAGAGACTGATAGAGAGGAAGCAGCAGAGACTGATAGAGAGGAAGCAGCACAGACTGATAGAGAGGAAGCAGCACAGACTGATAGAGAGGAAGCAGCACAACATGAGAGAAGAAGCAGCAGAGAGTGACAGAGAGAGAAGGCAGCACAAAGTGACACAGGGAGGACACAGCATCTAACGTAAAATGACATACATCTCCTTTATATTTGCACAATGACGGTAGCTTCTACAGTAGGTGCAGATGCTGCACCAGGGCTTGGACAAACTTCACTGGGGCTGGGAATAGATCTGCAGCTTTGAAGGCACAGACAGTAGGTACACTCTGCAGTGGCTGCGCTTTCAGGCTTGGGGACACGGCCATGGAATATTGCCTCAGGTTCCTAAAGGTTCTAGCTCCATGCAAAGTGTAGGAATGTGGGCCAAACCTAAGGAGCTATGAAATTGGCCTTAATTTTCTGAATAATGTATCAGACCTACGGCAACTCAGGACCAGTGAGCCTGCATAGTGACGGGGATCTGGTTCCTCATTTGCCCACCGTACGAGCGACAGAACAAGGCATCAGGTGACACACAAGGGCAGAATACAGGGACAGAATAACGGGGTAGAATACAGGGGCAGTACAGAGGGGTAGAATACAGGGGCAGTACAAAGGGGTAAAATACAGGGGCAGTACAGAGGGGTAAAATACAGGGGCAGTACAGAGAGGTAGAATACAGGGACAGTACAGAGGGATAGAATACAGGGGCAGTACAGAGGGGTAGAATACAGGGGCAGTACAGAGGGGCAGAATACAGGGACAGTACAGAGGGGTAGAATACAGGGGCAGTACAGAGGGGTAGAATACAGGG
>JABFEB020000104.1:4404623-4415481 GCA_019775895.2 Stomatorhinus ivindoensis
AGGAGTGCTCTTCTTTGTTTCTTCGCTTCATTGGCCACTAACAGTTGCAGAGTAGATACCAATTAACACACAAAGTTAAAAAAGCTGCACAGCAATCAACAGTACATTCTGTTAGCTCCCCCCACCAACAGACATGAGACACGCACCTTACTATCATCAGGTAACCCCCCAGGACATTACTCACCCTGTTAAAGCGCTTGGCCTGGAATAGGTGCCCATTCACTCGGTAGAGCTTCCTCCATCTTCGGGCGCCGCGGCGGTAGATCGATTCTAGGAGAGACGATTAACGTGACTAAAGCGGCCAGACGGCGAGTCCAGTTTGTGGATGAGGGAGAGAGAGGCGGGGGGTATAAAGGTAAAAGGGAAGGAGACTGGTACAGATTCACTGAATGTAACGAAATGCTGTGATCAGATGTTAACGATGTGGGCTTCCCCTAACCCCCTCACACCCACACACACACACACACGCACACACACACAGACACAATGAGTGCCCCCCCAACCCCATCATCCTGCTGCCCATCTAAACCTAACAGCTTTATTACCACATAATGTCTGTAATCTCAGGCCTTGCCAAGGCAGTAAAAACCAACCATTTATTGCTCTCCGTGGCCAAACCACATCGACAAAAGCACCAGCGTTACTCCAAGGGACCCATCCTGTGTACTGGGCGGCCGGGTCCCATTGCGCCACCTGTCGGCTGAACCCCTTCCTAGCACCCATGCAACACAGACGTAACCGGCGCTCCACGCTTGAGGGCGACATTTCGCGAGTGCACAAGAACGGAACGGGAATAATGAGTGACAGGAGAGATGACTATAGCAGAAAATAACCTTTATCTGCTGACGGAAGCCCATTAAACCTGCGCGACACAGACCCCACGGAAGTAGAGCGATGATCAAAGCCCACTGGATAACCCTGACGAATGAGTACCTGTGACTGACAGCCGGCCGCACCTGGTTTCCACCAGAGTGGAAAGCCAGGCGAGAGGGAGGCCGCAGAGAGAGGGAGGCCGCGGAGAGAGGGATACCGCGGAGAGAGGGAGGCCGCGGAGAGAGGGAGGCGTACTGAGAGTACTGAGAGAGCCAGGCGGATAATAAAGGATGGGATTACGGCCCCGCGGCACGTCAGTCAGCACTGAAGAGGGACGGCCCGGCAGCGGCAATCGATCCGGTCTAATCAGGACCAGAGGTCATGTGACTGTCTTCATGTATCACCTGAGGAGAGCCGCCCAAGCAGGGAGACCTGCTTCGTCTGAGTCAGTGATCCTTAAACTTTTTGTCTCGAGACCCCCCCCCCATCCCCCCCCCCAAGAAATCTTGCCGAGCAGGGGGTAGGGGGCACCCACCATAACTTTTACTGAGCAGGAGCGAAGAGGCACCAGTAAAAGAAAGATTTTAAACCTTCAGACCTATTCAAAACATCATCTCTCCATCCCTCTCGATTATTCAGTGACCCACAGTTTGGAAGCTGTGTCCCCCCCCCCTCCCCCCCCCGTGGGGAGCAGAGTTGTCCCACCAGCACGTGTCGCTGGGACTGCAGCGGGTTAGGAGAACGGCCTGTTAACAGGATGCTTATGAGACCCTTTGAAGCTGGTGCTGCTTCCTTGAGTGAAACATTTGACCTGAAAAGCTTTGTGATAAAATAAGAAGGGTACGGTGCACAGGCCCCTGGGGAAGGACGGCCTGCTAGACTCCCCAGCGAGAAATGAAAGAGGACAAGACGAGATTCAAGGCGTTTTGATCTCGACTTCCTTCATGTTCTGAACCTGAGCCAGAGGAATCCATTAGTCCCCCTTTGACCATGTCGTTTGAGGAAGTAACAGAATAGAGGGATGAGGGAGAAGGAAAGCGTGCCCGGGACATGCCCGGTTAAGCCAATGAGCTTGCAGGCTCAAAGAGGCCCCCCAATCACCACTCCTTTTGTCCAGATGGGCCAATGAGCTGGCAGGCTTGAGGAAGCCCCACCTATCACCACTCCCCTCGCCCGAATGGGCCAATGAGCTCGCAGGCTTAATGAGGCCCTGCCCATCACTGCTGCCCTCACTCCGCTGGCAGAACAAGGCCATGAGCAAATCCAGACCGCCACCACTCCCCCATCGCAGCACACAGAAACTTCTGGACCTCTGGCCAAGGCCGCTACTGTATAAGGGCTCAGGCAGGCGAGCGGGAGAACAATACCTGCATATCCATAACCTGCAAGTGTTACGCTGGAAACATGGAGATGAAAACACGAAACTTTCTCAACATGTTTTCAGGGGAAAGACTGCCTTATCAGCATACAACCAGACAGAAAAGCTTAAAGACCTGTACATTAAAAATATATTACGATGATATTTATATACAAAATATATTGTATATAAATATCATCAGTGTGTCCACTGGTGGACATGACGTCTAGTAAGATCACAAAGCTAGCAGCTGCTGCTTGCACGTCTCCTCTACTCCTCATGATAGTTTTAGCCTGCACTCATATTCAGGGAGACCAACAGCGTTTACCCGCTGATACCAGCTGCCCCGCCTGGGACTTAAATCAGGAATGTCTGGCATTGTGAACTCGTGCTCTTAATCACTACATTACCGTAACATTAACATGTTCACTTGTGGCATTTACAAGATTACAGCCATGAGTACACTCATCAACTGTCCAAACTAGCTACGTTGGCTGTGTTCTGCTTACATAGCTAAGGGTCAGCGTTTTTCTTCACCTCCTCTCTTTGTGCACGCAAATCACAAATCAGTATGAGTTATATTGAATTAGAGCAAACATCCATCCATGGTCCATTAGCAGGAGAGCCAGAACCATAGACGGAAAAACACAGGGATGTCGTGGGTCTCGAACCCTCAGTGAAGGTGAGTTGAACATACCACCTACATGTCAATCGATATAGATCAAAGAATACAATTCAATATTTTATTACCAAAAAAAGTATATATAAAAAGTAAATTTGACCATTTTATTGGAAATTGGGTCATTGCACTGATCTGAAACAGAACTGAAACCCGGAATTATTTGATTGAACTGATGGCGAATTAATGAGTTAAATTAATCTGCAGCTCAAACAGGACAATCCGTTAGATCTGTCTGGTTTGGTCTCATCATTCTTGGAGATTGTAATAAAATGTTGCGAAGAATGAGTGGAGTCGGCCCTAACAGAGCAGCCCAAAAGCCAAGCACTAGGGAATGAGCTGTAACGCCAGCGGAGTGATGTCCCAGCATAACCACAGCTACTTAAATCGCAATATTCAGCCGCTTCTTACTGCAGACATATATCACTTACAATATTACAATACCAGTGGCTATCGTGTATCGTGTTCAGCTACTAGTCCTGGTAAGAGTCTGGCTACTCTACCTTTGAGAAGGAAAGGACGTGTTGGTCATCACTGTGCCATGTGGTGACTCAAAATATATCGATGCTAATGATACTTTATTGACCACTGATTGAGCACATTGGAATTCTTTGTATATTTCATATACCATCTTGTGTGTCAGACACACACACACCGGTGAGATCGGAACCTGGGCTCAGAGCTCAGGGGCAGGCATCTCTCCACACCCCCTGAGCTTTTTATGGGTTATGAGCCTCGCTTACTTGGCGAGCAGTGGGATTCGGACCAGCGACCTTCCAGTCACTGATTCTGAAACTGCTTGTATTTCTTGTAAACTGTAACTAACCCCATCACCTGCATAACATTCAGAAGTGGAGCGCTCATAACTCTGTATCAAAAAGGCCTGTAAATGAATTATCACCAAAAAAACAGTTATCATAATACAATTTCAGTCACTGTAATAAGATGCTATGATGATCGGGAAATAGAGCAATCGCGGTCACGAGTTTATAAGAAAATGACTGTGCTATCAGGTCCAATGAAAGCAAATAATGGCTGACAGAGACGGCTAGTCTGGGGAATCAGCAGAGAGTTAAACGTAATTGTACATAAGTGTTAGGTCATACGCATGGAGATCGACTGCTGACAGCTCCTTAAGCGGAGGCAGGGCTCACTGGAAATGTGGAGATGCGACTCGCAGACACACACATACCGGCACACTACCCAGACTCGCAGACACACACATACCGTCACACTACCCAGACTCGCAGACACACACATGCCGGCACACTACCCAGACTCGCACACACACACATACCGGCACACTACCCAGACTCGCAGACACACACATACCGACACACTACCCAGACTCGCACACACACACATACCGGCACACTACCCAGACTCGCACACACAAACATACCGACACACTACCCAGACTCGCAGACACACACATACCGGCACACTACCCAGACTCGCAGACACACACATACCGGCACACCACCCAGACTCGCAGACACACACATGCCAGCACACTACCCAGACTCGCAGACACACACATACCGGCACAATACCCAGACTGGCACACACACACATACCGGCACACTACCCAGACTCGCAAACACACACATACCAGCACACTACCCAGACTCGCAGACACACACATACCAGCACACTACCCAGACTCGCAGACACACACATACCAGCACACTACCCAGACTCGCAGACAAATACATACTCACACTCGAGGACACACACTCACACACTTTTTGTTTGCAGAAGTCACTAAGGTCACTGCTACAATGGGTTAGACTTCAAAAAGAAAAATGAAAAGCATACATGAACTCACACACTCAGAAACACAAACACATAAAGACATTGCCATCACACTGTATGGCCTACTAATGGTTGTAATGGTCATTTCCCTTTGTGGGGACAATAACTGACAAGAGCAGAGCAGAGGTGAAAGCAGCTGGTCTGTCTGAGTTCCAAGTCCAGCTGAACAGCCTCAGTTGTTAAAGAGGAACCCAGGGAAGCCATGAGAGTGTAAACATGTAAGACGCCATCACTAAACTCCCGGTTCGGCTGCAAGCTCATTGCCGTTTATGCAGAACCTCATGTAGTGGTTATCTCACTCAACCCAGAGCCAGCGCCCCCCAGACAGACAGGAAGTCGCTCACAGCTGCCCGCACGACCATCAAGCGCCCTGTCCTGGCCCAACCTTCCACTATCTTCCGTTCGTCGCCATGGAAGCTGGCGGTGTCAAGGCTGAAACCTAGGCCCCTCTCTCTCTTCTTGGCCTCCCCAGCGATAATTCAATAACCAGCCTTAGTGGCGGCACTCAATCCCACAATCCCCTCTGTCAATACCAGGGCCCGGGGGGCACAGCCAGCGCCTGCTCGGCTGGTCCTGCTGTTACCATGGCAACAGAACCAAAATGGAAAAGCTTCTCTGATTGCAGCTGCACCATCAAACTGGAACTGTTAACAAATATCAAATATGCCACATAGAGGGTGCGTGGCCAATTTAACAAAAACAATCAGTCTCGTATGTATTTTAAAATTCTTTTCCCTAGAAATAACCTGAACACAGCAGCAACATTCAAACTGTGTTAAGGTTTTCTCTTGTATCTTGTATTCTGAATGAGTGCATAATACTCTGAATTTAAAGTGGGCCATTAAAAAGCCTTTTTTGACCTTCTGTAATATTCGAAATTAATAAACCTCCTTCAGCAGTAAAATTTACTGATGCTTTTCTGTAGAGAAATAATTATCATGCCATTTTAATTAATGAAAAATGTTCACTAAATATTAATATTTCCTTACCTGGTCTACATTCCATACAGCACCACACTTAATTGTAACCTCGGTCTGAAAGATGTAGTCATAAAATCCACTCTCAATGTAATTTTGTTTCTATCAAACCACTTCAGCTGGTTTCCCCCCGAAAAGCCTAGGGATGCAGTCACTGTTCATCAGGCTTGAATGCAGGCCGTCCCAGTCTGCAGCAGCCACTGGGGGGCACGAGGGCCCCCAAATGCCTGCCCCAACGAGAGAAGCGAGGACCCTGCTCCTCATCGTGCCCGTCCTTCAGATAACGATATAATCCTGTTAACTCCTGCCCCCCCCCCCCCGAGGCGAGAGGGGATCCATATCAAGGAGCTATGTTTCCATGGCGACCCAATTTTATCCACTATGCCCGTCCTCCCCAGCATGGCGGGGACCAGCTGAATACACTGCTGCAGTGGGACACACCGGACGCTTCCGCCGCACTCTCGTTTGTGCTCCCGCGTTAGCTCACTCGTGTGTATGATGACATCACTGAAATTGCCATAAAGCTATTAACACAAGCGCGTGTCGGGGGCTGCCTCAGTGACTCACACGCAGGCTGAATCGCTACTACTGTTTGTTTCAAGTTGGAGGGTCTAGCCCTTCGGAAGCTGTACGTCAAGCCCTCAAACAAAGAAGCGGAAACAGAACAGCCTGCAACGAGTCACCTTAATATATCTCATCCTCCTTTAAAAGCTGAGGCTGTCAAAATTTGCACTTATTTTTACAAGACGAAACACAGAAACGACTCAAACCACCGGGGGCCATATTAAAGCGCTCTCTCCGACAGCATGGGGGCCTTCTGGTTGGTCTGGCCACAGTGGTGCTTAGGTGGTTCCTACAGAGGATCTGAGCAGGGGATGAATCGCGCAGCTTCAAAGACACCCTCTTGAAATTCTGCTGCGATCACGAGCTCAGAAACAGGTATGACAAAAATGTCTGCCTGGAACCTCCACTTGGGGTGGGGAGCTAGAAATCCTGGGCCATCTGACAAAATGTAACCTTGGGCCCGTCACCTTCCCCACATGATATAATTTTATCTATTCAGGTGCTTCTGTAAAATGCCGGGCCCCTTGAATCTGCCAGGGTCCAGTCCAAAACACCCCCTCATTCTGCAGTCACATTATGAACCTTTTCTCCCTCTGTCAGAACATACCATACAGCATGATGTATCTGCAGGGTCATTAAAATGAGGTGAAGCACACGCTCCCCAGTCTCATATGTTATTGGATGCCGGTCCCTCTCCACACTGGCCAATCAATACTATCCCATCACATCATCATAAGGACCGAGAAGCAACAGCTAACTGGTGCTGGGAAAAACAAGGCTTCCAGTCCCATGCTTAGTGAGGCCACATATTAGTTTACTCCATCCTTCTGCGGTCTGTCTATCTGTTAAAAGCACATTTACACATCAGGAGAAACAGCAGGCCTGAAGTGAAGACACCTCCATGCATCGTACGAGGGTAAACAGTGAGACGACCACAGGG
Organism: Stomatorhinus ivindoensis; assembly: GCA_019775895.2. Lineage (NCBI taxonomy): Eukaryota > Metazoa > Chordata > Actinopteri > Osteoglossiformes > Mormyridae > Stomatorhinus > Stomatorhinus ivindoensis. The sequence continues at coordinate 4,411,769 of JABFEB020000104.1, forward strand.
CAGTTCTGACAGATACCTTTTATTAGTGGTGTAAAACGGCTTCAAAAGGCTCACAGAGATGTAGTCCCTACTCCGGACTGGTGCATCATGAAAGCGCTGACCTCTTAGAGTGTCCCCCGGGCACGAGCCTTTGGCTTCGGCCCATTTCCGGAGCTTGGAGCCAAATAAGGAACAGAAGAGAAACATAATAATAACAAGATGCACGGCTGCTTTGGCAGGAGACGGAGGCACGCGCCTTGGGGGTCCTTCCTGCCATTTGAAAGCAGGCAGACGCTATGAACGGCTATGAACCTACCCCAGGCTCCTAAAGGCCGGGAGCCACCAGCTTCACACTGCACCATTACGTAATCCTGACTCATTTCCGTACTCCTGGTGCCGGCTAGCATCCCACTAGGAAGAAGCGGGCACGCAGTGGGATCTCGGGAGCGCACACGGGCACCTAGCGGCGTTGAATGAAAGGAAATTTAAGCAGAATAATAGAATATAGAGTAACAAGCCAAACACCGAACTGAAAAGCGAAGCCACGCCTACAGCCGGAGGGCAGTTCAGGTTAACTGCCTTCAGCAAGGGCACCACAGCTGACTCATTAGTGGGATCTGAACCAACAACCTTTGGGGTTGCTGCACTGATACTGCTGTCAGAGAATTTGCTTTTGTTGAGATAAGTGAGCGGTGAATGAAATCGAATGAATGAAATAGCCACCATTCTTCTATCATGCTATTTAATATTTTAGATTTTACACAAACTGCAAGACTGAAGACGAACCTGGCTAAAAGGAATTCCTCGGGAAAAACAGCTTAAGATCCATTCTAGGTTTCACAAGTTAGTATTCACAAGCAGAGCCCCCCCTTCAGACAGCCAATGAAAATGCACCCCCATGCTCCTCACGGGACATCTGGGCTTGCCCTGTCGTCTCTCACGCTTCTGAAAGGCCAGCGAACCTCCGTCTTCAGCCTTCCCAGGCCCGTCAGCAACTCCCAACCAACAAAACAGCAGGCAGCAGGTAACACAGTGGGCAGAGTGTGCTTTCCAGTATAAACGCCAGGCGAGAGATCGAAGCAAAACGGCCATCTTTAGGCACAGATGACATGTGACCCGGAGGTTCATGCATAATGTGGTTGTGATTTGAAGGGCAGCACGTGGCCCCTCCTCCCCCGCCTCAGAGGCTTCCCCACTGCCATGCCTTCGGGTGGCGCTGCTCCCTCCTCCAGCGTGGCCAGGGTACCGTACATGTCCCCGGCCACCTATGATGAACAGCACAGGGAGGAAAATAGAGCCCAACCAGCTACTGCTCCTCCTGAGGTGCTTCGACGAGGCCCCGGAAACCACCCCCCCCCCCCCCACACATACACACACACACGCATTACCTCATCCTACACGTCACGCTGTCTCACACAAGCATTCATACTGAAGCGCCGGCTTATGCGTGTCTTCAGATCATATGATAGGGCAGGGACAGCATAACCATGCCGGGCACGCCACAATCAAGTCACATGACTTCTAGCCATGACATGGTAGGTTCAAGTCCCATTGTAATAGAAACAGTGTTCCCTGTGCTTCAAACCGCTAAGTTCAGGATAAACAGAGGACACTGGTAAACCAAAAACCATCCCTGGGGGGCAGTAATGGCCCCTCACTTATTTGCCAATTTCGTTAATTGTTTCGGAGCGACTGCTGCTCAGTTTGCATGAGGCAAGTCTACAGTAAGAGGAGAAATGGAAAGAGTGCAAACAGTGCAAATGTCTCTGGGCAAAACTGGCCCTGAGCACTTCAAGCTATGCGGATCAAACCACAGCAGCTTGTGATCCAATGGGAGATGCGACGGTGCAACCCCAGCCAATGAAGGCATCCCAGCCCGGGTCCCAGGAGACCCCAACATGGCCAGAGGCCGTTCACTTCCAGAACAAAAGCTCGGCTACCTCTACTTTTCCTTAAGAGTGAGGTGCCTTGCAGTTTGGTGCTGCGGAGCTATTTTTGGACATTAACCAAAGCATCTCTCGTTTCGGTCTTTAACTTTTGCGCAGCTGGACAGCGAAGAAATAAACGGGAAGGTGCCTGATATCAGCTTTATTTCCCAGGTTCCCAGTTCTTGCTAGAAACACACCTTGGGCACTCGAGAATCAAGAAAACGTGAAATATAGCCGGCTGTTGCTACCCGCCTACCAGTTATGTGTGCATTTATAACCCCCGAGCACTTTCACGCTCATCGGATGCACCGAACAGGATCTGTCCTGTTCTCCTGAAGCCATTTCCTGCACTGCTCACTATTCCAGAGCGTGGGCGTGAGCGGCGGGTTGCTGTCACAATGTGTGATACGGGGGGCACGGTGATACAGGAGAACGACACGGCACCTGGCAACGGAAGCAGGGATTTGGCCGCCTGGTAACGAGGAGGATTAATACTGGAAATGACAGGGTACGGGGAGGGAACAGAGGGGCGGCAGGTGGTGTAGTGGTTAAAGATTTGTGACTAAAAGCACACTGCCGATGTGACCTCCAGAAATGCCCCAGTTAAAAAAAAAAAAAAAAAACGGAAGCAGCACTTAAGAAAAATGTAAGTCATAAATTAGATCCTTCCGTGCAGCTAAAATGTAACCATAAAAATGATCATAAAGCAAAACAAAATTAGTTTTTTAAAAATGCTTCTCTCCAAGGCAAACCCCCCTATTACAAAACTGTCCAGAAACACAGTGAGACTTCGGTTCGGATTTGTGATCTGATTTTAAGAGCTGTGGAGCAGGAGCCTGGATGCAAGCCCAGGGGAGCAGAGAAGTGAAAGACAGAACAAAGTCACGCAGGGTACTGTTCTCTGCGAGGGGACAGCGGACCAAAAATAATTAAACAGGTTAACACTGTAACGGCATGAAAACGGCTGGCAACGTGGCGATCGATTGGGGAAGGACAGCAGGAGGACGTTGGCTTAGTATGCACAAATGGAAGAAATATTTAGCAAAAACAGTAGCCTTCCGGGCCTTTAAAGAATCAGGGTTGTAATCTATAATATTCATGCTGCCGTAACAGACCGTATCGTGCGCAACTGAACTGGAGCATCGCCGCCGCACACAGGGGGAAACGGGGAGCCGATATCGCAGCGCCCCATGAGGACCAATCGTGACCCCAATGGGTCATTCATCTCGACGCCCACCAGACTCAACACGGGCACTATTTCGGGGGCAGCGCTGCTTCAGCCGTCGTCGCTACCCGTTTTTGTACGCGCCGCGAATAAAAGAAAGTCCTGGCATCGGTCACGTTATACATGGTCTTGCCTCACTGACCCGCACCGCCTTGAGGGAGACGCAACGCACAGCACCGGCCCCGCACCTATCCGCCCCCCGGAGCCGCAAACAGCGCTGCCATCGCCGTGGAAGACACCTCCACGGGCTCTGCGTGCTGAGAAAGTCACCAGCCTCCCTTTGCATGAACACACCCTACAGGAACCACCACCCTAAAGCACTTCCCCAAAAAGAGCAGGCGTTGCGGGTGGCGAGCCCCTACCTTTAAGGCGCAAGTAGAAGACCAGCGTGAGCAGCATCACTGAGGCGGGCGGCGGCTCTCTGCTACTCCGCTCATGGATGCTCAAGCATGGCAACGCGTGTCTCTCCGCGAGAAGCGCTCCGGTCCCGACTGCTGCTGTCGTCCACCTCCATCTCTCCACCCCCCACCCTCACGTGGAGCTGCCTCTCGATGGCAGTCTGGCAGGATACATTTACCCCC
>JABFEB020000104.1:4434844-4447691 GCA_019775895.2 Stomatorhinus ivindoensis
CGGGGCTGGGTTAGGAGTCGTGCTCAGGTAAACACCACAGCACCAGTGCTGTTTCACATGATATCGGCGGCAAGAAAGAACGGACCTTTCCGACAACGGAACAGTTAAAAACAGTTAAAAAGCAGAAGACACAGGACCCACGGTGCCTAAGAGACACCCTACAATCCCAACGAGAACGTGTTCTCTGTCACAACCATGGACCTCTTGTTTTTTTTTTTTTTACACCCCACCCCTATCCCCGTGCAGCACGACAGACCTCCATTGTACAGCTGGATGACGTCATAGCGGTACAGTCAACGCAGACCCACCACATCTACTGGGTGGGACCAGGAAAAGCACGACTTCAGATTGAAAGCCTGCTTTGTGAGCACAGAAGCAGGACTGTAAAGTTCACCTGACTCCGCAGGAACAGTGCAGCTAGGGAGCTGGGTGATAATGGCAGCAAACGACTACAAAAACAGTAGCTATTAAACCTTAATAAGCACAACGTGTTTGTTTCTACTCTTTCACTTGTAATGCCCCCGTGTGCATCACACTAAGGATTTATCTGCTCTTCAGAGGCTTTCTCTAAAACAATGTTGCCCAATTTCAGTCTGGCTGGATCGGAGTCCAACACAGTCTGCAGATTTCCCTGTTTAAATACATCTTTATCGTCTAACTACCAGGTCATGTAGGTGTGTCTGAGCAGGGAAATCTGCCCTCCAGGACCAGAAGTGGGCAAGTCTGATCTGAAACATACGTACAAGTTTCACAACATGACACCTTTCTACAATCTGTGCCTTTTTGGGCTACTTGGATCCCCTGTACCTTGAGCATCGAATGAAGAGAGCACAAGGAGCGTAGCAGGTGTTTGATAGGCTGGAGCACCACCAATCAGACACCAGCTCTTCTGCTATAACCAATCAATTTGGCACCCTCCCCAAACAATGTTCCAGGACCAGACACTCAGAGCCAACTAAAAAACCTGGATTTTGCGAGTGTACTGGTGAGAAGAAACGTCAGTACAGATGCGTCCCAGTTTGACTTAGGATATTTCGTCATTACGACGGTGCGATAGCGATGCATATTCAGTAGTCATCAGCTCTGAATATCGATCTGTTCCTGAGCTAGTGATATGCTGTACGAAATGTTCTACTGATGTTGCGCCAAAGCAGTCCTCCCAGTCACGCCTCTCATCTCTGCAGCAATTGAAAGCGAAAACATCTCATACGGTGTTTAATAGTGTTTCATCTGTTTAAGACAATTTTCTGGTGTTATTTCTCAAATTCATATTTGACTTAGGATGTTTTCAACTAAAGGGTTCATTGGAATGTAACCCCATCGTAAGTCGAACAGCATCTGTCATGAGTTTACCTGTTTATACATTTGTTCCTCCCGACAAAGTTGCTTCAGCATGTAGCTGATTCACTGCAAGTCCAGTCAAATCGCCAAATTGTCGGGCATTCATATACAGGTATGCAGTAGCAAGAAACGCCTGGACCACAGTGCCACACGCAGCAGCATGGAGGGGGGGGGGGCTTTCACAGGACTTAAAATAATGAAAAACACAGCACAGTACAAGGGCAGGGACGCTGGACACAAGGGATTATATACATAGTGAATTGAGTATGTATGCAAACAAGAAGTAAGACGGCAGTAAGTAATGAAGTTATACACTTTGGGGTCTGACAAGTCTGAATTGCTGCAGGGGATCTCAGAAGCCCATAGTGGAAGCGGCTAATTCTATACAGTTTTTTACTTGAACGCACATCAGGGCCCGAAACGTAAACTTGAGTCAAACACCTCGTAAACACTTGTCATCTTCAGTGCCCTATTTAATGCGAAAAATCCAGCCACAGGCAATGGTGCCAAGTTGGAAATACATGAAGGTTTAACAAGTGCAAAGAGACCCGACGTGCGCAAAGCTTAATCTCACCAGAGTGCCTCCAGCAGCCAAGATAAGTGCTCATAGTGCAGCCAGAAAGAGAGACCGAGAGAATAAAGGAAACCTGGGAATATTAGAGGAGACCCCTGTGGCGTCAGACCAGTTAATAAGAGTCCCAATAAACCTGCTAATATTGACTACACAGAACGTGCTTGTATGAAGTGTCAGTCAGCTCCAGATTTGCTAGCATCTGCTGCTGCTGCTATAGTGTTCACATTACACACCTTTATAAAAACGACCCGGTGAGCACGATGAGCTGAATAAGTGCATAAAATGCAAAGATTCACACTGACGACCAAAAACGCAATACAAGCAAATGGTCATTAAAAAGCCCCAAAACTACATGCAGAGAAATCTCCGGCATGAAAAAATCTAGTGACGCTGAGACTGGCAGCATTCAGCTGCGCACCCGCAGGTACAGCGTTCACACGTTTGTTTCACAGAACGATGAAGTGTTAGCCTTGTGTTTCTTGTGCTATTAATAAACCTGCTTCCAAGACAGGCACTGCAATGGAGGGATCGAGGTAACCTGACCTCCCAAGACACCAACGCGTAGAACGACAGGAGTAATGAGACCAGGCTCCCGGATTAACGATGCCCGTCCAATAGGTGACCGTCTCCGGCATCGCCATCACAACTTACCAGCTCAGTCATCCACCCTGAACAGCAGGAGAGGCATTTCCAGAACTTGAAACCCTACTTTTCATCTCATCACCAAACGTTGATAGGAACCTGGGGGTAATTAACAGATGCAACACAGAAACATCTGCCGAGTTCTATGGGTCATTTATTTTTCCCTTGCAAATTACCCATAAATGGTGTAAACCATCAATTAATACGCCTTGTTGAAATGTACCAAGGTGCAGCTGTTTACAGGACGGACGCCTTCAGCACTGTGACGGCTAAAATTTTCCAGCAATTTTATGTAACCGGTCGCCTCTTTGTCCTCATTCTAAATTATAACACCCGTGAACAGGAGTCAGCAGTGTGGAGCATCTGGGATAGCTGTCGGCGGCCGGTCTTGGTGAGGGAAGAACACGGGGTGCAAAAAGGAAGAGACAGAAAGCCTTCAGAAAGAGCAAGCGGGTAGGTTGTTAAAGGGCATGCAACACGCAAAGGCCTTTCAAAGCCATTGGTGTTCAGTGCTGGGGCTTCTCACTGATTGGTCAATTCTGGGTTTGTGTGTAATAAGGGTATACATCAGCTAAATCACCTTAGGCATGAGTAAAATGTAAACGGCCCACATTACCAAAGGCAATGATCCGACACCATACACTGCCTCGAATCACAACAGTACACCCATTATACTGATATGCGTAGATATATACACAGAGATTCTGCGGCGTAGACGGAGTGCCGGGCCAGGAAGCCAAGAGCTCTGAGAGGGACGCTCTGAACCACCACTACAGGAGCTGTGTCTTCTGATTAAGTAGCCATTAATAACAGTGGGGCGCACACTTCGAGGCAAAAGCAGAGAATTAGGGTATTAAGAGCAAAAGGATTCCATTAATTCATCCATTAGGCCAAGAATAAAATATGAGTGGCCAAGCCACTAACAGGCCGCCACCAGACACGGCCAGAGGAAGCGGCAAGCAAAGATGAAGCGTAACGAGGCCCGCTAATGAGCAAGGGCGATAACCATGGAAACCGTGCACGCCTGGGGCCTCGGCAACTGGAGGGACGCGTCCCAAGACCTAACAGAATGTCAGCTGTGTTTTACATCAGGGTCCTTATACTCGTCCACGCTGAAAAACATCAGTATACACAGAGGTCACTTCATGCTAGATGAGAGCCTGTCCAGTTCTTTTTTCTTGGGGGAGGGGGGGGAATTATTTTATAAAATTTACATAGGACAATCATTTCTTACAAAAGGATGATGGGATAACTGAAATGATCTTCTGAGAAACAACTTGACAAAATATTTGCTGACGGAAGTCATCCATGGCCACAAGCTACGCCAAAATTCTCCATATACCTTACATACACCATGCTAACACCTTACATATACCTTACATACACTTCACATACACCTTATATACGTTTTACATAAGTCTTACACAAAACTTACATACACTTCACATATTCCTTACATACACCTTAATTATGCCTTACATACACCTTACATATGTGTTACATACCCCTTACACACACCTTACATACATCTTAATTATGCCTCACAAAACCCTTACACAAGCCTTACATACACCTTAATTATGCATTACATACACCTTACATATGCATTACGTATGCTTTACATATACCTTACACATGCCTTAGATACACCTTAATTATGCTTTACATATGCCTTACATACACCTTTGACTGCCCAAGGCTGCGTTATCCAGCTACCAGCAGAAAATGTAAAAACATAAAACCCCAAAAAAAAACTCCAGGCCTCTAATCAGTCATTACTCCGGCAGACGCTAATAAGTCACCTCTGAAGCAATGAAGAACATAACCAAACTTACTCTGTCATGCCCAAACCATCGTTTTACCGTATATAATCTTCTTAATTATTAAATTTATAACAATAAATATAGCATTAGACTTTGAAATATCAGGCTACTTACTTCCTTGCTCTCCCAAAGATTTAAATGTCGATACGGATAGCAGGGTTTTTAATGGCCGCTTTCGGAAAGCCACTCTGCTTATCTTCAGACGGACACTGACGAGAATACAGCTGGTGAAAATCCCTTCCAAGCTACTGGCCAGCATCCTATTCCAGCTTGAGAAGTGAGTTTACCACACGATTCATCAGGACTGACTACCCAGCCCTGAAGACATCGATCCAGATAGATTTTACAGGTAAACCTCGGCACAGATGTCAAGAGTACAGCGACTACAGGAACTATTGGACAGAGGGACAGGTGAGTACATTTGAACTGACTTTGTCACATTTAGTAAATTAGACCTTACACCTTGGGCTTTTCAGTGGAATGGGGGGACAGTACTTCTTGTCTTCAAAAGTTTGTTTGACTACAAAATTCACCCCCACCAACTTTAACTGCGGCTGTGTTACTGGCCACATACTTCCAGCCCCCTTTCCTGTATTCCCTCTCCACGGTTTCCACAAGTAGCTTCAAATGTACAGTATACCTCCTGACCTGCAGACACTCCAGTGTGACCTGTCCCTTCACATCATGTCATTCTGCCCACAATTCCAAGCCCAATGTACATGACTGTTCCAAATGACCTTATCGCCAAGGAGCAGATATTGCCTATGTTTGCAATTTAGAACAAGATTCTTCAGATTTGGAAGAACGGCTCCTCATATGAACTATGGCACTGCATACGCTGAAATCCCAAAAAAACAGGGTTTGGACTAGGGTTTAATGGGAATCGGGAATAACAGACCTCACCCTTGCCCAGAAATTTCACATATGTGAGTTCAACTGGCAAATAATGTAACCATATGTTACAATTTTCCAACCGTTGCATAACCAACAACAAGGTTTCCTCCTTCGCGCCTGAAATCACAAGGATTCTGGCAGAACGCTGCCTCCCAATTGCTGGTTAAGTGGAAATTCAATTATACATGTTAATTGACTCTAATGTGGTTTCTGATGGTAATCAATTATATTCCTGTGTAAATGCATGTCTGTTACATAAAGATTGCTTAATTGTATGCGACTCATTTAAAAGTAATTTAAACCAGGAATTGTAGGTAAATGTTACCAACTGTTACCAAATACTCTGATAGTGCCGGTATCACTTTCAAACATTATTAAAATACTTTCAATCTATCTCTAGCTACTTTTTCAAATTTGGTTTGTGATTTTCAGATTTTGCTTAACATTTATATCTTTGTATCTGTTTTGAGGATATTGCTCAAAGTTTTTGGAACGCTTCCTTGCACTGGAAGAATAGCCCAGTGCCCATTAGTGTCCTGTTTCAGAAGCTGTGATTGCACAGAGAAGTACAAAATCAACTATCCTTGTCTGAAAAACAAGGCCCCAAGTTTCCAGAAGGTCCCCATTCTAGAGTTCACCTTCGGGGGAAGAAGGGGAGCTAAAACGCAGCCAAGAGGAGCGAAGAGGAGGGAGGTGTGGCTGGACCTGACTGGAATCCTGCAATGCAACTAGGCCTCCTGGGTGGGATCTAGGGAGCGAGGTGCTCCTGGAAAGCATGTGGAAGGGGGGGGCCCATGCAGTCTGCGATTAGCGCTGGACCCAGCCAGGGGGCGCTCCACCTACTGCCCCCAAATGCCAGATTTCTACACTAAAGCACCCATCGGGGTTGGAACGCTACTGTTAACAGTATGTGGCTCTGTGAGATAGGATTCCAGGCCTGTGATTGGTAGGTAGCTCGTGTGTGTGTGTGTGTGTGTTTGTGTGTATGTAAAACAGCATGTGTGTGTTTATATCTGTGTGGCCAGCACAGGCATGTGTGTGACTACAGTCTCTTTTCACTCCCGTCTTGCACCTCCACAGTACAGGCCTTGTGCAAAATGACCCATTGGTGCCCCGCGGCATCATGGGAACAACAGCTTTGCCTTTCACGCATGATGGGCAAGCAGGTGACCACTCACTCCCCCAGACTCTCAGGAAATGGGACAAGTCAGCCCCAGTCAGCACACACCTCTGTCTGCCTCACGGGCCAATCAGAGCCCCTCCACTCGCTAAGACCCACCCTCAGAGTGGCGTGTCCTACAAATTCAGAATGTCCTTGGCCAGATTTCAGCCAGACACACAGACACAGAGAGATACAATCACAGTATCTTTTATTATCATCCTCAGATATATAATGCATGAATCACACACTGAGGTGAAATTACGTTTTCGTTGATCATAGTGCATATTAAAAGTAATAAATCCAATATAAATTTTGAGACATACGTACAAACATGATATAAACATGATATAATATAAACATGAATGCTAATAAATACAGTTAATCACCTGATTGGTGGGGAAAGATTGGCCAAATCTGAATTGCATGTGCAGAAGGTTGCTTGTATTATGCTTAAATACATTTTGTATAACCAAGTGAAAAGCAACTTTAATCTAATGATTCAGTTTACCTTGCTCACATGGTCTAGGTGACAATGACAGAAGCCATTCTAAATTTCCTGGGCCCTTTAACTTTCTACCCACTTAATTACTCAATTAAAATGTTATCTCCCGATCTTAATGCTGTCTTCATCGCACCGGGTAAAATTAATAGAACAATTAGCTTAAGAATGAGAAACCCAAACCCATTCGATATTTGGAGCAGGTGGGACAAACAGCATCACAGAGGGGTCCACAGCATTAACTCGGGCTACAGAGAGACCGCAGATTCTCTGGCGAGTTTCTCCTGCACTGCTCTGAGTAACCAGCCTACCCAGTCAGTCCTATGAGCTGAAGCTGAACAACATCGATTCAGTTGAGTTCAGTTTTATTTGTATAGCGCATTTTTGGCCTGCAGAGGAAGTCAAATTAACAAAATGAACAGAATCTCAATCAAGAGTATGCTCTACACTGCCTCAAACACGTATAGAGCAATTCCTCAGGCAAAACACTGAAAGCCACGGACTAGCTTGCTTCGGGCATGATGTTAGGTCTGGAAGTGATAAATCACTGCAATGTTCCTTTAAATTTGCAAAAGTGATGTTGATGGAAAGAGCCCAGCTTGGGGAAAAGAAGCACACTGTAGGATTATATACACAGGAACCTGACTTCTTCAAAGTCCACTTAGGGGTTTTTCCAGTTACTCTCTGGACTGGGCTGATGGCTTCAGAAAGAGACTTAACTTATGATATCATATCATATTTAGGGTTCAGTTGGACAAGAGATTTAATATCTCGTTCTCTGCACCATAAAGCAAAAATCTGAGACATACAACAGGTACTTCTGGAGCCAAATATCCTGACTGGCCTGTTGGTGATACGATAACAGCCTATGTAAAGGAAGTCCTTCTCAACAGGAAAGTATGCTTTGATCATTCTGTTTATTTATAATAAATTTAGTGGATTAGCCTTAATGATTATGGTTATATTCCAGGAAGGTCTACAGTTTAAGAGTCTGCATAACTAGATATTTGACCAGAGATTCCAGAACCTTCACGACATCTGTTGTCTACCCTCTTGAAGATCTACACAGAAATTCTGTAAGGGACATAAGCTAAAATGGCTAACTGGCTAATGCACATTCAGCTAAATAATGCCATGAAAATGGAGTAAAGTCCAGAAACCTATATCCCTAAAAGCTGTGCCAAATCACTGTAACAGTGACAGCACTGCCAAAGGAACATATAAATAAAACACTACACACAGTAGTTTCCATTTTGATAGAGGCTTCCAGCTACCGACAAGCCACAGTAAAGAGGCAAATTCACTTTATAGGTCAGAACCTTGGACCCATGTTGTAATTGGGGCAGAAGGTCTCTCTTTGAAGTATTGTGGTAAGAAAAGGCAAACCTAAAGGTAGGGTTGCACCAATCCCATTTTCTTTTCAAACTGAGTACGAGTACAAGTACTTACACTTGTGTAAGCCAGTACCAAGTACCAAAACGAGAACTTAAGGCAGTATTTATGCCATTGAGAATAACAATGACCTCTGGCATAACCGGACCAATATGGTTGACAAATTTTTTAGCTAGATACCGAAATCTGACTGGGCAGCAAAAAAAAAAACAAAGTGCAATTAAGTAGTATCGGTTCATGGTATCAGAGATTTTTTTAAGAGTGCAACTTTGAGTATATGAGTAAGGTACCAGCCTGATACCTGATGCCGGTATCAGTGCATCCCTAGCTAAAGGCGAACACCCAGTGATGAGGGACAGGGTCAGGCTATCGATGTCAAACACTTAGCTTCTTAGCATCTGCAAGCTAACAAGACCCACAGTGGTTCACGCTGACAGACAGACAACATTCCCATCAACAAGGGACAGCTAGGTAGCACTGCAGGTAGTACAGCTAGCGAGAGGAGGAACATGACCCTTGTGCACTTCAGCATTCCACAAACCTGTCGGAATATTGTTTAAAAATCTAGGTGTTTATGTGAAGAAAGTGTAGGCTGTGAAACTCATTTAGATTAAAAGGGCTCGCTTGGTATCTAAAATTAGATGTAACATATCACATGAAAAGACGAGCATTTCCCAACTCCCACGCATTGTAGGACCATTCCTCTTGTCATGCATCATTTTCCTAAGAAATCTCTCTTCTTTCCAAAGAAATTTATTTAGAGCTGTTTTCTACTAATGAACAAACACCAGCAGGTCGTGAAAAAAAGGACTCAGATCATTACCGTGGCAAAAACACCTGCAGAAGTCAGATGAAACATTGCTATGCAGTGCAATCAATGCAACAACACAATGGGAAGCCGATCCTGTTGCTTCATTATATATTCCCACAAAAATAAGTTTCAAAATTAAGCAGCTCCACTATTGCTGGCTGCAGTGATTTCCAGACTCCTGCAGGGAGCAAAAAAAAAACAAAAGCTGGATTCATTTCAGTCTACAGAACACATTACAGGAAAAATACTTATTTTATATGACTGCTTAGGGCAGTCATGAAAGTGTAAACCAAATCACAGACCACATGCAGCTCAGATCCACTGGGCCAGAGAGAATAACCTGTATTTTGCTTAGGAAGTCCAACTAACATTCAATACACAGAAAACTGGGCGTACAGTAGCCAAGGACACTTTCGATGCAAATGTTAATATTTTATCTGAGAAACAGCATCTGTCTTGGTCTCTCTGAGGCTGGAAACATAAAAATAGATTCCTTCATTTCCATACAGTGACAGAAAGCTGGTGCAGCTGAAAGCAGGCGGGGTAGAAACCTGGATGACTCAGATCTCGGTTAAATATGAGATTCATAAAAAAAAAACAAAACAAAAAGACTTTGCCACAAATGACCCTGTGGGAATGAGACCACAAGGACGGGTTCAGGGGAAATGTCGCAGGGCGAGCCCAAGGCCCACACGAGGCCTGCTCCTGGGTTCGTAAACCGATCCGACACGAGACATTAGGCGTGAAATCGGATGCTACGTGTGGCAACACCTGACCCCTCACGAAGAAACCATTCTTCAGAACAGGAAATTAAAACACTTTTCTTTTTTTTTTACAACAAAACATGTGACCTTGGTGACTTTGGCGCTGACCTGGAGGTACACATGCTAAGGGTTCTCATTTCCCAGAATGGTACCATCATAAAATTAACATATTGAAATGTTATTATTACACACTTCAATCTCATGCATCCTTAAATACTCCTTGCAGGATGACATTTTGACCTTGGAGAAGAAAAGGGAGATAAGTAAATAATTCAATAATTTCTTCCTGTCCTTAAAATAAGTTTGGCAAAGGGGTGTTAACATCTTACATCCCAGGTGGATATCCTGTCAGAGATGGTGTGAATTTTAAATTACCCCTCAGCATAGCAGAATTCATTTCATCCCTAAGCCAAGAAACTGCACCAACTCCCTTTATGCTACTGCAGATAATTATTTGCATTGTGTCATGACCTTTTTGGTGAGATCTGTGAATGGCACATTTTTTATAACATCTGTCCCCACTGCTAAATGAGGAGCCTTCGTGAAATTCATTAATTGTCAACACACCGCCGGGAAATGTGGGAGCTGTGTGTAGGAGCAGTACCTTGCTGGTTCGGGGATTCAAACCAACAACCTTCCACTCACAAGCTCACTTCCCAAATCACTTTGCCACCACTGGTCAGATTCACGCCGGTTACAAGGTGTTTGTGTCATTCCAGCTCTGACAGAATTTGGGAAATCCGGGGAAGTGTGTAGTCGACTGGATTAAAGGTCCAAGCCTGTGTCTAGAACGTTGTGGGTTCAAATCTTTCATACCACCGTTGAGCTCTTGAGCAAGGCCCTTAACCCCAACTAATCCAAGGATACTGGCTCACCCTACTGTCTCCAAGCTTTCCTCACCCATATGTCACTTTGGACAAAAGCGTCTGCTGAATAAATAAAACTCTGTGTCCCTACTTGGTAAGTCATCCGAAACACCTCCTTGCTGGGTGGGATGCTGCTTTTGTGCCACGGAGACCTTCTTTCCGTGCCTGGCCTGCGTCGGTGTGCTCTGGGCTGGGTCTAAGCAGAATCACGCCTCAGCTAGTTTTCGCGACACAGCCGCTGCAGCACACATGGGTGCTGAGGAGGTAGTAGGTGGAAGGGGTGGGTTGAATTTAGTTATGTGACTGAGGAATGAGTAAGCTGAAGCCCAATGATTACTGGTATTTACAAAAGGCTTTCTGTTATATTAATGTAATTTCTTCCTTCTTTACCAATTATGAACATGGTAATTACCACGGGAAAAAAAAACACACCTTCAGAATTAAGTTGATCCCTGTAAGGGTGGGGTTCACAGGGCTGATTTCAAAAGCTGTAGAGCAGTGTTTCTCAATCCGGTCCACAGGGACCCACAGTCGGTCCGTGTTTTTGCCCCCTACCAGCTCCCGACTGCAAAAATGTGGACTATCTGGCAGGGAGCAAAAACATGGACTGTCTGCGGGTCCCCAAGGGCCGGACTGGGCAACACCCCAACAAGCCATTCACCCCTCCACACCCAGCCAAAAGTCATATTTGTCCCCAATTCAGTTTTGACAACTGCTTCCATATGGTGGTCGCTGGGTCAGGTTTGGATAGTAAGTGGGTTCCAGTTGTGAGAAATAAATGAGTCTTCGGCCTTTAAGAAATGCCTCGTTCTCACTCCATCCAAGCCTTAGGATTAACTGACAGCTCTTCACAGAAGGGGGAATGAATCCTTTTTCAGAAATGCTACATTTCTGTGTGGCATCGCCGATGGTGTCATTTAGCAGCACTGCAATGCCCCAAATAGATGGTAATATTACTGTTGCCATCATCATCAACATCATCATCATCATCAACAGCTACGGTTCACATAAAAGCAGTTCTCAACCTCCCACATGTCAGATTCCAGCTCATAGGAGCTGCAAGACTTTAATGTTCATTTGTGGGGGGAAAGACAGTATAATATCCAGGCAGGTGGATGTTTAGCATATATGAAATCATTTAAGTTTTGTTAGGTCGGGTTGCTTTTCCTATAGTATCCGCCAACACCGGCCTGTTTAGACTTCTGCAAGCCGAATATATTTATCATTAGGCATGGTGATCTGCTAAAACAAGACCTTGGAAGATGGGTTTTATTAAAGTTACAGCCCCTAATTCTTACTTTACAGTGTGATTTCTGCTCTCTCCTCAAGAAAGAATCAGCACAGCCTTTCATCCATGTAATATAGCGGCCAACTTTGTGGTCTGCAAATCTTCAATGACACAAATAACTGCTGACATGAAAGAATTCACATTCAAATGTGCAATAGTGCATAAGCTGAACAGGGATGGATCTTGAGTTACTAAACAAACACCCCCTCATGCCTAGTATCATTTCAAATGTTTGTGTGTCGCGCTGGTCTATTTGCTCATTAGTTTAGCTAATATGGCTGGAAGAAGAGATCTCAGTGACTTTGAGACTGTGGCGAGTAATGGCCGTCTGGCCAGGAGCTCCGGCGATGACGTCTACTCAACAATTCCAATGTTTTGTATATCAGTTTGGCCTGGCAGGGAAAGACATCATTAACCGGCAGACGAGAGCACATACCCCACCCCCCCCCACAATGAAGAACACAAGAGCAGCTGCAGATTGGCTGCCCCTTATCCTGCTTAAAACTTCATTTTCTGGCAAGCAAGAACGGCGCAAAAAATAGAGAGTGGTGGAGGAGAAAAAAAAGTCATATTGAGATGAGTCATCCCGCTCCCCGTTGCCGAACACGCAGATGAGTACATGCGTGTCACAAGCCAAAACCAACCTACAGGGTCAAGTGCTCCCCCTCCACAGCGAAGGCGCCGGGCCATTCTGTTTATGTGTGGGTGCACACACCTGGGATACATACACAGCCCCCAGCAGGCCATAGCGAATCTTATCATATATAAGGCTGGACTTTCCTATTGGATAT
>JABFEB020000104.1:4447772-4485571 GCA_019775895.2 Stomatorhinus ivindoensis
AAAGACACAACCCGTATATAATTGCATGATGACTGGAGAGTTTTATATTCTAACATCAATTTTTACCATTAGGAAACAAAATTAGTTCCTCTTTTACAACCTTCGCGGCTATAAAATTCCACACATGGAGCATGACCAGTATCCACGCGGCTGAAATCTGTCGTATGGGTGTGCGGTTAGCCCGCTGCGCGGCTGCTCGCGTGACGGATGACAGCCTGTCCGTGGGTCTCGTAGGAGGTGCTAACGCCCGGCGAAGCCCCACTGCACAAATGGCCTTTCGATAAAAGGCGGGACTGCAGAGCCCCAGGTGCTCACTGTGCACATGGGCAGCCTCCGGGGCATCCGGCTCCACTGGCTGACAGCATGGGTACAGGGAGATTCCTGCAACAGGCGTGCACGGTTTCTCACTGCAATACGCAGTGCAATCCCATTTTACAGTGCCGGCAGGTAAATCGCCTTACCATAACTAACCTACTAAGAAGGCTTATCATATCTGATAAAAGAAAATGTACCACTTTTGATGCATGATTGCACTGTGGCAATTAAGAATGTGAATCCCTTTCTACAATCCATACTGATATTAGTGTGTCATCAAATTCTCTCTGGTGTTTGTCTGTCTATTCTCCTCGATCTCCACACTAATTAAAGAAATAACTCAAAGGCTGGCAGTTAAACTCTGTCTACTAAGCGTCTGCAGCTTCACAGAAAACCTCACACAATGAGTATCGCAGGTGATCTGTCAGCACAATGACTGTAATACTTGTTAGTTGGCATAGAAGGTAAAGATATAGAGCACTGTTCTTTTCAGTCGGGTGTGCTAGCCACAATGCTTTGGCTTTAAGAGATGCTAACAACTCTAAGTCACTCTCTGCGCACAGGGGAATTATAAAAAAAAAACATCGGAATAACAAATCAAAAACACAGATTTCTATCATCAGGAAATAGCTAGCTAAGGTGACTATGTTAAGGGGAATTGTGAGAATAGAGATCTGTTGATCTGTCCTAGCCAAAGAAATACAAACTACTACAAACTACTTCTGAACATACAAGAAATGTGCCACATTTACATTCTACAGCAGTGTTTCCCAGTCTGGTCCTCGAGGACCCAGAGTTGGTCCATGTTTTTGCTCCCTCCGGCCTCCCTGTCAGGCAGCCCACATTTTTGCTCCCTCTCAGCTCCCGATAAGCAAAAATGTGGCCTGTCTGCGGGTCCCTGAGGACCGGATTGGGAATCAGTGTTGTAAAGCATAACTCCCCATCTTCGCATAAAAATATTTTACTGAAAGATCAGAGGCCAACTGCCAAGGACTGCAAATATGACAAAGCCAGAATCCATAATCAGGTGAAGCTGCGACACACAAACAAAGGCTGCTGAAGGAAGACCTCTTCCACCGTACTTTAATGGACCCGATTCAAAAGGTGGGCAGGTTCCCCCTCAGAGCGCGATACCTCTCTCACCGGATCGCTTCATAAAACATATCCAGGCGCATGAATAATTAACAAATTTTAAGTTGCTTTAAATTAAGTTGCTTTAAATAAATCGGTCTCTAAAGCCATTTATTATGAAATGACTGCCACAGGGCTTAGTTATCCGTTTTCCTGAAACCCACCACTGCAGAGCCATGAGCGCCATCATATTATGAAAGATGACAACACGACAGCTGCGCATGAAACATGCAGCAAATCAAATTAATGTCATCTTATCCAGGTGTGATGGTTTGGCCCGATGTCGTGGTAATCCTGACCCACACAAGTATCCATCTTCTTGTTCCTTGTATTGCACCGAATAAAATTCACACAGCGTTGCATCAGTTAATGTGCCTGACACTTTTATCCAGTAAAGTTATGTAAAGCTTAATATTTTTATTAACCGATCCAGATGAAAAACCAGCGGCCACTTGATTTCCATTTGCAATAAATAGTTTAAGCATTTCAACTCTTATCATACTGCAACCATCTGTTTGGAAACAGATCACCCTGTATAACCATTTGTGAAAGATTATGATTGGCAGACAGTTAAAGCATCCAGTCAACAATCCCATGGTAACATATAAATTACCGAGTAAAAAGGTCATCGACCATTTTCACCATATTCAAAATCGATTCCACATCTAAAATTCAGTTAAAGACTTCTATTCATGGTGTACTGATAACAGTCACTGTGCAGTGATTCCCAGAATCCCCTTTACACACTGAAATTCAGCTTTAGGACACTTTTTTTTTTTGTTGTTTTTTTTAGCTATTTACTAAACTCAAAGATTACATCTATAAGAAAAATACATTTAAATACTGTAGTGTTGATTAAATATTAAATATACGGTATATACTATCTTTGATATATAAGAAAAAAAAATCCAGTTGAAGGGCACGGTATCAGGCATAAAAATAATATAAGCATTAAAAATGAATAAATTTTAATACACTTCAAATCATCATGTTTTTGACAACACGTGGTTTGTACTTCTTTAAATCTCTGTATAGGTTTGTTTTTGCAACAAGCAGACATGGTAAGATGTCACACACAACACGTGATGTTAAAAGGTTAAGATGTTAAAGCTCAAAGCCTTGACCTTCTTCATACAAACTCCATCCGCATGCAGAAGATGACTAGGGATGCAGGTGTAGCTTGATACTAAAACCATCCTCTGAGTAAAAGTGAAATTACATCCTGCTCCTTCAATTATCCTTCGCGTTTCCACACAGGAGCCAAGGGCACAGAGCAAGGGAGCATCGCCGGTTAACTGGCCTTGCACCCGAATCGATGTGGCCCGATAGAGCCCCGGGTTTATAAAACCCTGGTCCACCTGACATAGCCACGGCTTTTAGCTGCTGCTGGTCTTCTACAGGCGTCTCATACAGGACAGCAACATATGACCCTTCTGACTGCAGCACATGCTCAGTGACATTGGATGTGGGGGGAACTGCACACCACCAAGTATCCTTTCGCACTACAATTCTTCCTGATCGAGGGACCATCCTACAAAATAAATTTAAAGAATAAACAAATAAATCATCTGTAAAGCAACTCAAAGGAATGCACTGTGTCACCACATCTAACAGCGACAAAACACTCCTCGGCCGAAAATAAATATTTTCTAACACTCCCCATTCCTGTATGGTCTTTGGGTGTAGCAAGCCAATGTGGAACGGGTGAAGCTGTCATTAAGATGCCTTATAATATATGACAGCTAATCACAGTATCGACTGTGCGTACTGCTTCTGCGTTTAATCGCACCATCGGAGATGCAGAGGAATATAGCGATCAAAACGGTGTAATAGCACAAATACCCACCGCTAAACCCCGCTACGGAGCCAGTCAAAAAACGGACCCTTTCTCCTTATTACAAGAGCTAAAAATACACCGCGGACAGAGGAAAGGCTGATGCAGTAGAAATAAACGGGGGAAAAAATACTAACGCGCACAACACACGCAATTGTTCATTCATAACGACTTTGGCGTGGAAAAACATCATACAAATAACAGGAGCATAAATTACAGTCCATCCGATGCAATCCGGGGAGCCGGGAAATCCACCTTTTAGCAATAGGGTAAAATCACCAGACGTACCATCGCTCTTTTTGGGATGCATTTTATCCTCCCTTTCAGGAACCAAGCGTGAGCTAGAGGAAGCGCGCTGCCCTTCTGTGCCTTCAGGTTTGGGAAGGAGGAGGAAGATGAGGAGGATGAGGCTGATCTTCTGTCCCCCTCTTTCCGACAGCGCTGACTAACGCAGCCAGGTAGGCTGGCAATGTGCGCTCGCCCCTTCCGCAGACACATTCACTGCGCAGCGCTCACTAAAACCGACTCAGGGATTTTTTTTTTCTCCTCCCCGGATAAGATGAACCGAGACAGGACAGGACAAGACAGAAACAGGACAAACAGGAGGGAGATGCTATTGCAGCACCGAAACCAAACAACAACAATAACAAAAAAAAAAAACAAGAATCCGACAGAGGACGTCAAAGGAAAGGCAGCCGCGGGGAAGCATCTTCCAGTTTGACAGCACGGATGTAAGCATGAGAGCAGCGTCCTGCCCAGACACACAAGCCGACGGGACATACGCGCCACACATCACCCGAACCACACAAAAGCACGACACCATCAGAAAAAAATAAATAACTCTATTAGCTGTAATGAGATGGATGGCTCACCGCTTTGTCGATGCC
Source organism: Stomatorhinus ivindoensis (assembly GCA_019775895.2). Taxonomy (NCBI): domain Eukaryota; kingdom Metazoa; phylum Chordata; class Actinopteri; order Osteoglossiformes; family Mormyridae; genus Stomatorhinus; species Stomatorhinus ivindoensis. The sequence continues at coordinate 4,451,940 of JABFEB020000104.1, forward strand.
GTCGTTTCTTGCTCCTTCAGCACATTATCCTGAGTGCTTTACGTCGTGCCGGCTATGAAATCTACATCCCCCCTTCCGCTGTGACCCTCCTTTCCCCTCCTCTCGCTGTCTCTCCGTTTATTTATTTATTTCTTCTCCCAGCCGCTTCCACAGAGCCCGATTTACTGCTGGTCACACACACCCCCCCCCCCTCGTTTTATTTTTGGTCGTAGTCGTTTTAAGTGGGAGCCCCCCTACTACTAACCTCTCCTTTAATCGTGGCTCAGCCTAGTCGGTTTTTTTGTATGCTGATGGGCGACGGCAGGGACAAAAGAGGGGAGGGCTTAAACTGTTAGGAGTAGAAATTTAATGGCAGAGTGGTCCCCCCCCCCTTCCAATCCCTCCCCTTCTTCTTGTTGTGCGACATCCCCGCCTCATGTAGCCAGGCAAGGCTGTGGCATCATCTCCCCCCAGGGGAGCCAGAGGCAAACAGCTGAGTGGCACAGACAAAAACATTTCCTGGGGGAGTGGTGGACCCCCGCACTCCTCCCCTGCTTTAATTACACAGGGCGGGGTCGAGGAGCGCAACCGGTGCCCAGCATCCCATTTGATCAAGACCCCTCGCATATAATATAAATACCTTTATATGTATGCAAGCATAGGCAGAGTGCCCCCATACAGTGCTTTGTGTACATGCATGTATATCCGTGTACCCTGCTGTGAGTTAGGGCCCTCCAACTGGCAAGGAACAAGAAATCCAGTCTTACGGCCCACGGTTCGAAAAATCCTGACAATCGAGACAGGACTGGCGACTGAAATGTATACTGTTTGCCCTCTGCGCCCGCTTGCTCAGCTCCCGTCTCCGTGTGATTTTCCCACCAGTGTTCACCCACTCCCCCCCATGCAAAGCTCCCCCAGCAGCAGTCTGGAATTCTTTGATTTGCTATAAATAATGTAGCCCGACACTTCGTACATTTACATTATCTGTTTATTCGCTGATATCGATTCCCTGACTTGATGAAACGTACTTTGATTAAATATTCTTGCCCAAAAATATTCAGAATTGAGTTAAGAGATTACTAATGGTCTTCTTCCTTAAATCAGAGCACTGTAATACCAAATTCCAGTGTATTTATTTCTTATATCTCCTATGTAACAAAACATTATGTGAACGCTGAACGCATCACTGCAACAACTTGGAATTTCCTTCAGACAATAGTCTGCCAAATAAAACATATGAACAAGAAAATTTAATATAATAAAAATCAGTACTGCACCAAAGGCTTCAACATATAACTCAAGTAAATTTATCCAACATCCGCTGGAGGTGCGATCTCCCACAATTCTTGGGGAACCACAGTATCTCCCCTCTACATGTAAACCTGGGAGCTGAACTCATCAGGCATGTGAATTGAGCCTGGATGATTACATTTATGAGCAGAACAAAGGACACACACTTCGGAACGGGGTGCATCTCTACTAACCACACCCACACAGATTTCCAAATCATCGGCCCACATCCGAAGGTGGCTGTAGAAGCCATGTCTGTAACCAGGACAACAGGTCGCAGTGATTAAGGGTCACATTCAAGGCTATATAGGTCAAGAGACGACGAGTGTTTTTTCTTTTTTAAACCGTGAGCAAAGTGCATAACTTGAACCGCGTCAGTAAATATAACCAGCGGTGGAAAAGAAGTGAAAATGGAAAACCATTCAGCTTCGGGTAAAAGCCATCCACTAAGCAAATTATGCAACAGCTGTGACCACTGCTTACAACCTGCCGTTGGTCCGCGTCAGAGCAAACGGCAGCTTTCAGTAAAAACAGGGGGGGCGTGCTCCACAGTTGAAAAAGCAAACCAGCCAAACGGGCCTCACGCTCTGGCTGCTGGGACATCTTTTCCGCAGGCCAAGTAGGCGAACCAGCGCCACAGCCCTGAGTTTCATCATCCAGCGTGCCGCTACCAGAACCAGTACAGGATGCCAGCCAGGCCAAGTGAGACCTTACATTTATTTTGAGTACACGTACATAATTCCCGCATGGGAAGGATTCTTTTTTTCTCTTAAACCAAGATTAAGTTTGAAGACAAAATCGGTTGTCAAAAATTAGTTCAAGACTAATATTTTTCATCCACCGACGTGGTTTGTAAACAGATGAAAATCACTCCCATCTGATCTACCACCACAAATGGAGCGAACCTCGAGCTGCCAAAGGCAGGAGTTAACAATTTAGGTTTGCATGACGAAAGCCTACAGTATTTCCGAACAGACTCCCTACGGGGTAGATGCCAGGAAGTGAATGGTGACACACCCCCCAAAAAAAGAGGTGATTACACTTCCTAAGTAATGCCCAGTATCCCACGCCACCTCTACAGTGCTGCAGCACTTCAGCAAAGCAGAACGACAGACCATCTCCAGTCACAAGACTTCCCCATACATATAAACTCAAAGCTTTAAAAACATTTAAAACTTCTCTAGACAGCTTCATTAGTAGAAATACCTCCCTGTTCTCAGGATTCTAAGGTGCCGTTTATGTCCAGTCACTGCGTCGTTCAGGGATGTAAAACACACACAGACCTGCACTCTTATCATTATAAAAGCCTTTTCTGATGTGACTGGAGGAGAATGTGCGCCTTTAATTTAGCGGCGGAGAGTCAGTGTTTCTGAAAGGCAGCAGTAACGTCACTGCAGGGATATCCAATTACAGGCAAGACTCTGAAGGCCTTTTCAGGGGCTGCGTCTCAGCTGGAGAGCCCTTCATGAAGAGACCAGGAATCACTCGCAGAAGGACACCGTGCCATTCCGCTCACACCTCCTCTTGAGGAGAGGAGGATCAACAGACCTCTGAGTGGACAGGACCGATCCATAAGAGAATGATGCCCCCCGCCCCCCACCCACACCCTAGAAGAGAGTGATCACTACTTCCTGATACAACCCAAATATCTGTCAAGCTACAAAAAACATTGCAGAAACATAACAAATAAAAAGCTGTACCAAGCAAAACGATATGCCCATGCGATCAAGATCATGGCGATTATTCAGTCACGTACCTAATTAAGGCGTGTTCATGTATAAACACCAAAATATTGCACATGAGTTTTGTCACAGCTTTCAGTGTTTCATGGGCTTACCCTCTGAAAGTTGTTCTCGTAATCACAGAGCAGAGGTCTGACGCTGAACATCTCCCATAAGAGGGGCACACTTAACATTTTTAATGAGCCACAGAGAACTATTCTGGGCCACTGAGATATTCAGTACATTTGAAATCAAAGTTGTAGAAGCACATTTCTCACTATATCAGGATAACTTTTTGATATTTTTTTATGGTGTTTATTCCCTAGCAAATGCTTTGAGTCATACTTATTTACAATTTTGGTTGCAATTTATCAGTACAAATGCATTTTTAGCTAGCAACCCTGAAACGCGATTATGTGAAGAAATAAAGCTAGTTATATGCTAACCAGCAGTGAGGCATATCCATGTGAAGATCAGGAAATGTAGGTAAACTATACCATAACCCTTTTAACTGTACTAACTAGCTGGCTTCCTACCAAGATGAAATACACTAGCAGCAAACCTATACCTTCATAATGAATTCATTGTCCAAGTAACATTCATGGACCCGTTAATTAGAAAGAGCAGCACTCTATCCATAAACATGTGGTTTATCGATTATTTGCGGGTCTCCACCTTGGCTGGCTGACCTTCACTTGTCATACTCTTACTCTGTCTCTCTAAGTGTTATGTGCAGTTCAGACAGCATTAGGACCAAACCATTTTGGGAGTTTCAGGGGGAGAATCTCTGATCCGCACATATCCGCACATATTCCCAAATTCAGAAACAGGGAAATAATACATTTAATTTCTATTGTTACACAGATTTGGATGGATTATTATTTTTACTGGAGGTTTTATAGAGCCCGACATCTTTGCACACAAGGAAAACCTTGCAGAATTAGTGCATGCTGGATCGTGTCCCCCCTCCTCTGCCCCAGTGATGCGGCCTGTGGCTAGCTCCCACCAATCATCCCACATGAGGAGATTCTGTAGTTTGTTACATTTAGGATAAAATTATCAGCAGAGCCAGGAATCCTGGGCTTTTTTCCCACTTGCAGCTTTGACGTCACACGGTTTAAAAAGAAAGGGCACCAAAAAGGTAATACTGTATAGTAGGGAGGCTCTAACTTAAACTCCCCCATAATCCAAGCCTGCAGGCGGGGAGAGGGGCTTCCAGGTAAGTTCCCCAGACGCCTAACGCAGAGGCGCAGGCTCCCTCTTAGGCACAGCACTCACTGTCCCGCTCCTGCTCGGACCCCCACATCCGCTTCCTGCAGCGGCAGCAATGAAAGCGTCTTCAAGACCCGAGTAGGGGGGGTGGGAGTCTCTGTGGTGGCTGTAATAATGTTGTGTTTGTTTGCATTCACATTGCTCTGGGGGAAGCAAAAAGCACTGACCGGAGAACAATGTGTCACTGTAGCAGTGTGGAGACCCCCCCCCCCACCGTTCATCATTTTATTTTGGGGAAAAAAATAAAGATATAGCAATATAGGACATAAGAGGGATCAAATGTGGAATCCTTTAAGGTTATATACGATTCCACTGGCTGTGAACAGGAATGGTAGACAGACTACACTGATATTAAAAGAAGGGTAAAGAGATCCTGAGTGAAAATGGTGATGTGAAAGATCAGTTTTCATGCCTCGTTTTGGCTGGATTAAGCTGGACATTCCCTGCTTGCAATCCAGCATGTACGGTTTAGAACTCAGAAATGTCCCTTTTGTTTAGGGGTCCTATATTTCTTTACAAGATAATATCTTCACAGAGGTTCCTGTTGCCACTGTCACACAGACAGCAGCTAAACACTGACTGTTGGTACATCTTTCAACATTTATAGTCCATGGGGACCTAAAACGTAAACAGAGTGGAAGAAAACGATATGCAGCAAAACCATCAAATTATTAAGGTGAGAACATTACATTCCAAGTCAAAGACGCCAGGCTGAGCTCTTAAGCACACTGACGATTAGCTTTTTTTCCCCCTAAACAGGTTCAGACATGAACTGTTTGCCATGCATGTGGCAAACATGCCAATTAAGACCAAATCTTACAACAGGTTTACTCATTTAAACGACTCCAACGGGAAAGCAAGTCTCAGAAGCTTGACTTTCACCCAAGGAGATCTCAAATGCAATATGATTAATAAAGCAAAGTAAATACATTTTTAATAAACAAGCTCCATGTCAGATCCTACTGACAAACGGCATATTCAGCAAATCGTCTTCGCCGGTTTTTTTTTTTGTTGAATTAATTTTTTATTTTAGTCTACTGAGTTATAAAAATATATTTTATTGCCGTTTTTAATTCCCAGAAAGTCCTTCATTTTGAGAAGCTTTTGATAGCGTCATTTTACAAGTGAGCATCAGCCCAAGTGTCTCAGTTGAGGGTATTGAAGGATAAGTGGTGAAAGAGATGGGAAACAAGCCGTACACACCTACATGAATTACTCATACCTTTCAGACCCAGCGATGGTGGCATCCTTCAAGGGCAAACCTGGGCCCGTCCCTGGTGATATTGGCAATGCGGTCCAGCAAAGCCCAGGACAGCTCAGTCAACAGGATTCATAACCTTATGAACTGGTAACTAAGCTTGTACGTTATTACCAAGACTGATCCATTTCTCGATTTCTCACAAAGAAACAAGATGCTTTATTCAGGCGTCCATTGGTTAGTACAAAGACAGAAGCACCACATGAACAATACGCAAAGGAGAACACTCGTATTAAACCACAGAAGACAAAGGCCATAATCTTTGGTTTCTGGTGGAAATGTTTACTGCGTGAGCTGTGGCCTGTACTATGAAGCAGGGTTAATGGCTTATCGGGGTAACTTGCCGGATTTAAGGTACCACAGTTTAAATCGGGGGTGGCCAATCTTATCCGCAAAGGGCCGCTGTGTATGTGAGTTTTTGCTGCAGCTCCCTAATTAGATTACTAATTAGAGGACTGATCGGCTGACACACACCTGGGTTTGAACAGCTGACCTACAGATTATCCCAAAAACCTGCATACACACCGGCCCCTTGTGGGTAAGATTGGCCACCCCTGGTTTAAATGTAAGTGAACAAATATGAAGTCCATTTTGCCCAGACCACCTTAAATCCAACAAGTTTCCCCGATAAGCCAGTAACCCCGCTTTGTAGTACAGGCCACTGGACCTCCTGGTGATTCTGTTTCCACTGAAGATACTTTATACTCTCAGACAGACACCCCACTCTACTGTACTGAGCTCTAGCAAAGTTGGGGTATTTCTTTATCTCACGAAAAGTCCATTTGAAGCTCTCTCCATGCGCTGGTGATGCCAGGATCCAAAACCTGTGATAAAAACAGAATGGAAAGCAGAAAGCAAAGCTCAACTTTTCCCTTTTATAAGCCCACAAGTTTCCACAGGGAAAACTCAACCTGACTCACCAACTGTAGTGGGTAACTTTGACTAAAGAAGATAAGCCGTTGAACATCCACTAACTTGATCACGCACTCACCCCTCCATCCATCCATCCATCCGTCCGTCAACAGCATGCACAGTACAGGATCATCAAGAACCAAGAGTTTATCGCATGAAACACAACCATCCATCCATCCATACATACACATTCATAATCAATTTGGTAATTCCAAATCCAATTTTACGACTTGGGGGGGAACTAGACAATCCTAAGTAAATCCCACAATTTTACTTTTCCACACAAAATTGAAAGCCTACTCCCTAATAATTCTCACAGTTGCAATGCACCTCCCAACGACACAACAACCATTACCAGTTGCAAGAGAGACGGCTATAATAAAACAGACCAGGGACACCCCAGGATATAAAAGCTACAGGCAATTATACCCAAGCAGTCAGCTGATAACAAAAATAGTTACTGAAATGCACATACACACACAGAATACAGAGAACCACTAATGCATTAATAACACTGCTGTTCCTGCCCCAGAGAGAACGCAACTCAAATCTGCAGGAAATCTCCTCCCCCCACAAATAAAACATTAACTCTCACTGCATCCATAAATGTTTTCAGATTATTTATATGGGCTTAACTCTTTATACTAAAATGAATGTTCCTTTTGAAATATTACTCATTCCTGGCAGCACCTGCTTGTTAACAAATTAATAGGTTTGCTACATGTTGGCGATTTGCTATGCAGACACATTCATTCCTTAGCTACTTAACCATCTCATTTGCCAGAACTGAGTAATTATTTGTTTTCATAACTCGATCTAAGATCATCCTTCTTTCAAATAAACACACTATTTTGGGACTTTTGTTTTATAGTATTTATGGTGTTCTGGATAGGAGCAGTGGTTACAATTCAATCCTTGAATAATAAAATAATGTATTATAATATGATAGCTGTAGTTCCCGCACCCTTATACCACAATGGCTATCAGATACTCAGATACTCAGATACTCGGTGTACTCAGGCCTCCTGCTTTGGCCAGTTTCCCCACAAGTGGATGATGGATGAAATGCTTTGAATGACAGAACTGGAAACCTTAAGAACTTGCTGAATTGCTGCCCCACGACACTCCCATCAGTGACCTGTCATTTCTTTCTTATATCGGATATTTATATCGGAACTTAAACCACTCAACTGCTTATCCAGTACAGTGTCACAGAGAGCCTATGACGGGAAGCATGGAGTACAGGGGGTAGGAATACTCAGGAGAGGTCGGCAGTGCATTTCAGGGTGAACGTGCTCATGTACACACACACACACACACACACACACACAATGGGACATTCTGAGATGCCAGTTCACAAACCAGAAAAACCCAGAAGAGACCCACAGAAGACCAGGAGAGCATACAAACTCCGCAAACACATCAGAGGCAGGATTCAAAGCCCATGTGGCTTCTTTAGGTACCAAGGGTAAAGGCTGTAGAAGTATGTACTGTATGGTCCAGACCGCTTAGGATGATTGTGACGTTTTCTAGATGAGGTCTGATTTGCAGTCTAAAAGGTGGAATTTAGGTTTGGTCTCAAGCAGGGGTAAACACTGAGAGCACAAGACAGCAGATATTGACCTTAAGCTTTGCTGCATATTGCAGGAGTAGTTTCAAGCATTTGTTCTCAAGTGAGGGCTCATTTACTTGTTCATACAAACTTCAAACGGGATTTTTCAGAATGCCCCAAAGGCAAGACCAATGCCTTGATGATAAATTATAAATATCTAATAACTATGTATGACTTCCTGTCTGGACCAAAAATCTGTGTTTTTCTAATTACCATACTTAGTACCCCTGCATTTTGTAACACTGTCAGGTTTCTTCTGTTACAGGAATTCGCCGGGATGCCTTTCAGACTATGCGACAATCCTGTTATGTTTCTCTGACTAATGGTATTCCAACAGTCCAACCCCCATTTCACCCGCCTTGCCTGCTTGGGTGACATCCCACCTCGTGCTGCCAGATTACACTCTGCCCTCTGCAGCATTAAGGTGGTATCTTCCAAAAAAACCATTGACGTCAACCTCAAGGCTAACAATTGCACTCTTTTTCCAACCATCACCAAAGCTTCTGCCTCATAGGAAAGGGGCAACCATTCGGCTGGGACAATGAATCTCATACAGCAGCTACAAACAGACCATCATTCAGGCACTGCGGCTGCCCCCGCCTGACACCAATAAAGCTTTTCGTCCTTCCGAAGGTAGTAATAAGAGAGCAGGGGCAGATCTCATAGCAGATGGAGGAGACAGAAAGGGTGACAGCATATTTCAGTGAACCTCTTGCTGACAGAAGGGAAATGGCTGAGCTACCTGCCATCGTAAAAACAGTTTGGCATTCGATCAGTTAGCCTTCAAAACTAGGCTTGAACAGAGGCCTGAATATACATTTTAATCGCTCCAGTTTGTCACTAAAGAGTGAGAGCGACAGCGCCCCACCTTGCTCTTCAGTTACTGAAAAGCAAGTAGCAGGACTGCCCCCCCCCCCCCAAACTGGTTCGATGAGGAGTTACACTGGCATGAAGAGTAGCGGGAGCAGCCCTGACGTCAGATGGTGGCGTTTGTCACACCCAACGTGCTGCGCCCTGGCCACCTGTCAGCGAGCCCCCAGGACGGCACAAGCGGATGGGGGGTAAAAAGCTTTGGGCACCGGGGGGCCTAAGAAAACTTGCCATTTTAAGTCACACCTTCATCTTTGCAACAAAATCTGGAAAACGTATAATATCACAGGGAACAAAATCTGAGCTTAAGATCAATACTAAACAGTGCATGTACATGCACAGTACATAAGACTTATTACTTATTACACTCGGCACAACTAGCAAGGTCTTTTCACAAATGAATGCTGAAGTGCATCCTAAGGAGAACAAAGCTGTTGCCCGATTATAAACTAATTACCGTCAATAAAAACGGTCTCATTCACACGCAACACACAGTGCATCATTGACGAATGCCCTTATTCCATAGTTAATGAGATTTCCATTTTCTCATTAGACTTAACAGCCTAATCTTTTTCAGACACCAACTACACGGCCTAAATTAAGAGTGATATTACGGCTGACTACATCACTGGTGGCAATATCTCCTTAAAATAAACAAGGGCTGATTATTCAGCTTATACAAAAACGGCTGGAGGCCTGTACCTCTAATACTCTAATGATCACACCCAGAGGTACCATAAAGGGGGCAAAAAGGGACAACTCCAAGGACACCTGGGTGACAGGTGCCATAAAATACCTGAAACAGAGTTACACTGGTCTGAAGTGGGGGGGCTATTATGACATGCTTTCACGGAGCTCAAAATGCCCAGTGGCACCCACAGGCACGTATTAGTCCAGGAGGTGTTGTGGTAATGACAGAAATCAGCCAAATCAAATAAAAATGTTAATTTAAAAATATACATTATTTCAGAGTTTCAAGTAACTGAGCATGACTATTAATGAGCATAACTGTTAATAAGCAATTTTTGAAAATGTGAAAATGTATTGGCTTTCTTAATGGTCTTGATGTTGTCAGATTGTTGCAGTAATGAGATTTTAAAGGACTTATTTTGGCAAACGTAAAAAAAAACGTAAAATTTTCGATAAATGATTTTAAATTTACGCTCACAAATACTTCAGACCTGGTTTATTTATGGCTAAAAAAGAAATTTGTTGATGCAAGTCTCTCTTTTTTTTTCATGTCTGAAAAAATTTGGTGAGAATCAGCCTAGGAGTCGAGGGTTACTGGGAGCACATTTCAATATAAAAGAAAGATGCAGCAACATTCACACAGCTCCTATCTACAATTCACTTTTAAGTGCCATAAAATCACTTCAATTAAAAAGCACCAAAAATGTAGGAATTCTTAGTAATGCTCTCCTAAAATGGGTCACTAAAGTCATGCTTTAACTATCAATGAACCAGGAAGCACTAATCTAATTCATGTACTGTGTTGTATTTTGTACTAAGGTTTATCTCCCTCCCTAGTATGTTGAACTGTCGATACCTCATAAAAAAAGCTGATGAACGTGTTCACAGATGGTGCAAAATGCCACAGGCAACACTATATTCAAAAGTCACTCCCATTCTTGGAGAAGTAATACGATGATATTCCACTTTGCATAAATTCCTTGAATTCATTTTTAAGCTGTTGCACCATCTCAGACAAAAGATAAGATTAAAGGAACAATTGATCTTATGCAAAAAGATGATTAAAAGAGGAGGGAATGACTGCACAGTGGACCAGAAATGTGGGCAGACTGAACGAGCGAATGAAGGCGGGGCCCTGAACCGTCCAACACGGTGCCGTGAGTTCAAAAGTCACAGGAGTTTGCCCTGAGTCAGCAGTGCCAGACGTGCCGACCGTGCGACTGCCAGTGTCTACCTCCAAAGATGGTGAAACTCCTGAGGAATTCCTGGCATTCCTGGCTAATAAGAATGAGGGTAATATCTCACAAAATGCAAAACTGACATAATTCCCCGGGGAGTGCCCAAATGCCTCCCGCTAGCATTTTTGCAGTTACCGAACCATGTGTGCTTAGGCAAAAATTTTTTTTTAAATGAGCTGATGTTTTAACACAATGTTACAATGAAGCTAATAAGAACAGGCATTTGTACGTCACGGGCAAGTTTGTTCTAAAATGAGTCTGTCAAGGGGGCTGAGTGTAAACGGCTTCATTAAGCAGGTTGGACGGATTCATTAAGAGCACCGGTCTGATGCGTTCAAGCCAGGTTTAAAGTGGTGGATCTAGCAAGACTGGAAGCCTGCCGCAGAATGGCAAGGGAATTAAATTGGAAAAGCAGCTCATGATCTGCAGCACAGGTTGCATCTCTCGTTCTGGGGAAAGAGAGACAGATCTGGACAAGCATAAGCACTCTTGAATAGCATGAAGGTCCTGAGTCTGGCTGAACAGTCCCATGACAAAATGGAAAAGATTCAAGGAGACACTGAGGTGATTATGCAACGTGCTACATAGGTTAAGAAGACGAGAAAACAATGTTTTTTGTTTGAATCCAGGTATCAAGTTGGCCAGAAAATGACCCTCCAAAAGCATTGGCAGATCAGCTCTTATCGGCAGTGTGAAAGCTGAAATATAGTACTCACTGTCCTCCCCTGGACAAGGCATACCAGGCTTCTCAGGAATGCTGGGAAAGACTGCAAGAGAGCATGGAGAACAGAAGCACATTAACACCACCTAATGGGGTAAGTAATACCTCCCACCAGCAGAGGGCCTCGTGCACTTTCAGATACCTCGCTTTTTATTATATGCTTTATGGGTCATATAGGTATACTCCACTCCCCTCATAGTGGGAGATGTTCCAAAGACTCAAGCCTGCGGGGCATCCGCTGAAGAAGTAGGTGGAGATGTGAATCTGTGAATCTGAGGCTTGTTGGCTGCAGGTGCTTCAGGGTGTCCTGATGCACTCATGTGTGGGCGGAGGGGGCTGGGCATCGCGCATGTGTGCAAAATTGATGGCTGACAGTGTGTGGGAATGCAAAATAGATGCAAGACAGTGCAAGAACTCTTACAGGCAGAGACATGTACAACTCTCCCTGTGTGTGTGTGTGTGTGTGTGTGTGCGTGTGGATTAGCTTTATATTACATTGAGGGGACCAGATGTCAGCTATTTTCCTCACAAAGGTTTGTGAATGCAATCAAAAAATTGAACATGCCAAAGGTCTCGTGTTTTGTTTGGTTACTTGTGGTTAAGGTTAGAGCTGGGTAGGGGTTAAGGTTGACATGTTGGGATTAGAGTTTTCCCCATAGAGATGAATGGAGAGTCCCCACAAAGATATAATTTTGTGTGAATGTGTGTGTGTGTGTGTGTGGTGCGCATGAATGAGGTGACATTAGCCAGAGTAAAAGCAAAAAAACATATTAAATGCATTTACATTGAGTACACAAATGTGCAATCAGTAGAAACTTTCTGGACTTTTAATATATTATATTACGGTGGGGGGAACTGGTACTTTTGAAGACTTTAGAAGTTTGGAAATATGTAAAGACTTAGATTGGATCAGACAGGTACCAGACCAGATATTGGTCTGAGCAGCGACTAAGCCGCCATGCGTGTGTTTGTTCACTTGTGCAATCCATAGTGCCACTTATTGTGAAGGCAGGAGGAGATTGTTTACATTGACTGGGTTTAACAAAATTGCACCCTGTCGCACAAGAGGGGCCTTTTCATGAAAGTGTAGACAGTCGGCACACGGCCGCAGCAGCCTGGTACGAGCTGCAGATAAGATGGCCGAGGCGGGAAACTGAGCGGCTGAGCAGACTGCAAACCACCGTCAAGGGAAATGCTTCTAAATTAGTCTAAATTCAGATCATCGCGTTCATCAACTGCGGGTTTCAAAATGCGTCCTTCCCCTAGTTGTGTACACAATTACATTCATTTTTATTGTTTTTCCATTTTTCCATTATTAAAAAAAAATAAACAATGTGTAACCCTAAGTAATAATTATGCAGATTCACAGCAGCTGCTGTGCCCCCCCCCACCCCATCATTTCATGGGCAGCCAGCCTGCATACAGCAGTTGCTGACACCCTAATCATGCTGGTATCATTACATGCTGATGTGTGCACTCATTAAGTCAACTCTCCTATACTGTCACCCGACGATAATAACACCAAACATTTCTTTTCAGATTCAGGTTCATAACACCAAACATTTCTTTTCAGATATTAAGTATTTCCACAGATCTACCGTGATTTCCCCCTAAGACGGAAGCCAAACGGAGATTCCATTCAGGAGTGTTCCAAGAGTATTAATGCTACGTTGAGCAGCATTGAGAGATCATTTCGATGAATTCAGGCTAGCTAAAATATAACTGCTATAACTCATCGCGACAGTTGCATTGTGTAACCATTGTAGTGTAAAATTTGTGAAGGGATAGTGCTGTGTAATCTGCTCTTAGACCTTTAACTGTAGGCATTTTATTTCCTTCCACCATTTCTTATTTCGCTTCGCAACATCCATGACTATATATATATATATATATATATATCACAGGTAGGGCATTTCTGGAAGGACTAACATTATAGCAGCTAGCCACCACTGGCACTTTTGAGCACTTTGTGTCTGGCATGGTTCAGAAAATTACAGGTGTTTTTCAGGACCTGTGAAGAAAAAATGGCGAATAAAATTACATACGAGGCCAGCAGGGGGCACCGCGATTCAGGAACTGGGCTCTTGGCCAAAAACTCATTTCTCAAGAAAACAAATCCGACTGCATCTCTGAGGAAAGTGCCTGAACTAAAAGTAATTAAGAATCAAGCTGTACAGAGGCAAATAAAAGAGGCGAAAGGGAAGAAAACGTACCATGGAGGAGGAGACCCGAGTTGCGGTTGCGGTTGTAGAGACGAAAGGCTTCCTCCAGCTCCATCTGAGAGGAGATGGTGCAGGGATCTCCTGCGTTGGCCAAGACACAACACAAGCCAGTCAGTATTTTTCTTTTAGTGAATGGCCTCTAGCAGCCAACAGACCAACAATCCATCCAGACACACCCTCCTGATACCTGCAGAAGAACCAAAACATGGGTCAAGAACCTAAAGAACTTATCATGAAGTGGATCAGCACTCCAGCAGATACATTCAGAAGCCCCCCCACCCCTCCACCGACTTGCCAGAAACATCAGAAGCCTGTTAAAAAACTGCCCTGTCTTGATCTTCATTTAAATGCTTTAGGCTCTGATTAAAATTAAAACTTTTTCCTCCACTTTTCCTGCCTCAAACTTCCACATGCCTCACTGCTGGGGGGCTTAAGAGAGAATTTGTTATTTCTTGAACACATTTTACATACTTTGTGTACTTATTTATAATTTATTATGATGGCCCTCATCAGCTATCTGAAAAAAAAAATCCCAGCGTGGCACTTAAATCCAAAGCATTCTAACCACATACAGGAGCTGAACAATAAAACTGAAATACCTGGTTTTGGACCACAATAATTCATTAGTATGTTGTAGGGCTTCCGTTTGCGACAGACACAGTGACCAGAGGGATTCTGAGCCATTCCTCTTGCAGAACAGTAGCCAGGTCACTACATGATGGTGGTGGAGGAACACGTTTCCTGACTCGCTCCTCCAAAACACCCTAAAGTGGCTCAATAATAGTTCTGGTGATTGTGCAGGTCATGGGAGATGTTCAGCTTCACTCTGTCACCAGCTTTACTGTTTGTATCGGTGCATTGTCATCCAGCTATTTGGCAGCACCTTCAGGGCACACTTTGAGCTACTGGATGAACGTGGTTCTCCAGAAAGGTTCAGCAGTCCTTGGCAGTGACGCGCGCATCTAGAACAAGTCCTGGGCCTAGGGAATGCCATGACACTGCAGCCCAAACCATCACTGATCCACCTTCGTGCTGCACTTTTGGGATGCAACAGTCTGGGTATTAAGCCTCTTTGGCGCTTCTCCACATCGTAACTCTCCGGAATGTGGGAAAGACAGCGTAGGTCGTCTCATCAGAGACCAATATATGTTTCACATTGTCTACAGCCCAAGATTTGCACTACTGGTACCACTGAAGCCAATGTTTGGCATTGACACGAGTGACCAAAGGATTGACTACAGCAGCCCAACCATGAATACTGACCCTGTAGATCTCCTGACAAACAGTTTTTGTCAGATTTATGTTTAATGGATACAATCCGGGTTAGTACCCGGACATCCCTTTCAGACAGCTTCCTCTAGCATTCACGGTTACTCCTGTTGGATGTGGTCTATCCTACATGGTGCTATGCTGACATCACCCTGAGTACCGTGGTTCTCGATACACCACAGATGTGCCAGTGAAATGCGCACCAACAATTTGTCCTCTTTTAATCTCTGATATGTCTCCCATTATGTTGGATTGCAATATTTTTTTTCTGTACAGCTGTGCTATTGCTCTGCTATTTCAACCTTCACGCTCTGCTCTTACTGATGGAACGTGCAGTCAGTGAATATTGGCCACCAGGCTGTGCATATATAGGCGTGAATCCTCAAAAACCACTTTGGCCAGAGTTTCAGTTTCATTGTCCTTCCCTTGTGCATAGACTGTATTGATAGGCCATACATTCCACTTGAATCATTTAACAATTCATGTCAACCCAAAATATATTCATGAATTTAAAAAAAATACTTTGAAATATGTTTTTATTGATTAGAAATCAGATATTTTCTTTCTAAACACAGATTCATCATCTATTACAATCATTTCATGATCCATGCATCTCAACCCCCATCTAGAATTAAAAACATGTAAAACACAGAGAAAGTAAGAAGGAAGAGCAAACCTTCATCATCGATCCATTTGAGGGTGATGGCTTGCTGAGCGTGTAGGCTGCACATCTCCCTGACCTCCTCGCACAGTTCCTGGTACGTCATGGCAGCATCCAGATCAGAGATCAGTATGTTCCTGCAGATACACCAGATGGAAGCGGGGTGATGCTGCCATAAATGGCGATCTGGTACCAATTTCTACATGGTTTTTTTTTTACCCCGATGGTTGAACTCTGTTGGCTAAGGGACAGATCTGGTGATAGTAACCTGATCTTAGATCAGTGCCTAAACAGCAAGTACATCCAGAAGTGCGATGGGAAGGGGTCAATGGGTCGGTCATATGCGAAGGATTAAGGTTATGGCTACAGTGCCTTAGCTACGAAGAAAAATACACCAGCTCGCTCGTGTCGTTTTGTGCCACATCATCCACGTGCAAGACAGCAATTATGCCAAGATCTCTCAAGTGCAAATGTTAAAAAAAATAATTATCAAAAGGAGCATTCTATAAAGATTTCCTCGAACTGAGCACTATGTTTTACAAGCTTCTCAATTAAACTGAATTTGAACACAGAAAATGCATGCTCGTTCCAATGCTAATGAAGTATACATTTAACAAATAACATGCGCAGGGTGGAATGGGAACGATAAGATAAACAAATATTGTACAATCTTCCTCAGACTTTTCTCACTGAATCACAGCTGATAAGATTAAGAAAATCTGATCTGGCCGTATCAGGAGGAAGCGTCAGGTGACCAGCTTCATTTGTATCGATTAGTTCTGCCTGCCAGTGCATCACTGTGAAATGTGTAAATTGGAGTGTCCGGTTTTGTAGCTGAAAACACAAGGCTGGCATCAGCCCAAAGACCTCTAATCTAAATGCTAGTCCTGTGTTTTTAAATCCACGTGTTTTTTTTTTTTATTATTCCAAATGGATTCCAAATGCACTCCATTCCCATCTGTCCCTGGAAAGGAAAAGGTTTCGAGTAAACCTGTCACCCACTGATAAGTGTCCCTGTCACGTGATGTCTGTTTGATGTCCAAGCAGAGACACGCCCCCCCCAAAAAAGTATTCCCATAAATTCAAAAAGTTTAATCTATTTCATACAATTAATTTCAACAGAGTGGATTTTTAACTGAATCTCTGGAAAAGGTGTGCAAAAACACAATGACAATATGACTATTTTTTTATCAATTTATACAGCTTATCTTACCAAAGACTGCAACAGTAAGAACTCACCTGGTCCTTACCAGTAACCATTGGGTTAGAGAACCTAATTTTTAATCTATACATCACCTCATAACTCTAAAATCAAGGAACTGGCATACGAGCTAAGAGATGTAGTGATGTAAATGGCATCATCAACACGTGTGGTTAATCTCACTTTATAATTAGTCTGCTTTTTCAAATAATCATTAATTTTCACTTTACGTTAAAATGCAGAGGAACTGGTGCATTTTTACTTTATTTAATGTGTCAAACATCACCTAAGCCATTGCATTTCATGTTCCTTCTTTAGGTGTTCCGCTACACATGCTAAATGTTAGTAAAAGCAAGTATTATACGATCCCTTTCTTGTACAATTTTGGCCTTAATGTGTGTATATATAATTTCATTCATACTTTTCTTTATTTTTTGAGTCTACAGTATGTTTGCAGTACATGTTCTTTAGTGTTTCATGTTTAATATTTAATCATTAATAATATTTTACTGTATCACCACCACTGAGATTTTCCATCAACTGTCATTAAAACTCTTCACAATTTCTGTAGTTGTAGAAGATTCTCAACACAAGGGGGAGTTAGAGAGCACAAAGGACTGCCTCGCCCAGCTGCAATTACAACATATATAGAAATTTATTAAGCACATTTATATATTAAAATCTGCATGGCAAAAAATGCAAGCACAGCTCCTGGGTTAAACTGCCTTGTAAATAATCTGTAAATCCTGCTTATAAATATGTAATAATAACACATGACATTACACATAAACTGGGAAGACAGAAACCCATTAAAACATATAGTATTACTGTCATTACAGTCATACATTACATAATATAATTTAAAAGCAGAACAGTAAGATGGAAAAAATAACAGACAGGTCTATGCTAATACAATCCAAATTACATTTTAATTGCAATTTATTTATTCTTCTTCTAAATATTATCCAGATCAACATACAAATACCACCATTATAACATCCATAGATATCCAGCTGCAAGACCACCCTACAGACAAATAGCAAACAGTAACATACTAACACATTAGCAAAGTGAGACCATCCTTCACAGCAGACATGTAGCTAATGACTAATATTTATTCATTCTGCAGATGCACACTTCCAGAACAAAAAATGACAACACAGGAACAGGGAAGCTTGTGCCACAACTCACTCAGGTGATCCAGCTTCAGTGAGCCTTATATATGAAAGGCATAGCTGAGAGGGTCTCCCCTCCAATCAGACCCACGCTACTTTTTATATTCACTATTCATTTTGTTTTTTTAAATAATTCATATTACAATTGATAACCATCCTAGAACAAGGGGAAATATACAAAAAATATAAAATACAATGAAAAATGTAATAATTATTTTAATTTGAAGCAAAACAATAAAATTAACATAAAAATAAGTTCCCTCCCCTTAAAAACACTCCACTCTACATGTGCCGTGCATTATCCAGACTGCCACTGGGGTAGACCAAATAGCATACTCCGGAATTAATTATTAAAATTCTCTTATTAATTATTAAAAGCTTCCAAAATCAGTATACAAGATACGATATATACTAGATTACTACAGAAGACCAAAAATAAGCATGTACAGTAGGCCTAAAGGACTCAAGAAAACAAAGTGTATGGTAAGAAGGGACACCTGGTGGACCTTAGGGAAACTGCAGACCCAAGTGCTTCCACCTAATCTGAGGCAGCGCCTTAGGGAATTTCCACATTTATCAATCATATATCAGTAGATTATGTTCTGTTTATGTAATACTATTTCCACCATAAGAGTACTGAGCGCCCACAGGACATTGTTTTTAGGGCAATTTCCGGAAGGCGCGTTGCTATGCTGTAGCAATGAAATGCCCTCGACCATATTCTGGTCTCTAATTCTGTTTCCAGTAAATCATTGCTGCTAAAGTTAAAGGATACTCAGATCGAGGAATACTCAGTGGAGATTCTATGATATTCCCAACTAATGACTAGGAAATCTCATATAATAGAAAGGACAATTTTATTAAAAAGTGATAAAGTGATCTAGTATATCACACACTGGCAACAACATGAAATAATCAAATCTTAGAGGAATTCTCCAAAATGTTTTCTCTTCATTTGTCAAAAAACTGTAATACTCTAAAATTGAATTGTTCATATTATAGTAATGTCTCTTGTGTTTTTCAACAAATATTCAACAGAACTACTTTTCTTTCCGTTTTATTTCTATTCTAAACAACGTAGTGTTTTTTTTTAATCCAGCATCTGAAATGGAGATATCGACCACATCTAGCTGCACTTTGCGCATATCAATTATACCCGTAAACGCAAGCGGGGTCATTTATATTTATTACACAAGATGCAATAAATTCCAAAAAGATATAGTTTCCCTAACAGAAGTGGAAAAAAGTAGTTTCCATAAATATCATTAAGAAAGACTCTCATTTCGGTGAACTTTGGTCTCGTACCTTTCCACACTTCAAATGACTTTTCAGTAACAGAACATGTGTCTCAGCCATGTTTTCCATAGCAATGCTCAAGGCAGGTCAAATTTCCACAGGTCTTCCAGAAATATGTTTGTCAAATTCTATAGTGATTCATACTGACACTGCATAGGCTTAAGCTCTTGATACTGCCTGTTCTTTTGTGGAAAATTGCTGGCACTTTTAGATTTCACACCTGATGGCATCTTTTTTAGTAGCACTGTCTTCCTGTATCTACAGGCTACGCTTGTGTTGAGGTATTTCGTTCTGCTTCCCTTCAGCAAACGTTTAAGTTCATTGATGATTTCGGCTGCCACGCGTAAACTGCTTGCTTCAGTGTAGGTCACAGCATGTCAGTGGGTTACAGCCAGGACTTTGACTGGTGAAATACCTTCTCCATCAGTCATCTTGTTGTACATTAACTCATGTACATTAACTAAGATCGCCATCACGCTGTAAAGACGCGCGGTATGCTATGGCTCAGGGGCAGAGTGACTCCTCTTTTGAGGTTAAATAATCCAGAAATACAGAGAATTGTGATAGCTTCACAAATACTCTCTCACCACTGCATATCTTGCTACAGCACGCGAGGTTTGGACGAACAGCTTGGCCCGCAGCAGGCCAGGCTCTGACTCCTGGCTCCGTAGCCAAGATGGGCAGGATTCATGGAATGCTCTGCCGCACAGCATGCTGGGAAAGAAAGGGAAGAGAATGCACTGCCAGACCTGGAAGGCTGCTGAATCAGTGCATAGTAGCTGGAGGAGGAAAACTTGGATGACAAAGGCATTTAAGCGAATACTTACTAATTGATACATTTATTTGGTTACGGTCTATAAGCCAAGAAAAATGCACATTATAACAGAACACTGAAAACCTAACAAACCACAGTTCAGTGTATGACTATAGAAAGTCATCAAAACAGCCCTTCACCGCGTCTCTCTTAACTGTAAGGCATATGCAGGTTTTACTTAGCCACTGAACTGTGTTGATCTATGTGTAAATGTGACAAGGAGACGCGAGAACCGAAAGCCAAGCCATGGGAGTCCCAGAAACACAGAGACAGGAGAGGATGGGAAAGATAAAGTCCAACTGTTTTATAATGAGCATATTATGCTTAGAAGTGCCCCAACTTGAAAAAAAAGAAAGAAAATTACACATGCATCCATTTCTCCAAAAATACATGGGTTTGCATTCAGTTGGCTAATCAATTATGTATTCACTGGTCAGGTGACTCACGCACTGAGCGCAGTACAGTCATTCTCTCTCCCAAACGCTATCGCTCTGCTGCAGCAAGCTGATCCCAGATCAGATGGTCTGAGTAATTGTTCCTCATAAGCTAATGTATGATCCTGTTCACTTTCACACACCAATACAGCTGTTAAAAATATAATATGCATTTAAAAGAAAAAAGACCAACACAGAGGGGATAAGCACTTCGTATTTGATTCGGATTCTTAAATTGTCACAGTCTTGCAGGTGCCACGTCATCTCACACACAAAAAACCCATTTCTACGAAATCCAGGTATCCAGTGAGAAAGAAGAACGATGAGAGGCATTGGGAGTCATTGGACATGGCGTTCCTTTCAATCCGTCAATTTATACACATTCAGGGGCGCTGCTATTGACTTGTGCATATTGATTCAATGATATTACACTGAATACTTTCTTTTATTTTACTGAGGATTCCTGATAAATCATAGGTATTATGGCTTGTAAATACACACTATACTGCCAAAAGTATTGGGACACCTGCCTTTACACACACATAAACTTTAATGACATCCCATTCTTAATACAAAGGCTTTAATATGAAGTTGGTCCACCCTTTGTAGCTATAATGGCTTAATTTCTTTTGGGAAGGTTGTACACAAGGTTTAAAGTGTTTATGGGAACTTTTGACCGTTCTTACAAAAGAGCATTTGTGAGGTCAGTTACTGATGTTGGGCGAAAAAGCCATGGCTTTGAATGCTACAGCATTAGGAGTTGCTTTCACTAGAACTAAGGGTCCCAGCCCAACCCCTGAAAAACAACCCCACACCATAATCCCCCCTCCACCAAACTTTACACAATGCAGTCAGGCAAGTACCGTTCTCCTGGTAAGCGTCAAACCCAGACTCATCCATTGGATTGCCAGACAGAGAAGTGTGACTCATCACTCCAGAGAAGATGTCGCCACTGCTCTAGAGTGCTTCACACCACTGCATCCCACACTTTTCATTACACTTGGTGATGAAAGGCTAGGAGGCAACTGCTCAGCCCATTCCATGAAGTTCTCTACTCACTGTTCTTGAGCCAATCTGAAGGCCACACGAAGTTTGGAGGTCTGTAGCTATTGACTCTGCGGACAGTTGGCGACTTCTGCACACTGTGCACCTCAGCATACATTGTCCCCACTCTGTGATTTTACGTGTCCTACCACTTTGTAGCTGACTTGCTGTCGTTCCCAATTGCTTCCACTTTGTTATAATACCACTAACAGTTGACCATGGAGTATTTAGTAGTGATGAAATTTCACGAATGAACATATTTCACGGGTGCAATCCTATTACGGTACCATGCTTGAATTCACTGCGCTCCTGAGAGCGACCAACTCTTTCGCAAATGTTTGTAGAAGCAGTCTGCATGCCTAGGTGCTTGATTTTACACACCCATGGGTATGGAAGTGATTGGAACACCCAAATTCAATGATCTGGAGGGGTGTTCCAATACTTTCGGCATTGTAGTGTATATATGAGTTGGAAGCGGTTGGTGCACAATGGAGGCCATTCAGACCTGATTTTCATGAGTGATATAATCGGAGCCTCTATCTCTGGGTCGGCTCGTGATGCGGTTCTAAGGACAAGGAACAATTTAGCAGACACAGCGACGGGTACCACTCATGCAAACCGCCAATGATAAGAGTGTCATGATTTCTTTCTCTCTCTCTCACACACACACACACTATTGTATTCATATCTTTGTGTGGACTGTAAAAACCATACAATGACAACCCCAACAGTACTAACCTATCCAGCCCTAACCTGAACCATAAATAACTAAACCAGTACAGGACTTTTAACTATTTTAGTTTTTTTGATAGCAGTCACAGAGTTTTGTCAAATTGAGTTTCCCCTTGTGGGAACTGAAAAAAATAACAGATTTGATCAACAAAATGTAATATATATATTTAAATAACCCCCCCCCCCCCCCACACGCACACACATAAAAGTATATAATTGAAGTGAAATGAACACTAGGTTTGCGCTAGGTTTTGTTTTCAGATGTTAGTTAAATTCATCATGACTCCTACTCTGATAACAGGGATTTTACAATTCATCAGAAATAGTAATCATGAGGAACCTACTAAAAACTAAATTAGGAAGACTCCTTAGCTGACAGTAATAAACAAACACCGTCCACTGTGAGGCCAGAGAAGAGGGGTGCCTACAAATCAATCACAACTGGGGCACATCATACATTTTCTGCAGGACATACAGGGCGTTCTGTTCCTCATAAAAAGCACGGTCTTTCTCTCAGGGGTCCGAAGTGCCCAGTGAACGGTAGTTTCTGCAACTGCGAGACAGAATACAAGGGAGACATTTGTGCGATAAAGTTTAGCAATGCTCTGCTTGTGCTAGCTAGACACTACTAATACTTAATGATGAATTCAGCCAAATGCAATAAAGACCTGACAGGACTGTGATGGCAGAAAAAAATGCAAGGGGCTGGGAGTGTCTGAGGCTAACACACAGAAAGAGGGGAACCGGAATAGCTAATGCTAATGCAACCAAAATGCTGCACATTATTTGGCTCTTATGTACGACCACCTTAAACAGCTGCTCCAAGCGAGGAATTAACATTGATGCTGCACAACTGTTTTTATGGGTAGGCCTATAAATTTTTATGAGCTGTTTTACTTTAGTAGCTGCTGATCATGGGTCAGTCTATCCAGGGGGGGGGCAGCCTTGTTCCTTGCATTGCCTATGAGGCTCCACACTCTGTTGTGGCCCCTTATTATTATAAGTAATACATAGATGGATGGACTGACGGATGGAAATAATGAATACAGCAGTTTAAAATAACATTTCTATTAAGACAATAAGACACACTGAAAGGCGGATTCATGATAATATCAGTTTAATGTTTGGGTCTCAGGAGGATATAATAGGTCTATCCATCTATCTCTCCTACCCAGTGCAGAGTGAGAGCCTGTAGCCAATCCCAGAATGCACTGGGCGCACAAACACACACACACACACATAGAGGGAAAGACACCAGTTGACCAAGGCCCATTATGCCTATTACATTAAACCAGTTATCAAATTGCCCAGTCATAGAGGATTTATATGACTTTAGTGTAAAAAATCCTTCAGTATTTTCCCAGGGTTCCATTTAATCATTGAGCTGGGTGTGTAGTGTGATGGGCGTCCTGCCATGAACGAACATAGCCGGTTAGCCGACCAGGCAAACGGAGCACAGGCAATCACACCTCGCTAAACCAGCGGCGCAATAAAGCCTTTGGTTGAGCCTTATGCTGAAGACAAACACTGGTGGTCATGAACAGTTTCGTTATCAGTACTTAACATTCCTGCACACAGCACAGCCAAATTCTCTGGTATGAGCTGAGCAAATAACTCACATAATACTCACTCACTGCTGCTCAAAGACGCAACATGATTTATGGAGCATACCCATTCAATAATTCAATTTGTATTTTAAGTGAGATACATAAGTGATGTCACTCAGCCAAGGACTCCTTACCCTGTCGGACTGAATATGGTATATGCACCCCCCCCCAAACACACACCCATTGCCTTTGAATTCGGTAATAGGCAACGTTTCCTTTATTTACAAAAAAGAAAAAAAAATGCAAAGAGCCAACAAGTTCATTCCAGAGGAATGAGAGATTGAGAAGTCCTGTCAGTTGGTCCAGCCTTTGAGGATTCTGATGAAAGACACACATCCAGTGGGAATTTTAAAAATGAGCACAAAAGCACTTCATCTGAAAGGGTTATGGAATAACTTCCAGTTCTCCTGCACAAGTTGTTTTTTTTGGGGGATTTTCCATTGACTGACTGTTTAAAAAAGGACCAACTCTGATGATTTATTTGGTGCAAAAATCAAGTCATTCTTTCAGTAAGCAGGTCGAGCTTAAAATTAATTTCTGTTCACAGCGCAGTTTGAATTCTCCATAAAAAAAAGACTTCATTATTCATAAAAGCACATAAAATCGGTGACGGACCAAATGTCAGCAAAAAGCAAATTCTGTTTCAAAAGTGCAAACTTTTTTTCCCCTTGTTCCCCATTATCAGTCGCTTTGTGCTCAACAAAACTGCCACTGATTACGCACTATGGTTGGGAAGAAAAATCTAATAAGAGCTCTATGGGATGCTGCCAAACATAATTTGCTTGAAGCTTCAATGCTGATGATTAAGCGCCTCTTTAGTCAGAAAGGGTTGAAATGGCACAATTCAGAATAACCCAGTAAGCACCCCATCACAAGGTGAAATGCCTAAGGACAGCCACCATGGTAAGTGGCTACCTCTCTAACCATTCTAAGCTTCACAACCAGCAGCCCGGCGAATCCCTCTGCGTCTCAGAACAAACGGCCACTGTCTTCCATCTCCGGCACGGTTCCATAGAGCAAATGAGGGGCCAGTTGCTCGTGATGTCTGGTGGACCAAGACGCAATTAATTCTAAAAGGCTTGGCTGGAGAGATCGAGGGCAACGTTATCAAGGGCTTCGCACTGAGGGATACAATAACAAAGGTCAAAGGTCTTCCCTGATACTGCTCCAAAGGTCAAAGGTCTTCCCTGACACTGCTCCAAAAGTCAAAGGTCTTCCCTGACACAGCTCCAAATGTCAAAGGTCTTCCCTGACACTGCTCCAAAGTCAAATAAAAAAAATACACCAAATCACAAGTTAGTAATCTTCAGGGTTTGCAAAAAAGATAGCAGACCAGCCATCTATACATCCATGGCCTTTTTGAATCTCTGAATTCTGATGTACAGCTTGTTCTACCTTTGATAGCATTATGTCATATAATTTCATCATTTCAGCGCCATACCATTTACCTAAAGTAAACCTCCAGTCAGACAATTACAGTTCAGACAGGCTACCAAGCTTCTGTCTATGCTCATAATATAAATTATCATGTGCCTTCCATACAATCCCACTGTGATGTCATACATAGTCTACACACGCTAGTAGTCTAGACAAGACCCCAGTATTATATTCTTTCATTCTCTTCTTCTAAATTAATTTAAAAGATTAATATTCTATGGATACATAAACAAAAACCTGGACAGAGGGTAAAATGCCTTTTTAAGGCATTGTCTACTCAATCACAACAGGTACTGGCCCGTGACATCACGCAGGCTGTCCTGCCAGCGTTTATGCTAATTAAAACCACTACTTGACAACAGCGTCAGGAGCTCTTTGGCTATGACATTTATGATTCAGTCGTCTCAGAAGCTTGGCAGCCCACCAACAGGGCGGCAGACATATATGAAGAATTAGGGATAAATAATAAGCTGGCCCATAATTGGTCGCTAGGCAACACTAAGGATTAGTCTGATAGCTAGCGCTAAGCTCACGAAGACTAACATGACATGACGTCACCCTGAAATATAGCTGGCATTGAGGGAATCCAGGCTTTACGAAAAATAGAAGACGGTTGAAAGAATTTTCTTTGCACCAGTGAAATTTTAGTCAAATCAACAGCTCATCTAATTACAACGGGCAGTTAAGAGACTACTATGAAGGGTAAACACTTTCCAACCTTATATCACTAGTTATTTATGAGGAATCACACATCATGAATCAGTTTTTGAGCCACCAACTCCATACCTAAACTTCTCCATGCAGGCATATCTCACACATAAGGATAAACAAGTGCTATATATTCTAACCATGTATATGATATCAATAGCAGAATATTACAACTTGGGGTTTAACTGAGTCACCGATACTCAAACAAACTACTAAGGGAGCAACGATACAGAAAATTCATGGTTCAACAAGAGATGCCATCGGGCCCTTGAGTAAGGCTCTTAAAGTCGACTGCTCCAGGGACAAAACCATGTGAAAAATTACATTTCTTTCAATTGCAAAACTTTGCTTCTCATCAAGAAGTGTTGGTCTTTTAACACTTATGAGGTTGGACACTGAAGCAGGAAGTGTAGACTAACCGTTAAGCTCATACTCAAAGTTTTGAAAACGTCTGATGATGTCATTGTCATACGAATGTCATGGTATAAAAAGATTTGAAACAAACTCCGAACTGGCTTGAGAATGTCTGCGGATCCCCCCGAGTGAGATACTGTGTGGCCTCAGAGACAGAGGCCTGGTCAGCCAGGGGCTGTACTATGAAGCGGGGTTACTGGCTTATTGGGGTAACTTGCCCAGACTACCTTAAATCTGACTAAATGTAAGTGAATGAAGTCCATTTAAGCTGTGGTACCTTAAATCCAAGCTACCCTGATAATTCAGTAACTCCACTTCGCAGTACAGTCCACTGGTCTGACCTGTTCAGCATGTTGCCACCATGACCCTCAGTGGCAGCATGAAGATGATGAAGATGCTGATGAACATGATCATAATGAAGATGAACTCAACTGCCAATTACTCAATCTTACCAATTTCCAAAGACTTGGATAATAATAAAAATAAGTGATCGGTCATTATGGCCATCTTATCTTACATTGGTGTTTTTTGTGTCGACAGAATTTTTGTTTTTATTTTTTTGTTACACAAATGTAAGAGAATACAGATTAAACCTACTTGGTTCTATTTTTTTCTCATTTTAATTTGTTGCTCAAAAATGAAGAACTGATTTTGCACTGCACTTAGTATGTGATTACCCAGGTCAACGTTATTGTCAAAAGTTATAGAGATCTCTGCTTGGTTACTTTTCGAAGTACATATCAGATGGTGCCATTCAACATTCATGCACACCTGTGTATAAATGTAGGAAGTTAGTCTCATGGTAACATTTCCCCATAATAATTAGGAGCCAATCCCAGAGCAGCAAACAACTAGAATGAGTGTATTTCTATATGTTTGCATCTAGGAGTGTCAAGTGGCGCTGACGGGAGAGCTAACATGAAAGACATGCAGAAGGTGCTCTTCGAATATTAGAGGAACTTTCAGCACCACAAAAAACCCAGGCTGTGGTACAAAGACTATATAAAAACTTTATTGATTCCTGAGGGAAAGTTTCTGTTACCCAGCATCATTATAAAAAAGGGTCACCTTACATATCTTGTTAAATGGGAGCTGTGTGCCTTTTTCAAACCTCTTGTTGGCAAGATTAAGTTCTGAAAACTCCCGTAGAAACAAACCTGAAGCTCTAAGAAAACCACATGACATTCTCACATCACTAACCTACACTCCCTGGAAAGTTCTGGGCAAATAACAGGGCCAGAAGATGACTTTGAGATTGCAGAATAAACCCCAGCTCAATACAAGACCCAGCAATATCAGATAAACCTTCAATATTGAGATGAAAGATGAACACTCAGCGTGAATGTGACGGGATCTTTACAAAGAACCTGACTGTGAGCTGGAGAGCTGAAGGAGATGTGGAACCCACATCTTAGGACAGCTTCTCCTTCTATAACTTAGAAGCCTATTTTGCTTTGTTTGAAAATCCACCTTTCATGTATCCGTTCTCCCAGCTGGTCCACACAAACTCCAGGGAGCATGTTTGATTAAACAGGTATCAGTGCTGCACTCCACATTTTTGTAAACTTTTATCTTCCTTAAAATGCACTGTGCATGTATGACATTTTGTTCAACGGAAATGACAGCGTCACAAATCAGATACATGACTGGTACACAATACATTGAGTTTAAATAGGCTGAATCAAAATCTGAAAGAACGGGAACTTAAATCTTAAATATGAAATACCTATAAGTGTGACAGGTAAGCATGAAACTGGTGGCATTTGCAAATGTCTACTAGTACTTCTTTAACATTAAAAAGACTCACACTCATTCAATCATTCACCCTCACCATGGTCACAGGCAGCCAATCTGTGTTCTTAAGGCCTCTGAATCTGAAATTGCTAAAATGGCTTTGGCCAGTAGTCTGATCCCAGAGATACTAATAATAACTAAATGATTATTTTTGGAGATTGAGTTGGATATTCAAGACAATAAAATGTACATGCAATACTGTGCAACCAGTTATCCAAGCATATACATTTCAACATCATTTAGCCAGTGAAACAACTGGATTGACGCATAAATTGAAGCAAAACATAGGCCTACACTTAAACAGTTATATTTTTAAGTAGGCCTAAATAAGTGTGTGTGTGTGTGTGTGTGTGTGTGTGTGTGTGTGTGTGTGTGTGTGTGTGTGTGTGTCCCTCAATGGAGCAGTATCCCATCCTGGCTGCCTCACACAATCCTCTTTTACAGACAGGCTCCAGATCCCAGTCATTATAATTGGCTTATTGAAAACATATAGATGAATGAATGAATAATTTAATTTATGCACGCTCTCAGTGCTGCTTCACACAAAGGCTATGCATATTACAGCTTCACAAGAAATATCTGGAGCAAGCCGGTCATGATCGCCACTGTTCTCTGTAAATAAGAGGTTGTGCAAATAATTTGATGTATTTAATGAACGGTTCCAGAAGAGCACTATTTAGAGGAGTAACCCGTTATATCAGTAATAACTATTCATTACAAATCATTACATACACACTCACACACCATTTATATAACACTGGTTAGACGAATAAGTTAATGATTACTGATTTCATTCAGCAATACAAATAGCATGTTTATTGTTCGCCTGTTTTTATGGGTATGGACCATTTTCGGCTTACAGTAACTAACCGGCGGTCCGTGTTTCCGGCCGGCAGGTACGGGCGCAGCCTTCCCGTAAAAGCGAGCAAAGTGGCCGACTTTTTAATGGAGGTCAAAAATGTGTCGTACTTCGGGGACTTGAAAATCTCACGCAAAAGCACGTCTAAAAGCACTTATGTATAAAAACACGGGGGTTTACACGGGGTTACGATTAACGCCCTTCGTCATATGATTGTTTCTCGTTCGCTTAGTAAATTATACTGCGCAGATGTTACTGTAAAACTGATACAGCGTGGTGGGTAAAATTACTCATTTATTCGGATATACCTCAGTCCTGTTCTGCTATGTTTAACTTTTTTTTTGTATTTAATGAATGACGCCCCTTTAAACGTGGCTGTCATTTCTTGGGATGTTCTCAATATAAGCCCGACCTGTCACACCATAACGGAACTAGGTGGATTAACAGTTTAACCAGTACTTCCCCCACCAACATCCATTTAATTTTAACGTGCAGGTGATGCGTCGTATTCAACAGGATATTAAGCGTAGTCCGCATGACAGTAAATAAACTATTTTTTCATCCTAAAAACAAGAAAAGTTTGAGACGTGTTATTGAAACACTTACCGATTGTAATGCGCTTTAATTTTCACGTACTCCAGGTGCAGGTCCATCACAGATCCCTGTTTGGTAGGCATCGTAATCCTCAAAATAAGCGGCGAGAAATCCCCAATAAATATCCTAACAGCTTCCTTTTAAAATCCACGAAAGAAACTTTCACAGAAGAGAGCGAGCGAGAGGCGACAGCGGCTGTAAAACGTGCGACGTCTCCCAATCCGGCACATTTCCCTGCGCTCCCCACGCTCCTTTATTGCGGATTCAACAAGTTGACAGTTTCGCTGAGGGGGAAATCGAGGGCGAAGGTAGTTTTATCCGCCCCTGATTTGTCCAGTCGATGCTCCTTCGGCCGGTCTACCGTATAGTTAGGGGCGGAGATCAATCCCAAGCGCAGCGCTCCGGGACACTGACAGGTCTGGGCCGGCCTACTTCACATCCACCTGTTGCGTGTCGTGGTTCCGTGCAACAACCCTACGAAGTACGGCTTTGTGGACCGGGAAAGGCATCTACTGTAGTAGCGTTGTGCGAAAAATTATCTTTGTATAGCAATCGCTGTAAGATGTAAATACCTAACACTGGAAACGTTCTAAATGTTACTGTTGTAATTTTTTTTTGGCATTTATATATTATAAAACTGTTAACTTGCAGCTAACGTAACATGATGACGTTTTCCACATTCCAGTCATAGTTCGCCATCATCTGTGCGGTATCTTAACGGACGCACGCTGCACCGAGATGGATGATATTGTGGGGAACAAACTGAACTCGACAGTGCAACTCCACCCAAAAGCAGGTATTCCAACTTTCCTCAGTATTGACAAATAACTGCCTGCGCGATGTGCTCAAGTAAAAAACAGTACTGTTGAGAATGTATTTGTGTCCCTTTTTTGGCCAGCACGTCCCATGTTATCTATCGTATAACTTTATACTCAGTTGATATTGATTACTGCAGCAACCGTGAGGTGCATCGACCACTTCCGGTGAAGTGAATATGCTCGAGATCTTCTTATATAGGACTTCCTGTGGAGCCGCGGATGGAGCTGCTCTTATTGGCTGCGTCTGGAGTCGGTCTCTCGGGAAAAGCGGTGAGCGGCTTCTTCGGGAACAGCCAATTAAAATGCAGAATTCTTATCCAATAAGGAAAGACCACGGGAAACCAGTAACCAATGCAGAAGCTAATCGTATTATTAAACGGGTTTCTAATTTGTTATAACATGTTACTAATGTTAGTGTGCTAATATGATTAATTATGATTATGATTCATTATTAAGGTTTTCCGTTTATCCAGCGGCCTTGGACCAGCTCTTGGTTTTAAGCGTATTCAACTCAACTCAGCAATGGTATAATCATTCTGTCAATTACTTGATTAGAACCGACGACTTTTTATAAATGGGATCGGATTCTTAACCTGGAGAGCCACACACCGCTATTTAACGTTTGTGTCCAATAAAATTCATCGCGTAGCTGACTTAAAAGCATTTATTCTTGAATGTAAGATAAAAAAATAAGTCCAGGTGGTCGTAAGGGCTAATATTTCCTATATTTGTGCGCCGCCTACCGGATTAAAATAGAACCATTTTGCTGTGGGTAAGAAAATATAAAAATTTATAATTAGCATGATGATAGTATATATATTTCACGTTTTGCACAATGTAGCCTGTGTGTGTGTGTGTGTGTGTGTGTGTGCATGAGTGCATCAGCCGTATGATTGTGCCTCCTCTATCTGCCTGGGTTAAGCAAGGCAAGGCAAGTTTAGTTATATAGCACAATTCAGACACAATGTAATTCACTGTGCTTTACAAAAGCAGAACACATTTAAATATGACATTAAAATGACATTCAAAAGAAAAATAATAATAAAATGACATTAAATTGGTACTGTACAGTCATTGACATAAGGACATAGTAACTTAAAAAGGTGTATAACTTTATTTCAAATCAATCAATTGTTACAATAAATGGATCAATTTAATGCCAAGGGCTTTCACATTAATAACGGGGTGCAAAATAAAAACAAAAAAGTGTTCTAATGTTCACAGTTTGTTAAATTCCATAACACCTGTTTTTGCAAGGATAAAAGTCTTGTCATGTCTTTTAATGATTCAACCAATCACAGATTAGAGGTTCACCTGTGATAAATACTGTAATTAACATAATCCTAGGTGTGTGTACTAAGAACCCCAGCACACCAGACCTTCACTAGAAGTGCAACCTGACTTCTGACAACATGCCAAAGATTTAACCACAGACCAAGTCTACTGCCGGGTTGGAAAACATTGTTAATGTATCCAAATGTCAAGCGTAGAGGATCAAAAAAGATATGAATGATGTTCATGACAAGCCCAGGTCAAGTTTGTTGCTTTGAAAGTCCAGGGCCAACCCTTTTTCAACTGCAGCAGAGCTACATCAAAACTTGTCACCAGAAACTGCTGTGTCTACAAGAACAGTTTCTCGAATTCTCACATGCAATTATACAAACACATTATACAACTCAGATTCTAAATGTAAATAATTTTATTGAAATGAACTGTATAATTTGTAAGCCAATGGCCGTGTTTCTACATAGGTAGCAAAACATTTAAATTATCATTCACTTAGTAATAACGCTAAAAATGTCATGTTGAAAACATTATTGGTGACAATATCAAAATTAGTAAAGAAATTAATAAAATTATTTACAATTCTATTTTGAAACCTAGATCACAGAAGCACAAACAATCTGTAATTATAATGCAGACATTACAATTCATCACAGATCAAGTGTTTACTTTAATTAGCATGAAAGTTGTATTATAAATAAGAACAGGGAAAGCCATTTTTAATATTATACTGCATTGACCACTAATCAGTTTGTTGCCAGGCCTGTGGATGTCACAGTTCTCTGCATTTTCTGAAAGAGACCATTCCCTGTTTGTTTGTTTTTCATTAGCACAGTCAATTTGGTCAGACCTGGCTGACTACATTTTAATTTCTGTAATAGCTCTTATGCCTTTACTTTAAAAGATATGATCTGTTACTTAGTTGATCCAAGTAGCATCTTGCACTATGCGGTTACTTTTTTTTATCTTCTCAGATAAGTTTAATAGTCAATAGTCAAGAGGAAAAATAAGAAATCCCTACCTATTCTACAGCCATTTCTTTAAATAACTGATAACATCTTGGAATTGATGCAACTCATGAACAATTACGAAAGTGCCTTTCTGCTGACTAAGAACTCTTGAATGTATTTAATGTATGTAATTCAGGAACATCTATACCTATGCTATTGTTATTATTGGAATCTTTTGTTACCTTTTGTTAAATGATTGTGATGACTAATATAATCGTGCCTGGTGCTGTATAATTTGACCTATACCCTTTTTTAATTGACATTCTTGGAGCCTTCGACTGTGCAACAGGATTCTGTCTAAACAGCATTTCAGGTGGAACGGATCCTGCGAAAAAGGAAAGTCCCAAATAAAGAAACTAATTTAAGCCTCGTCCGGTTGCTTCTTTTTGTTTGTTTTGTTTTAATGTTACTTAGAATTAACGATTATAATCCGCTTGGTATTGGCCGGTTCTTCGCTTCCGCAGTCGTGTTGTTATTATGTGACAGGCCTGATTTTTGTTTAATTGGTACACGTATTACATACCATGTTTCACAAACTAATGATTCCAGATTGAAATGGCTGATATTCCAGCATATTGAACTGACATTAAAATGCTGTAAATCCTTGTAATGGTTTGTTACCAGGGTTCGAAATTAACACCCGCCAACCCGCCAAATGCGGGTTAAAAATCATTTTGGCGGGTATTGATAAAAACT
>JABFEB020000104.1:4503032-4524696 GCA_019775895.2 Stomatorhinus ivindoensis
TTCAACATTAATGGAACCGCAGCCAGACAACTGACTCGTGTGTGTAGAGTAGGTGAGATGACCCTGGAAAGCAGGCAGTGGGCCAAACCACTGTGAGGAAGGGGAGAGGGAACTCAGCTATTTGTAAATGCATTTTTTTGCGTTTGTTTGTTTTTCTACTTACACAATTATTTTAGGTATACATACATATATTTTTCACTATAGATAGTGCGATTGTTTTTTATAATTTTTTTTTGGGGGGGACAACCCTCGGATGGGTGGGGCGCATGTCCCCTCCGTCCCTCCCGTGATTTACGGCCATGATGGTACATGCATTTCCTCTCAAGTGCAGTTAATGTCCTTCATGTTGTCTCCGTTGCTTTTCTCGCAGACTCCATAGATGCCAGCCTAGGGTAGAAGGGAAGAATAATGGAGTGTAACAAACAAAGACCATAACCAGCACAGTACCACTAAAAAGTCAGTGCCAAGCCCCATGCAATAGTATTAACTCAGCTGGTTAGGGTCCTGGAGTTTAATGAATATTTCAAAAAGCCAAACTGGCGTAGAAGTTCAGGGTACAAAGGGAGGT
This sequence comes from Stomatorhinus ivindoensis, assembly GCA_019775895.2. Taxonomy (NCBI): domain Eukaryota; kingdom Metazoa; phylum Chordata; class Actinopteri; order Osteoglossiformes; family Mormyridae; genus Stomatorhinus; species Stomatorhinus ivindoensis. The sequence goes on from JABFEB020000104.1 coordinate 4,503,601, forward strand.
ACAGTTTGTTTTTATTGTTGTCATTGTACCAGGTACAATGAAATCGTAAGTGCCATCTAAAACAGTGTATTAAAAAAGAGAGAGCATATAAAAACAGATAAAAAACAATAATTAATTTATTCACGCACACACACACACATACATACATTCGAACATCATTGCAGAAATCCCAAAAAAGCATGCATTCAAAAATCATGTATAGGCAACGTTAAATGGAGCTAATGCAGTGGGATAAAAACTGTTCTTAAATCTGTTGGTCCTTGTTTTAATGCTTCTGTACCGTCTCCCTGACAGGAGCAGTTCAAAGAGTGTGTGTCCAGGATGAGAAATGTCCTATATGTTTTGTGCTTTCTTGAGGCACCGAGAACGGTGCAGCTCCTCCAGTGTGGGGGGAGGACAGCTGATGATCTTCGGCACGGTTTTAATGACCCTCTGAAGTGCCCTCTTTTGGGCTGCTGTGTGGAACCCTCAGGAGGTACATTCTCTGCTGGGCCTTTTTAAGCATCTGTGTAGTATTCACTCCACAGGTCAGGTCTTCCTCAAGATGACTCCCTAGCGGAAGTCCACCACCCATTCCACACACTCCCCGTTTACGTACAGTGGAAGAATTTCTGTTTTCTTCCTCCTGAAATCAATGACGACCTCCTTTGTTTTGTAAGAGTTGAGGAGCAGATCGTTCTCCCCGCACCACCCTGTCAGCCGCTCCGTCGCCTCCCTGTAGACAGTCTCATTGCCCCCAGACGTGAGCCCCCACCACTGTGGTGTCATCAGCCAATTTGATGATGCTGTCGCTCTGGTGGGCGGGAGTGCAGCCATGAGTGTACATGGTGTATAACAGAGGACTCAGCACAGAACCCTGTGGGTGCCAAATATGTATAAGGGCCCCCTCTCACCCACTGACTGCGACCAAACAAGAAGCTCCTAATCCAAGCACAGGTGGAGTGTGGAAGACCCAGATCCACCAGTTTTTCCATTAGTTTATGGTATTAAACGCAGAGGTGAAATCCACAAAGAGCAGCCACACTTAACTCCCCTGCTGCTCCAGATGGGATAATGCAGTGTGGAGGGGTGTTGAGTTTCAAATTGAGTGTGTTTATCCATTCATATTCGCCATTTTATTGACGCATTTTGCATGTAGGCTATCCAGTGTGTCTGATCTGTTCCTGTACTGACAAGGACAGTCTTCCAATTTCATGCTGTGCAAGGACAATAAAGACATTAATTCATTCATTCATTCAATTCCACTGAAATCAATGCATCAATTTACCCCGACAGTGCTTTACCAACGTAATTTTTTCACAATTAAGTGAAACTAACTAAAATCTATCTAAAAGTGGTGGAGACAAGTCCCCAGCAAAACTGACACATATATGTTCCTAAGTGACTTGATTGAAATCCACACGCATGTAAAAACTTCAACCTATTTTGTCACATTAAATACGTTATATACCACAATGTTTCAATACGGAAGGCCATCAGGGCCAAACGTCTTACACGCTTCGCCTAGAGGCGGCATTATTTCACACCAACTGACATAACAAATGTACTCATACATAACAACTCGGGGAAAATGGTGGCGCAGGAGGTAGCACTATCATTTGGCAACTGTGGGGTTGCAGGTTCGAGCCCTCATTCCTTCTGACCCCATTAAAGTGTTCTTGAGTAAGACACTGAACCCCAAATTGCTCCCAGTATGCAGGTTGGCACCTTGCATGACAGCCTCTGCTACTGGTGTGTGAATGTGAGGCATAATTGTAAAGCACTATATAAATGCAGTCCATTTACTCGTAAAAACAGCAATAATTCAAACGTTAATATTTCACGACTATGAAGACGGTTATTTCATGCCTTCACACGTTACATTTTTACATCATCAGGCAGCCATATAACTCCTGATGAGAAATGTAAAACCGAAACTAAAAAAGAGAGATCAAGGAACTTTTCAACCGCGACTTATGCAGACAAGTGGAAAATTTACGGGGTGGGGGGATTCACAAAAAACTGAGACATCAGTTAGAATATCTTTGTAACAGATCATCTCCCCTAAAAAGAAAATCCAGGAAAAAATAAACATCTCCCTACCAAACCAACAATTAAGGATCGGGACGGATCGGCGACTTGATTTGGGTTTTGCGTTTAAAACAACGGGAGAGAGTAATTAACACAAATGGTGGTAGTTTCAGCTGTAGCAAAAGGGAAGCGAGGTGAACTTCAGCTCTGCTGATACATCAAAAAATAAAAAATACAGCATGTAGGCTACAGTGATAAAGGGCAAGTTATTTTAATCCGTCCGTCTTCTCGATGCACCCATCTATTCTCTGGAGCTGTTTCTACAAAGTTTAATTTCACTTACCCCTCCAACACATATAAATATACATCTGCTTTAAAACAACCTATAAAATATGTTTACTGAGGCTGATTTACTAAAATTGCCTTATACTACATATGACCGTGTGTTTATTGGCTGCTCTGAATAATCAATTATAAGTGGGTCACAATATAAAATACAAAGATGGATTCAGTTCTTCACCTACTGGTCATGATATTCAATGATCATTGATTATTATTAAAATAAACACTGGAGAATAATTTACATAAACACGAATGTCCAACCGAGTTAAAATCTGATTAAAGTTAGATGCGGAATGGGTTATAGAGCAGGCGCGAGCAATGTTGGGGTCAGAACCTTACAGTTGTCTTACCATTAATCATTAGAACAGGTGCAAGGCCTACCAAGCCGTAAGTAACTCGAAGGACAGCTCTAGGAAACTGAAATTAAGCCAAAATAAGACGTTGCTCGCACCCAAACAGGGCGGCTTGGCCCAGCCAGATGGGGACGCTCATGAGATAAGGAGAAGTACAGGCGGAAGGACCAAGGCCAGCGAAGCAGAGAAAGAAAAAGCACACTTTCTACCACCTAAACTAGAGCAAAAGTTAAAACATGTGGCTGTCACGTAGCAGGAACACTGGCAAGAGGGGGGAGAAGCCCAAATAGGTTATAAGAGAGCAGAGCACATAGGTACCCTAGAGCCACTTGATGCACATGCTGGATGTATGTCAGATAGTCGCTCCCTGATTATAATCAGATTGCTAAATAAACTTGTGGCACTTGCCAACTCCTCCGACGTCTCCGCTGTGGATCTCTACTCATCAACGGACCCGGCGGAGTTCTGACTCCAACAGCAACAAGAATGATTAATCGTGTGTTTCATCCCTCTACTGCTCGGCAGACTAATAGCAATGATTGTTGCACACATTTTATTGTATCAACTGCATTTTTGTGTGCGATGGTTTTATGCTATGCAGTTAGACTATATTATCAACTTGCAGGTGGTCAAACCCTTAGGTTTTACACCATCGCTAACAAGCAGCGACATGTTGCTTCCGCCTGGGTCCTAATGTCCACCCTACCTATAGCAGTTTAAACGGCCAGTACATAATTTTAATTAAATAACGATAGCTAGACTTACAGTATTATTTTAAATTTCAATTCATAGTCTTGCTTCTGCTTAAGTGCGTACCTACGCTCAGTGATATCTTGTATGAAATGTATGGATATATAATTTTAAAATAGTATGATAATTACTATATTTTTGGGGGGGCTTGGGATCATTTTGGGGGGGCTGAAGCTCACCCTAAATAGGCCTAACGACACCCATGGATTTAATGTACCAAAAGAGTGACCAAAATTCACCAAATTTCTCACAGACATATCTGGTCATAAAGACTTTCACCTGACAAAAAATTAAAACCGAAATACTAGGAATATGGACTTACCTTAAGTTGAGCCTTTTCTCTCCATCAAAGCCCATTTTAAGGAAAAAGAAAGCATTAAAAGGGCAATAATAAATTAAATGGATTGCAAGGCATATAGGCCTATTTAGTTTTTTAAAATTATTATTTGCAGACGCTCTCTTCTGATTACATGAACCTCTATGTAGGACACCCCCTGGACTCGTGCCAAGCTCCAGTCAGTACCCCAATCGACGTCCATCCAATCGCCGTCTTCAATTAGTTATTGTTCGATTGCATAGGAGGTGGGCAATGTAACGGACAGTTCCTGGAAACTAACATACTGGATAAGCAGTTTTTTAGTAGGCAGAAGATGCCGATTTATCTGTTCAGGTGGTTTATCTTTCATAAGCTTAAAAACTTAAAAATTTGAGTAATATAAATCCTCTCCTGGAGGATTAACATTAACATCAATGGATGGGATTCGTTTTATCTCCCCAGCTTCTGGTAATATAGGGAAATTACAAATGTTTCTTAATACATCTGAATTATCTAGAGTTCTACATAAATCACTTCATAAACTACATACTGAACCTCCATGTGTAAAACTAATCCCATCAGAATAGGGCTAGCAGGGAGGAGAGGGCTCCACATCTGCCACTGCTTCCTGTAGCATCTGACCTTATCAAAGTTCAAGAGGAATCAAAACAAAGAATCGGAATAGAGAACAAGAACAGAAAACAGATGCATCCGGATAGCAGATGGTTCTTAACTGAAACGTATGTATTTGCTGTAAAGATCTTGATGCCGTAGTCAAACCCAATGTCCTTCATAAGAGTAAACAAAAATTGTGTTCGAAATTTAGAAAATGTACATTGTAATGAATGGGATCGAAGCCCATTTGCAGGATCCATATCCATTTATTAAAACAAAGCCACAGCCTGCTCCTAGCACACCCACACCCTGATGCTATCTCACATTCCTCCACTGCCTGATTCCAGGGGAAGACAGCCTCTTAAAACTGTAAAACACATCTCTAAAATAACAGAATTATAATTCTCCTGGCTGCTCATGTTTTTCTATGTGCGCAGAGAGATTCTAGGCTATTCAACCCCTTTTTACAGCTGTTCAATGTCAAGAGGCCTGCAGACACACCTCAGTTAAGAGCAGATGGCCAAGTAATTCAGCCTGGGCCCCCAGAAGTACAAACAGCTGGGCAATGAGGAGCTGCAAGGCAGAGTGTCATGGTAAAAATAATCAATTTCCTGTGGTTGTAATATACTGGGCTAATTTTGGTTCCCTTATTAATACGTATATTAAACATAGAGATTGGACTGTGTCCACTTCAGACTGCATTGGATCTGCACAGCCTGTTAATTGAAATGAATTTCACACCCCCAGCCATAACCATCCAGTTTAAACCAGCCATTTCCTTGACTTCTGATGACATCACGCAAACAATTAAAAGAATCCACCAGGGCTGATCAGTCACCAGCTCCTGGAGTGTCTGACCACTCAAAAGTTTCAGTGGAATCAAAACTAAATCTGAACAGGGAACTGAAGTTTTGCTCAAACAGATATGTACACAGGATACTTCCAGATATCAGGTGTTTGTTACATGAAACTTGAACTTCCTGTAAAGGTCTTGGTGTCATGGTCAATCCCAGTGACTTTCTGAAAGGTAGTCAATAATGTATACAAATCTGGGACCTGCACTTCAGTTAAGCACCAACCATCCATCCATCCATCCATCTATCTAATCTATCTTCCAAATTATTATCCTGTTTAGGGTCATGGGGCCTATAACTTTATATCTTTAAAAATCAACAAACATTGACAGATGAATGGAGAAGTTCGCTCCCTGACCGCACTCTGCTCCCAGAACATCCATGCCCTCCTGTCGTATCACATTCCTCCACTACCTGATTCCAGGGGGAGACAGAATGTTAAAAATGTGTAAAAAAAAAAAAAAACTAAAATCAGAGAGTTAAAACTGTTCTGGCTGCTCATGTTTGTCTATGTGCCCAGAGTGATTCTGAGCTATAACTCCGCTTTCAGGGCAGTCTAATGTGAGGAGGACTGCAGACACTCCAGTTCAGAGCAGATGGCCAATTAATTCAGTCACCGCCAGAAACGATCCTGGTGTCCATGACGATGGATCCCAGCTGTTCTGTTCAAAAGTTACTTCACTTGTGATGGTGAATAGATCCACGTGATACCTGGGGAAATGGATGAAAAAACAAGGAATTTCCACATTTGCAGGGGATTGAAACAAACATAAAGACAAAGGACAAACCAGCAGGGGTAACAATACAGCCATTGAGCTTGGAGACGGACAATGTCTGGACTGTTGTGAAACAAAGCTAAATATGTGGCCAGAGGCAACAATACAGTAATTTTGCGGGATAGTCAGTGACAAACATATTTACATGTTTGCTTTAAACTTCATTGTGTGAAACCTAAATACCATTCAAGCAGTGAAGCAGTAGTTAGGAAGTGATGCAGCTAGACACGCTGTTCTATATGTTATTCATAGCTACACAGTGTCTATCCACAGCTGGGTGGATCTGAGAGCTGGGGGACACCATGAAAAAGGATCTTTCACGTGTTCAACAGATTTTAATTCCAAATGTATATAGCGCTACAGAACTTTTGTACTATTTGTTTATTGTTAGTCGTGTGTACATGTTTGCACTGAAGGTGTTGCTCTTAATTTCATTATACATATGTATAGTGGCTATGAAAAGGCATTCATTTTGCTTTGTGCCAACTGTACTTCTCTATTTTTTTTTCATTTTTACTTACTTGGTCATGGCTTTCCAGTTTGCTGTTCTTGTGTTGTTGCCTACGAAGAAATATTTCTGTTATCTGAAAATAACCTCAACAGCATTAAAATTCCAAAAAACGCTTTTTAATATTAGGGACTACATAAGTATTATTAGGGGTGGGCAATATGGAAAAATATTTGATCATGATTTTTTTTATACCAACCGGTATCAATAATTATTACAATATAATTTAAGTCATTATTTCTTTACTTCATTGCTCAATTTTTTGCTTATATTCCCTTAGAATTACTCTTAAAGATTTAGAACATGAAAAGGGTGACACTGAATGGACTGCAAAATGAAATCTAATTGTAATAAATAAATCATACAAAATAAACTTTATCGTAGGGCATAGCACTAGAAAATGCGGACAGTACGTTGTCTTGCTTGGTTTTTTTCCTCTGACTGCCTCATTGTTCATTCCAGGGAATGGATTTGACTAGGACAGGGCAATATGCCGTAAAATTATATCTCAGTATTTTCAGAGATTATGATATTAATATTTAACATAAAATTCTATAATTCATATGTAGAAGCAAAATACTCATATCTTGATCGAATTCCTGGATATTCCCGTTTCTATTGGTTATGTCTAAAATTTCGGAATTCCTCATTTATTCAAATGCCTGAAAAAAGTATCTCTTACCACTTTATATGACCGAACCCTTTTGTTGCGCAGTTTGCAGACTACTATGATTATTATTCCTATGACAACTATTGCAGCTGCCACAGAGGGCCAAAGCATATGATGAAGCAAACTGGTCTCCCCACATTCTGCATCAAATGATGGACCTCCTGCTCTAGCTGTCACCCGCCCTTCAGACTCACAGCTGTAAACATGAAGACATAAGGCAAGTGTGTCACGCGGAAATGTAAATCGATACATGAATAAAAACACACAAATACTGAAAAGCAATCCATTCCTTAGTTTAATATTCTAATTCTGGGTTGTCGTGATCAGTAATATTATATGAAATGTGGACAGGAAAAAGCAGGGAGCCAGACGTACTCTGTGTGCGGCACGCAGGATGCTGAAGTTCCATTTGAGTATGTATTTTCCTGACAATCCTCACATTCTTTGTCAGTAGATTTTGTTCCTATAACCATTAATAAAAGAATAAATGATTATTATCATAATCATTAATCACATCATCATAATCAACAATCACAACAATAAAAACACAATATCTATTAAAAGTACAGTGTGAAAAAAATGGTTAAAAATGGAAATGAAATTGAGGATACTGAAGAACAAACTGTCAAAAATGATGCAATTATGTGTGTTATGTAAAGAAACAAGAAAAATGTTCATTCAAAACATATTCTGGAATTGTTTTCAAATGATGTACCTTATTGCCTTTGAACAATTATTTGTATACCTGGCCATTCATAGACATGAATGAATATGGGATAATGGGAGGAGTTCCCAGTCATAATAGAGATCATTTAACGTGACACGTAACAGCAGGTGCTCCAGACATGCAGGTAATTGGGAGCCCTTAGTCTCAAAAAGTGGCCTTGGTGGTCATTCTCCACACAAGCATTTGTTGGGTTAGTTGAGTTGAATGTGAGTAAAACTGCTGAAATATCCAGTGCACTAAGGGAAAGAGCCATACAATTTCACAATCAATATCCTCAATTTCCATTTTTTACCATTTTTTCCCACAGGATACAAATAATTTTTGGCTACAACTGTACTTTGAAAATGTGCTATAAAATGCATTTGGTTTATTCTTTAGAGCCAAAGAAAGCCAGTTCTACCCATCGAATGAATGAATTGTCCCGGTTTGCAAGTGGCATGTGGCACGCAGGATGTAGAAGAGCCGTTTGAGTAAGTGTTTTCCTGACAGTCCTCACATGAAGTATCTGCAGAGGCTGTTCCTATCAAAGTAAATATGACAGATTGTTATTAAAAGATATTGCAAGCGGTTTTTAAAAACAGATCGTAAATCACAAACATTTATAAAATGCGAAAAGGGTAATCAGACCTGGATGTTTGATGAACTGTCCAGGTCTACAGACTGTGTGTTTATGGGCTGCCCTGCACCCTCCCATATAAGGATTAATACAATAGTGCCCTTCCAGGACCCCACACACTGCGTCAGAAGTGGGTGTACATGCCCTCACTGTTTTCAAGCCAAGGCCTACAGGGAATGCAGATTAAATCAATAAAACCACATACATGAGATTATTAAACCATTACAAGAATAGATGGAATGCTAAACAGTATATTACTTTGTAAGGTATGGTTTGGAACAGTAGTTGAGCTTGATTTTACCTTGGTCACAAACCGCACATAGCTTACAGGCTGTGAATCCATTTGGCTCATCGATGAAAGTCAATTCAGTACACGGAGCGCATGTAGTGTTTGCATTTCCACTGCAATGTTTTTGAACATAATGTCCTGGAGGAAAAACACATTTGGTAAGCTAGACAGATGTCCTTCACGTCCCGACGTAAGGAACCCGAGCCTGTAGTCCAGCACTTCAGACAGGAACTGGAGCACGACGGAAGGTGGCTCACCGGAAGGACACATCGGGCAGCACTCCTCACCTACTTCATACTCGGTCAGGTTGCATGCATGACACAGGGTAAGGCAAAGGAGCAGAAGATGTGGCGAATAAACCTGCTAATAGACATATTCAATCTCAATTAATGAAAGTTTTCACACTCACGCCATAATCACAGGGCAGGGCATTAAATCACAGGCAGCTTGTGTGGGTCCATCATCTGTTACATGAGAAAAGCCTCTGATTGGCATTGTGTAGCTCAGTGAATTGGGGGGGGGGGTGGTATTCAGAAGGTTTTAGATTCAAATCTCATGGCTGGTGAACATAATATGTTGCTTTCTTCATATTTTGTGTAACTGTTTGAAAGAGTCATTTTGCACAACTGAATATTTTGCTCCTGATCTCAGTATATTTACTTAATTGAATGATTTAATAACTTATAATACCATGCACTTTGCTTTTTTATATAACCATATTTTGTATTCCCTTAATGACCTTAAAATGACATTGGGTTTACACATGATATTGTCTTTACACATTTCTTTCAATGCAGTAAAAGCTCTGTTGTCTTGTGCAAGGCATGATAGTGTTATGTCTGTATGAATTGTGCAATAAGAGGTAGGCTACTATTCTAATTGGTAGGAAATCTTTGTGTTATATACTTGCCCATAGTCTGATTATAGTAATATTAATTTTCATTAAAATTCAATATTTGAAAATAAATGTAATAGGGATTTGACTTAATGTACTTTAAGTTTTAAGTTTAGGGCTTTTTATAGAAGATGTTGTATTACAACAGAATAAGATAAAAATGTGTCCGTTTAGCAATTACAGCTATACAACTTTTCCCTGCCCATTCAGAGGTTCATACGATCTACATGCAAACACAAAGGCCTGTTTACTGTAAGATGAAGCTAAAACTGAAAGTAAAATAAAAGAATGGAAATCCCCTAAATGTCAGTTTGATACGCAGCCAGGCCCTTTACTTCTTTTTATTATACATAATTTATACTTTATTTGCTATGTTTTTACAGAGCCATTTCCATTTTTAAGCACTTTACATACGAGACTTTAAAATTAGTCCATAAACGCAAATTATAAAAAGAGTGTTAGAACCAAAAATAATTAGGGTTAAGATTTTAAAAATGCCCCTCCCATTTATATATAGATTGTCAAATATCCTATCCTGTCGTTGTAGTTTGAAAAAATGCACTGTCCCTGTCATTTATTAAACTGATTGTTTAAGAAGTATAATATTAGCTATAAAAAAAAAGAAGCTGGAATAAATTAATTTTTAGACATCGTTTACAAGATATATTACCTGGAATATGCATTTCGTCATTTCATTTGCCGGTGATGCGGTTCCAGAATATACTTATAACGCTTTTAATAGCAATATCAGTACGCAACAGGAACTACAATATCAGGCTCAAGCAAAAACGAAACAGTGCTGCAACGGAGCAGCGTGAACCCTCCCGCGCTGAATATGCAGCAGTTACCTGACAACTTCCTGCTGCCAGAGACCGAGGCGGGTTCTTTGGGCAATTTAATACTATTTCCCGTTAATCTCGTGTCGATTTGTTATTATTTTTGAGGATGCCAGCCTGTCTAGGAGAGTTACTCAGGTCCGACCTCTTTCGCAGCTAATTATAGCAGTGATCATTTTAGAAATGGTACATGTAGTGCCGGGTATCGCAGTCCTAGCTCACTGCTTCCGACCACAACCGCTAATGATGAAATGAATACACCTAAAACGTTAAGAATATCAATTGCTGCACACAAAAAACAAGCACTATATTAAACCATAACATTTTTTACCATATTTTAATATGTTTAATGGTTTGACTTAAATTTGTGCAGATTATTCATTTCGGCCAAAAGGCTACTGCAAGCAATCTTAATTTCAAAGAATCTTTATTTCAAAGCTTTCAAAAAGGCTAGATGAACAGATGGCAATAAATGAGAAGGCATTGTATTATTAGTAGGGATGTAACTATTCTTTATTTTTAATCACATATCTTGACAATTAGTGGCATAAACATGTAGTAAACATGGAAATTAATACAATTTTAAATCCTGATTACATGATCAATCTAAAATCCTAAATCTATTGGACAAAAGGCTATAAAATTAGAATAGAAACCACTGAAGGTCAGTAGTGGGCAGAATTTCGCTAATCTACTAACGGTCATATTGGCACAAATGCACATAAAATGCATACGTATTTACTATAACAGCTCCCAAAGTTCATTTGGTGCAGAAAACATACGCCCGACTGATGCTGAAGTTATTCCGTCTTTATTTTTCTCAACACCATGAAAAACTATAAAATAAGCATATCATTAAATTCCTACATTATATTTAATTCTATAAACATTCTAAAAGATCTGCAATGTTACCGATAAACAACAGCTCATATATTACCACAATTACAAACCAACTTTCCAACATAAGACAACAAGTAAATACAATAAATAGCAATTACCGTGTGCGCCTTCTGACCCAATGTTTAGGAGTTATTACGAGTTCTGCCGTGACAAACTTTCCACAGGTCGACTCCATGAATCTCCCAGAATGCATTTTCTCCTACTCAGATCAGTCACATGACCATGTGTTCAAATTTTAACACCGATCAATTAAATAGTCAGCAGGGGGCACCAATATACATTTAACAAAATATACATTTTATATTAAATTAAACCAACAAAAGGTAATTATAAAATGGCCATCTTAGTGACAGTTACATTTACCATCCATCCATCCATTACCATCCGCTAGCCTGGGGTTTGGGTTACGGGGTTAGCAACTTCGGGAGAGACACCCAGACCCCCCTCTCCCCATCCACCTGTACAAGCCCTTCGGGAGGGATTCCGAGGCGTTCTCAGGCCAACCGAGAGGTATAGTCTCTCCAGTGTGTGCTGGGTCTGCCCCGGGGGCCGGTATCTCTCAACCGCACACACAAGCTCAGGCTCCTTCCCCACCAGAAAGGTGACATTCCATGTCCCGAAAGCCAGTTCTGTCAGCCGGGGATCGGACCGCCAGGGCCTCCCTTGGCCGCCACCCGATCCACATCACACCGAACCCCTGACATTCCCCCTGCGGGTGGTGGGCGCACCTGGGAATGGTCCCACATAACTCTTCTGGGCTGGGCCCGAGCAGGCCCCACAGGCCAAGGCCTGGCCACCAGGCGCTCGCCAACAGACCCCGTCCCCAGGCCAGGCTCCAGAGAGGGGCCCCAGTGACCCTGGTCTGGGCGAGGGAAGCGAGACCTTGCAATGCTGACTTTTCATCAGGGTTTTTTTTCTCAGATTGCTCTTTGTCTGGCCCCTCCCCTGGGACCTTCTTGCTTTGGGAGATCCTACCAGGGGCTATTGCCCCCAACAACATAGCCCCCAGGGTCACTGAGGCACGCAAACCCCTCCACCACAATAAGGTGGCAATCCAAGGAGAGGTGTCCCATACGTATTTACGTTACACTAATCGATTGCCACACGTATCGGCTTCAAAAGGTGAATGTGTACTTGCATACCAGTTATGTCCATACCTGTTTATATACCACATTTCAGACACAAGGCAATTCAAAGACAGAAGAATACATTAAAAAAGACAAATATAATCCTGTAATCGATAAAACATGTAGCTATTTAGCTACATCAACATATTATTAATGTAATAAAACATATCAATGAAAATTCTTATGGAACTAAGTACATGGTCATAATCACTAAAACGTCATTATTGAGCTGAAAATACCTGAATTAACCTCTGATAAAACATTGTTATACTGATAAGCAAACTGTAAATGATATTTTTATGACTATAAGACCAGTAATAAGTAAAAATAAGACATTCCTGAAGAGTAAGATTATATTTGTTTCATAAAAGGAAATTGTTCACAATTAGAAAAAGGAATATCAGTATACTGTTCCAGTCAGTAATGCTGCCCGTAGTAACACGACTGGCCGCTCTGCATTCAGAATCTGATGTTCTGTCTCCAGCTTTAACTGCTAGAAGTCCTTTGGATTTACAGCTGTAAATATATGTATAATATGGAAAACCATTTTGATAAAACTGTACAACTTATAGGAAAATACAACTTTATAAATGATTCCAGTGCATGAATAAGAAATACAAAAACCTTACTCTGTGTGTGGTTTGCAGGATGTGAAAGAGCCATCAGAGTATGAATTATCACTGCAGTCCTCACAGACGGTATCGATATATTCTGCTCCTGGAAAGAGTACAAATTCTCTTTAAGACAAACAAATATTTTGTTTTATTTATTATTAAACTGACATTGAAAACATGACAAATCCATACAAACCGGGCTGTTTGATGAACTGTCCAGGTCTGCAGGCTGTGTGTTTACTGGCTGCCCTGCACCCTCCCTTATAAGGATTAATACAATAGTGTCCTTCCAGGACCCCACACACTGCGTCTGTAGATGATGTACATGCCCTCACTGTTTTCAATCCAAGGCCTGTTTGCAGGAGATAATAAACCACATCATGATATGAAGATCCATATACAGACTTATTCTGTTCACAATTAATATCTACAATATGCAAGTAATGATGTAAAACCAAGGAAACTCTGGTATTCTCACCCTGGTCACAGACAGTACATGATATGCATTCAGTCAAGCCATTTGGCTCATCTGTGAAAGTCAAACCAACACATGGAACACAGGAAGTGCTGGATTGTGCTGTACAGGCTTTGTAAACTCTCTGTCCTGAAAAAGAAATTGCATTGGGTTCAACTGGCAATTTTTAAATACAACTGAATTAATGGCAAGGTTAGGACAGGCAAACCTCCACAGATATTGACTCCTGAATGGCAGTATGAGCCAGTTTTTCAAAACACTCACCTTGAGGACACACAGGACAGCACTCGCCACCTATTTCATACTCAGCCTGGTTACACGAATAGCAGAGATCACAGATAAGAAGCATATGGATGGCAATGACCTGAAAGGGACAAATTTGTTTATATAATTATATATAGTCAGGGATGGATATGTCTGGTACGCAAGTACACATTCACCTTTAAAAGCGAAACGAGTGGCAATCGATTGTTATAACGTGTGAATGCGTACGTATTTTATGTGCATTTGTGCCGATATGACAAGAAATTACCTACAAGACAGATGCAGTGCGTATTGAATGTTTCGGGCATTCAATCCTGTGTAAATACAATTTGCCGATATCGAGGTCCAAAAAAATTATTGAGCTTATGTCCATATATTGCGTGATAAGTCGATAATGTAATTATTGTGACAGGCCTAAATGAGATGTCACTTGTTGCTGCAAAAGGGTCACGTAAAATATTAAAAGTTGCCTTGAAACAGGGCTGAATGGTATTAGAAAAATTCGCATTACACAATATTTTAAATTGTAATCAGAAATTTACTGAAGATAAAATACAGTCAAATAGAATGTGTCATTCTCTACCAAGAGAGTATATGTTTACAGAAAAAGACAAGTCAGTAGTTCACATTCTGGTCAACTAATTATTCTGGTCACATTCTGGTCAAACAAAAGCTCTGTTGGTGCACTGACAATTAACTCCTATTTAGAATTTTATCTATTTAATCTTTACACCCCTAAATCTGACTATCGATTGAAGTGTAAGTTGTATGTATATTATCATATATAGACACGTTACAGCAGTGTGGATGGGTACCTGACAGATGCAGGTTTAATGTACACAAATTTTGTCTTTCCAATACTAACAGTCTCTGAGAAACTGGAGAAAATGTAAAAGGGTTGGAACCGTCCCAACTCTCCCCTACTCCACTTTAACATAGCTGGAGACCAGGATGAGTCAAATGAACTGATAATCAGTACTACCTGAAAAGGAGTGGAACTGGTAACTCCATGCATGAGCTATGATGAATTGCAGTGACTTACACCAATCACGAAGCCTTTAAAATCCTTAGACCACAGCATGGTAATCCATTTTTTCCACAAGCACAGTTCACTCCTTCTCCATTTTCTTCGAATCCTGAAATGCCAGTCTAGGGGAGAAGAGAAGATGCCTTTAAACAGAGTTTGTCATCCACTATATATTACCTAATAAATTACACCAAATCTTCTCCTGCACTCTCGAATGAAAACTTAACAGAACCAACACAGTGAAACTAGAATCTGTCCTGAATCACAGTCAGGAATAGCTGACAGATAAAATGTGACTGATGTATCACGGACTGCCAAAACATGCTGCGGCTCTGCAGCACCTATTAGTAAGAACTAATTATTCTGGGTACCTGTATACCTTGCGCTGTGATTATGTACAAACTGTAAATGTAATGTGGGTCTTCATGTATTAACGCTGTAAGTGTTGCAACTTCAGTTGTTGCGATTATTCAATTAAACTTGATTACTTGGAAATATGGCAGAAGGAAGACGATGTATAAAAGATGAAGGTCCAAAAAAAAACAAAAGCATCATCAAGCATGGAAGTACTTCACATTAAAAGTGAATGAAAATGCAAAGCAGAACTTCAATATCACCACAGCATGACTGCAATGCAAATACATCTTAGAAGACATTAAGTTGACTCACACAGTAATGCGAGCTTAGCTATAAATAGGTCTATGTCCAATTTAGCCTCTTGAATAGCCTAGCCTGTCTTTGTCATCACTTTGACTTAAATTATTTTGCTTAATATGATTCCTGCGTGTCAAAATAAATGCTGCTAAAGTGAAGGTTAGTGACATCATTTATCTGCATCATTTTACATAGTACGGTACATAATAACCAATTGATATTACTTTAATGCCCTGAAAGTCAGTTGAAAACCATCTTCACCATTGGACACGGTCTGCGGCACCTTTGGTTGATGCCATTTAGCCTGTGCAATGCCATGGCCACATTCAGGGGGCTCATGGAGCACATCCTGACCCACGTCCCCCAGACCCAATGCATCATCAACCTCGACAGTCTGCTGCTCCATGCCTCTGACTTCACCGGGGTACGCCGGAACTTGGACACTGTGCTCCCTGCAATCTGGTGGGCAGGTTTGCAGCTGAGCCCCCAGAAGTACGCTCTCCTCCAGTACAAGAAGCCCACTATGTCATCAAAAGGGAAAGCATGAGCACCCACTCATAGAAGACGACAGCGGTGCACAGCTGGCAAACTCTACATTCAGTGGGAAAGCTGCGGAACTTCCTGGGACTAGTGTCTCATTACTGCCGCTTTGTAAAAAGCTACCAGCGTTGCAGAATTGCTGCACCATCTTACAGGGAAAGGAAGCAATTTTGTTCAGAATGATGCCTGTGCTACAGCGTTTTTGTAGCTCCACGTGGCACTCGCCGATGCTCCCATGCTAGCATACCCAGAGCTGTGTCTTCCTTTAATTCTGGACACTAACAGCAAGGGGCTCAGTACTGTGCTTTCACAGGAGTAACCTGCAGGGGACTGTATAGTTGTGTACTTCAGCCGGATGCTCAGTTAGTAGGAGCGCTACTACTGCATGACCAGACAGGAAGCAGAAGCAAGAAGCGGCGGTCTGGGGTAGGACAATGTCACTTTTTCTATATAGCTGGGTACCTGATCTGTACTGAGAAGTTGATATTTGCCTGGCACAGAGAGGTTTAAGGTAGGGATTATTGGTCGCTATTTTGGTACATTAAACCACATTAAGCGTTTTAGAATGTCCTGCCAAGCTTGGTGCAGGGTGAGAGGGTGCTGGTTAGTGAGGGAGTTCGTGGTGATTAACGGCTACTGGGGGTATTCCATGAAGCAGGATTACGGGCTGATTTATTTTGACAGTCTGGCTCATTTAAATGGAAATTCCGTTCCATCAATGTGTCTTAAATGAATCCGCGCTGAGCTACCCTGGTAACTTACGTCATTGAACAAGTCTGCTCCGACGTCCGAACCAGCTTCGCTGTCTCGCTTAGTTCAGCGGTGTCTCAAAGAACGTCCGACGTGTGGGAACAGATTCCCCAAAAGATCGTTCCGTCGGACGAAATTCCGCGATCTTACTATTCATTTCGTGTACTCTGTTGAGTTATGCTGTGTCCTCATCTGACATAATATTTTATATTATCTGATTGAATTATTTTGTTAATCTGTAAGGTGTACCAAAATGACATGATTTGTTTAAGTTAGCGGGAGAACGAGTCTTGTATATAAAAAATGGAACCGTGTGTAAAAGGAAGACAAGAAAGCAGAGAATAAAAACCATCTTTTCTGAAGTACAGCTCTGCGTGATACTTCCATAATATGGAGAACAGAGCTGATAATCTATATAACAAAGCCTATAAAATCACATTTTAGCATTCCAATTAGTTCCAAAATAATTACAATAAAATCCCATTATAGTGGACTCGCTTATAACGGAATTTCGCTTATAATGGACAAACAATTTGGTTTCCGGGGCCGCTGTTAGCTGTAGTTCTGTTCGGATATAACGGGCATGCAGTTCCGCCTACAAGGCGTGTGGCGTGCAGGTGATATCCAGCGCAGACACGTACGTAGTCGGGATTAATCATAGTCACGCATCTGGTCAGGTAAATTTGGATTACTACATGTACAATATAATAATCTATACCACAAGTGTGTCTGCTGGGGTGTGGCATGAGTAAATGGTGCCCTGTAGTTGTGTTCTGGCCATACAACGGATCTGTTTTGCCAGGTCCCTTGAAGTCCGCTATAACGGTATTTTACTGTGAAATGAAAGCGTACGCATATTACAAAGGTGAAACATGAAATGCAATGACTGTAACTGGAAAAAAATCCGTTAAAATAATATGAACAGGAAGATATTTTCATATTTTGTTTAGTCACTGTCTACGTTGAAAGTTTACTACTAAAATAGCAAAGACAACATACGATTATTTGTACAGAACATTTCACACGGATGTGATTGAAAGTATTTTACGGACATCGAATGATATTATACAGTAATAATGACAAGTGAAATCAACCCAGAAGGTTCTCCGTTGGCTATGGGGATGGAACTAGCAACTTTCGCATTGCAAGGCGACAGCATGAACCCCCGTATTACCGTTTCTCTTGCGAGTCCCACCTCATCTGCCTTCAGCCATCCAGTTTCAGCTAGTTCTTAGCAAGCTATCTGAGGACTTTCCTCAAGCACTTAAAGAAAAAAATCCATTATTGCTATCAGGAAGAGAAAAGTAATAAATAGGGACAGTCACCAGTTCCTTAAATTCTAGGGGGGACGAGACAAGGTGTCAGATGACAGAAACAGAAGTGTTTCTCACACTGAAATAGAAAGCAGAAGCTTACAGATATCAAGTGGTTGTTATTTGAAACTCCATATTTGAGATAAAAATCTTGGTGCTGTTGTTGATCCATTTGTCCTTCTTGACAGTAATTAAAAATGTATAAAAGAACATTTGAAAATATACATTTAGATTACCATCTGTCCAAATGTTCATCCTGGCTGTGGTTGTGGGTGGCTTGGAATTTTGTATCCTTAAAAATCAACAACTGATGACAGATGCATGGACAGTCTCGTTCCCTGACCAGCCCCCAAATATCCTCACCCTCATGGTGAAACTAACATAATAGCAAAAGTGAAACACGCAGGGAAAGCAACACGATCATTCAGCTTGGAGACGCACAATGTCTGGATTGTTGTGACACAAAGCTGAATATGTGGCCAAAGGCAACAGCAGTCATTTGATATTCTGGGTGACTGACCGCAAATGAAACAACCTTGTGATCTGACTTTTCCCTGCCCCAGGAGATCCAGGCCCACATCTTACATATACTTAATAAAATGTTTTCTATTCATATTTTTGTTTCTGTTGTGGTTCTTTAATCTAAGAAAAATTAATATGCAGAATTGGGGCAAAGCCTAAGCTTCCCACATGCCTGTGTGTATGACTGGATATTTCAATTTTTACTCTATTATTTCTCTTTTTTCTGAAGCAAGTGTTTTGTCTGTTTTAATATTGCAATGGGAGCTACTATTCTAGCAGGTAATAAATTCCTTGTATGTGTTACATACTTGGCTAATGAAGTTGGATTCTGAAGTAATAATGACATCACCACTGGGCCCTTAGCCCCAGCTGCTCCAAGGAGCTGGCTGACCCTGTACTCAACTTGTGCATCACTTTGGATAAAAGCATGAGCTAAATGAATGTAAATATAATAGCAGTTTGACTCAATTATCCTGCAGTTTCTAGTTTAGATCTCTGAAGAAATCCTGTTATTTTACATCCAAACAAGATAATTAGCAATCAAGTCCATTTGAATACCATGAATTCATCACTATTATGTTTATAAGGCATCATTGTCAATGTGTTTAATAGCTTTATTGAAAACTTTAATGGTGCAAATGATTCAGCACAGCTACAACTATTTATTACTTTTTACAATTAGTTGAGTAATCTGATGAAATAAGTTTTTTGTTCACGTGCGATAATAAATGAAAGACCTTTTACCAAAAAGTTCTTTGAATAAACAAATTGTGATTTTATGAAAATGAAAACTAATATTTTACAAACAAATTTGCAAATTTGATCAAAATTAAAGATTTTTAAAGTGCAATCCACTCCTTTTCAGTGCATTACCTGCCATACTGCATCTGTATGAACTGCTAAAGTAAATAATTACTGAAAAGTTTAAAATAGAAAAAGAAAATACGAAGATGCATATTCAGAGTATGTTTCTGCCACTATCTGCCACTTCTCTCTTCCTTCTGCTCTTCAGTGCATACTGTGACTGCTACGTGGAGCATAATGCGAATAACTGAGGTGGAAAATTTGCCAAGGATTTTTATAAATCAAATTATTCAAGTAATCACTTCAGTCCAATTATTAGCAAACTTGTTTACTTATGCCAAAATTTGCATGAAAATTTAAGATCATTTTTATACACTGGTTAGTAACTTGCAAGGGCAAGAATATCTACAATATATAACATAAGTAACAATCCATAGACAATAGATCCCCTGTGGAAAAGTTTCTATTTTATTGAAAATTGTAAGTTTGTAATTATAAAAATGCATGTTATAATTACAGGTTAAGTCAAACAAGGTCAGGACAAATATTAACCAAGTTAATAAAAGACAATTCAACAAAGAACAACGTTACAATTTTACAAAAGATTTTAAAAACAGACCAGTTAATGGCCCAGCGGACAGCACTCTTTCCTCACACCTCCAGGCTGGGGGTTTTGATTACTGTCTCTGCTATGAAGAATGTCTCTGTGGTCATTCAATACGAGCCACTGTCCAGATAGCATGGGCATCCCCTTGAATGTTTACTTCGCAGTGTCACAAAGATACAAACCATGAAAGACCTCAAACAGACCACTAAATGTCTGGCATCATGTTTTCATCCCCTTCAGCTGACTTCTTGCACGTTGCCAGAACTTATGTAGCCAATGTTGGTGAAGCGAAGCAGGAGCCAATCACGTACTCCTGAGACATGAGGAACCAGGTTTATTAAAAAGAGAATCACAGTTAAATCACCTAAGAATCAAAAGTCAGATAAGCTGGACTTTCCACCGAGACATGGAATAAACCGCAGAAAGAGGATCTGCAGCTGATTTGTTCTTTTTCAAAAAGCAAAGAAAGTCCCGTTATTGAAGTTTTTCCAGAGGGGGTGCCAAATTTTTCACAGCACCTTTAGTGCCACAGTAATACATTTTCATATACATTTAACCAATCAAAGACCTGCCCCTTCTCTGCCTTTGATTGGCTCTGACCTTGATGATCTTCAATGAGTGTGAGTTTTGGGGGAAAAACACACTGGGGTCATTCCCAGTTAATAGGAAATCACTGTACCAAAAGTACAGTACCTGGTGTGGTGAATAAATGCCTTTAGACTTGCAGATAGAAAATGAAAAAAAAGAAAAACAGACCTGCAAAATGTTCGGTGCACCAAGGAAAAAATGAAATAATTGAATAATTAAATCTTCAAATTTATTATTTAGGAGCCCTGGGAGGTGAATCATCCAGAACTATCAGGCAGCTCCTCTGTGGGTTTAATTCACATCGTCATCTTATACCTGAGGAAGAAACAAGCTGACTGTCAGTACAAGAGCAAC
>JABFEB020000104.1:4541514-4566303 GCA_019775895.2 Stomatorhinus ivindoensis
TGTGTGTATCGGTGTGTGTGTGTGTGTAAGAGAGAGAAAAAGCTGGAGTGTAAGGCACATGTTGGAGCCTTCAGTCCCTCAGGTCCATGCTGGAGCCAAACAGAGCCACCAGCTGCTCCTCATAGTGAGTGATGTTCCTCTTCATGATTTCTTTACAGGAGCCCAGCAGCCGCTCGAATGCCTGCACATCTATTACTAGAAAGAAGGGAAAGACTCAATTGCAAAACAAAAAATAAGATCGCTCAGACTTAAATCCACCTTTACCAATTTT
The DNA here is from genome assembly GCA_019775895.2 of Stomatorhinus ivindoensis. Classification (NCBI taxonomy): domain Eukaryota; kingdom Metazoa; phylum Chordata; class Actinopteri; order Osteoglossiformes; family Mormyridae; genus Stomatorhinus; species Stomatorhinus ivindoensis. The sequence continues at coordinate 4,541,786 of JABFEB020000104.1, forward strand.
TCCATATCGATGATGTGGATATTTTACTACAGCAAGCTTCAGTTTAAGAGTTGATGCCCGTAGATGCACTACAAGAGAGGAACAAACAAAACATTTGCAACTCAGATAAGAGAGACACACTTACCCAGGCACTTGACCTCTCCCACGCCGTACGCAGAGGCTGCACGGGGCTTGTTTGTTACCAGAGCCAGCTCTCCAAAATACTGGCCACTAGTGCAGCGAGTGATCTCCACCTCTGCATTGTCCTGCTGGTCTGCCTTGGTCTGGATGAGCCGTGGTGGGGGAAAGGGAACCAGGGAAAATGAGACAACATGGATGCTGTATGCATATAATTATATATGATGAACAGCATCATCACAATCCCCGCAGAGCAGTGAGATCATCAAGACCATCCCACCCCATATAAGCAGGGAGGCGTCTCTTACTTTACTCTTCATCATAATCTTTACTTCCCCAGATTCCACGATGTAGAAACAATCAGCCTTTTCCCCCTGTCAAGGGAAATAATATTATATAATAATATTTACTAATTCATACATAACACCAATCATTTTAAACAAACACTGATGGAACATTCCACAATATACACATTTTAAATGTGATTCTGTGTTGGAAGAAAACGTGCAAATGCCTTTGTCCAAAGTGACTTACAACTGAGGCAGATAATACAAGACAGCTATACGACTCTGGAAAGCTTCAAACTTGCGGATCAACTCTGCGGTGTCACACTATGGTACTGAGCGAAACACTCAAAATACACAACCTGTCCAAAATGACAGAGAAACCAGAATCATTTCTTTACCTGTTGGATGATCTTCTCTCCATCCCGGAATGATTTCATTCCCAAGACGTCAACGATTTTCATCCTCTCAGCAAGCTGACCAAAACCATGGGGAATAAAGAGAAAAGGCCAAGCGTAACTGGGACAGACAACTAGGTCAATCTGAGGAACCAATTACAAACCATGTTATAAGAACTACAGTGATCAAAACTTCAACTGCACATCTTCTGCAGCATGATCAGATCAAGTTCACAGTACTATTTATAAAAACAGAAATAATATTCATATGCTGGATGTATTGCATTGAGCTCGTGCTCTTTCACCATCAGTCATTAAACTAAATTCTTTGAACTAAATTCAAGCAGTACCATATCTGATATGCCATTATCGTTCCCCTTATTATCAATGCACAATTTGGGCTAGAGTAAAATAGAAACAATATGAGGAAGGGAATTTCAAATTTTATTAAATGAAGTTCCATAAACTGTCTCTATTCTCCAACACAAATGTGATAAATGTCTGTATTAATATTGTGGAATTATTCTATTGCTTACTAATGCACAATTTAAAAAGTTACAAGTAAAATTACCTTTAATGAAAATGTGCACATTTATACCTTGTTACCACACAAAGAAACTGTCATCATTTGGTGCATTGTCGATAAAATCTTTCGGCAAGTATATGGCAGTGATAAGTTGGTCATCTTGCATTGCTCAATAAATATACACTCACATACCTCAAGAGATTTTAAGAGTGGAACAGACTCTATGAAGGTCTCATACATCCTCCTCTTTTTGGCGTTGTTCTTGACAATCAGTCTGCGAAACGTGGCTCGATCCTGGGGTAAACATGGGTTTGTACCATCTCAGGGCCAAACATTCTCTGCACAACATTCTCAGCTGCATAGCGCTACCATAATGGGAGCGTCAATGTAAAATTCAGCCAGTTTTTTTGTACTTACAGGCAAAAGCTCAAAAGTCCCACACAGCATGCACTGACAGTGCATGCTTTAGTGCCAGCAGATGGCACTGTAGTAAAAGGTAAGCCCACTTGACAGAAAAGTGTCAGTCATGGGATGCAGGTTTGGGTCTTACCAGGCCCCACAATGCCCCTTGTGATGTGGCTATGATGGTGGCGGCACGGGGGGTGTTGTACATGAGGGCCAGCTCCCCAAAACTTCCCTTGTTGTCATACTTCCCAACACAGCAGCTGACCCCGTCTTTTTGTACCATAATGTCATACACTCCTCTGGGAAAAGACACACGCATGAAGAATGGCATAAAAGGAAGTTAGAGTACAGTACACAAAACGGTGTGTCACCCTTGTGAAGGGAAAAATACATTCATCACAATGCCACAGCAAACAGTGATAAGTTCCTTTACAAGGGCATTATCATAATGTCCATGCGGCAAAGTGACATTTTCACTGAAAAAGCCTTAGAGATACACAGGATATTTTAACAGCACAAACAGGGAAGGGGCTGTGAGTCAGACTGGAAAACAACAGGTAAACAGCAGAGGGAAGAAAAAAATAACTCGCTGAAAATGTGCTGTAAGTGAGATGCAAAGTATTTATAGAAACAGCTGTATCATTGTATCAAAGTGTCAACAACATCTGATGAGGGACTCACCCATGTCAACGACTACACCGATTCACAGAAATCCCTATAATGTTCATGTTACTGCAAAATCCCACAATAACTGGAAGTAAACACTAATCATACATAAAAGAATATGTTAAATAGCTACTAAGAAGAGGGTACAAAGTCTTGGCATAAAAATCACACACCTCTCGATAACATAAAAGTTGTCTCCATCATCTCCCTGATCAATAACATGTTCCTGTGGCTGGACATGAAGCTCAAACATGGCATCCAATACTTCAGAGAGCTGCTCCTACAGGAAAGAGAACGTCCAGCTTTAGGACTCAGAAAAAGAAATCCCAGATGGAAAGAGTTCTACCATGCAAACATGTATTTTAAGCCACTTTTCAGCCTTCAAAGTACAATGGATGGGTGAGGGGAAAGGAAAGAGCAGGAAATGGCAGGATGGACTCTGAACGGCAGCCAGGGCATTTAGTTTCTGTGCGTGCAGCCATGCTGACATGCGTGTTCATACCTGGTCGAGAGTCTTGAACAGGAGGATGTCTCTGCAAGACTCCTGCAGTCTGCAGCGCTGTTCGTCCGTCTTGGGGTGCACCACCCGGGGTTCGCTGTCCTCGTCGTCGTCATCGGGGTTGAATGCTTCTGCACACACTGTGGGAAAGGCAGTCGGTACAAGGCAACACTCAAGTAACATAATTAAGGTACCATACCGGCACTGCTTCAGATTCAAAGGTGCTCCTGTACCAAATCCAGAGAAATCCCAAATAGTAGGTCTGTATCTCTAATAGTTCTGAAGTTTAGAAATGACAGCCTTTTAAATTTCCAACTTCCAGCATTCATAGCTCCTTTATGGCAGGTAAAGCTTTGAAAGTGTGACTAAGGCTAAGTGTCTGTAATTCAAAATTACAGCAATATCTTATGTACTTTTCCTCCAAAATGACTCTGAAAATGGCTAAAATTCAAAACAAACAGTTTGCTAAATCACTCAGTTTTCCTGTCAATTATGACATTACACTATTAGTATGCAGTAACCATATGCATTATTGTTATAGGAGCGTCAAAGTAATTTTTGGAATTTTTTTTCAAAGTGGCCTGTTTTCATATCCTAATTTCACAATGTGGACGGTTAGCCATCATTTTCATATTTTTGCTATGTATTCTTATGTATATATTCTGAAGATAATCTGACAAAGTTGGTAGCTTTCATTTGGAGATATGTTTTTTTTAATGAATGAGCTTGAAAGAGTAATGCTCTTGTTGCCGCGCAAATTCAATAAAAACACAAATACTTCAGTTACACTCCTACAGCAGTACTACATATGGTTACTGCATATACATAACCCTAACCCTAACCCTAATACGTTCTGAATGGCAGGAAATAAATTCCTAGTGCTTTAATTAGCATACTGTTTGAGTGAGCTGCTCTCAAAGAGGGTGTCATTTTGAATTTTCCACCATTTTCATGAATGAATGTTGGAAGTTGGACTGAAAAGTAGGCAAAATGCATGAAATTGATAAAAATAAAAATTTGGGATTTCTCCATAAGTTTGCTATAAGAGCACTTGTTAATTTTTTCCACTTCGGACAGTCTTGGTGATTTGACATGAAATGATCCCATTTCATTCAGATGACATTTTAAGAGTTTAAAAAACAGTGGTCTTTCCTACCAACCAACAGAAAAACCATTATTTTTAATCCCAGATTTGTTATACAGCTTTTGTCGCACATTGTCCAACCACATAAAACACCAACAGCATAAAACCCCTCAGAAACACATAACTTGATGCTTTAATTTAATAGGTCATGCATGAGTGGGGAAATGTAATAAATTGCATGCTTTTCTGAGATCCCAACCACAAAAATGACAAAAAGAAGAGAACACTCAACTCACCTGAAACTCTGCGGTTGAATCGACTTGGGGGAGGAGCTAAAGGGGGAGAAAAGGGGAAGTCTGCTGAGAGGACCATTCACTTCAGGTCAGTCGGCGGTGCACAGAAGCTACAATATGCTAGCGTACTGTTTGGATTGTTCCATGCAACAGAAACTATGGCCATGCCAACTGTGTAGCTTACAGCTACTTACTCATCTGAGACCGTCAGGGCCCATTAACTGAGTAGCATGAAATCAGGCTCTAGGGACGTTCCATTATTTAATTTCTCAAGAAGTCTCTCTGTCCCTTCCCAAGCCCAGTGCTATTTGCGCCTCACTCACTAACAAACACTGAGGAGGCGACCAGAATCTGTAAATCGCCCACTCAGGTACAATTCTGAGGATTAAAAATCTGACTGGAAAACAGAGAAATGTCTGCAAACCTTCTGGAATTCCTGGTAAACCCACAAATTATACCCTGGACTGATATCCCGTAAAACAGCATAAAAGGGGTAAATCAAGCTTGCAGTGCAAAACTAATACAGCTTTTATAAAACACACTCATCTCCTTGACTGAGCCTGTGTATTCACCTGAAGCACTCTCACCAATTAAGAATTACCCTTCTACCTGTACTTCACATGTAAGCACAAACAATACTCATTAACCAATTGTGCATTATTGCATAAACTGCTGTGCCAAAATACACTATTATAGATGTAGAAGTCTACTAGAGCTATAATCAACAACATCTTTGAAAAAGTAGTGTATTGAAAGGGGGGAGGAAAAAAAACACACACACACACACACACACACATAAAACCATAAAATGACAATAGAATTTGCTTTTGCTTAACTCCTGAAAATGTAACTTTTTCCTGTTACTTATGGAATGTCACAAATTGAGACCTTAGCAGTAAAGAACATGCTCATTATAATGTAATCATATTGCGACATCAGCAATAATTGCAATATCATAATTATAAAATGAAATATGAATAAAAAATTTAAACTACAGCTACAAGAACATCTACCATCAGTCTGCTTTTTACTTGGAAGTCTCTATTGGTACACTGACAATTCACCTTTATTTTAAAAGAACACTTTTACTGATAACTATGATTTAATCTTAACATGCAAATAAAATTACCAGCAACAACATAATCAGATTCTCTTACACTTGTGCCAAGAGACAAATCACAGTTCTTGTTGTCCTCATGCATTGTCATTAAAATTTCTCACACGCACACCATAACTAAGTGAGCAAGGACAAAAAAAATTGACTTGGAGACTGCATACAGAGCTCAGGCAAAAACAGCTTCAGAAAGGATAAACTTTAAATAATTAAAAAAAATACAAAGCACAACTATACTGCTAAATATTTCAAATTGCTCGTTTATCATTCAAACTCAGGATAAGCCAATGTGAGATCTGCATTATACGGCTCTCATTCTAATAACTACAGGTCATGCATGAGTCTAGTCAAGCTTTGGAAACACAAACAATAGAAATGGGTGTATTGTACTGGCCTTGATAATAATGAGCCGAAAAGAGTTTGTACATTAAGGCCATTTGAGACAGTATGATTTTTTTCCCCACCTGAATCATTCTGAAATGAACAAATGTATTTCTATGAAGGCTTTCTACCATATCCCATAAATGTGTATTGTCATGATCAGTTAAATCTTTGGTTTAATTCAGAGAAAGTTTGATTTCGGCAGCTTTCTGATTCATTAAAAAATGAACAACTAATAGGTTGTCAGTTTTTACACATTTCACTTACCATGGCAAACTATCTGCATTTAGTGCTGTAGCGGCATTGTTTGAGTTCGCTAAGAATAGGAACATATAACGGTTATGTTGCTCAAAAAAAAGCTCTGCCTCAATGCTACTGGTAGAAATCCATGGGCAGCATGATTTATACAAGTCTGGGAGAGAGCTTGGAAAAATGTTTACATGTCGGCTAAGTGAGCTCGGGCCTGGATCTGTAAGCGCAACATGAGCAGAGACCAGTGGGAGAGCAGGTACAGTAATGTTCAGACATGGTACAAGGCAACTACGACCCAAAGCATGATTAACAGGCTTGAAAAACTAATATATGAATATGCACTCAGGGTATTTAAATCCTTTAAATTGATTTACAGGTTCGTACTATAGTACACCATATGACAGATTATGGGTTTTGAGCAGTTTGTGTAAGTTGGGTAAATTTGGTAGAAATTGCCAAGTGTAGTGACCGTGGTTCTGACTCATCTAGTGTTAACTGATAATAAAACCTGAACTTGGTTTTATTCAGAGTCATTCATCTATTGCATATGTTGAACATGTTGCGGTACAAGTTAAAAATAATTTCTGCTCTAAATTCTTTTCTGTTTCACGCAGTTACGAAGCATCTCATAGTAATTATTTCATACATATAGATTTAAAGGAATTAGGCAAGAAAGATAAATACAAACAACCTCAATATGGCAGCAGTTTTAAGGAGCCTCCAGGCAAACTTCTGGACGATGATTCACACCCCCTTACATTACAAACATTTCAGATCAACCTACATGATAAACATATGAACCTATTGGCTTTGATTGCAATTCTATGTCATTAGACTATTTCTGGGATACATATCTAGGTAAGAAGCTATTGGCTCTCAAAATATCGTCAGCAGCAAAGAAAGTTGCTGAAAGCAGGGTGAGGGGGCAATGGGTATTATGTTATGCTGGTACTACTTCCAAACTTGCCTCCAATGCTACCCATGACAGTCAAGCGGGAGGAGGAAAACAAAGTTTGGAAAATCTGGGAGAGACACCTTAAAAATTTTTAGTTGGCAACCCCCCCTCCCCCCATTTTTCTCCTCAGAAGAAAAAAAATCCATAAAAGGAATCATCCCTTTTGTATCCTGCACACATAGATCCTGCTTACTTTACCTCCCAAATTTTCAGGAGTTTTTAGTAGGTTTTCAGAATTGGAACAGGAATATCAGGACAGCATTGCCCATGAGTGCTGATCCAGTCATAGAACAAAAATGATCTGTTTTAACCTGATGTAAAGAGAAAATTAACTAGTGAGAGAAGACTAGAAAACCAACAAACAAAACGGCAAAGAACCTGTAATTCACTGGTTAAATAGTGTCTCATAAAATACAAATAAACTATTTTATTTATCCTGGTGGTGAAATTCTCTTTTCACTTCCCCCAACATCCTCCATGTAAGTGAGAGCAAGCTGGCTCCAAAGGGCAGGCATCCATTACTGGGGCCAGGGAGCTGAGGGTTAAGGGCCTTGCTAAAGGATCCGCAGACGTGCCGAGGCCGGGCTTGAACTAGCAACCTTCTGATCACAGCTAAAGAGGCTTAACCCACTTAACCCAACACTGCCCCCTTATCAGTTTCACGGTATACCAAAGGATGGAAACTGATGGCAATTATAACATGTACATATATTATGGGTATTCAACAAATGTGACCGAACGGAGAATCTCATCTGTGCATATGCATCTCTTGCACTCCTGTCTGTCAGTCAGCAACAGGTGCTGTCATTTTTCCAATTGGTGTCTTGTAGTTAGAGTATGGAATAGTCTTCCTGTTAGTGTAGTGCAAGCTAAAAGCTTGGGTTCCTTTTAAATCATATGCAAAATCTCTTCCATCGTGTCACTACCTGATCCATACCATCTGCCCAATTTGTACCTCGCATGCCATTTATAACCTAAATATTCCATATCTGCAATATTTATTTATATTTTCATCAGATGAAATTCCTACTGACCAGGACCATAGTATTTTGGTATACTTTGGTTCACTCTGAACTAAAATATGAGGTCTGGTGTATTGTGCATTTGTTGCAGCCATATTTACCCTCCAAATCACTGGAATTAGAAGCGTTAAATTATGTTGACTTATTTGTTATGGTCAACTGTGAGATGTACAGTTTTATAATTTATTTTGAAATGGGCACTTTACACATAATTCAACTTAAACAACTGTTTCAAATTTTAGCTATAATGAAGCATTTGTTCAATCATAACCCATGTATACATTCCTTTAGGGGTCAATGTAATAATAATAATAATAAAGGTGAAATACCATATTCCATTATATCATAAAATCGTGATATTTCCAGAGACAGTTACTATACCATGACAATCTCATATTGCTGCGACCCCAACAGTGTTTGTTGGAAATTTGGGTTGACGAGATGTATCCAGGAACAACTGGCTGCAACACACAGAAACTCTGATATTTGGTAAAAAATGGGATTATCTTCATATACACACAGCACAAATATAGAAATCATTGCATTGCATACTATATTAACCTGTGTGTGCCACTGTGCCCAAGATAACTCCAAATAAGCGACAAAATAAGGACATTAATCATAAATTCCATTGTGCTATGTGACAGCACTTTCCTTCCTATATTTCCTTCAACACAAAGTCATATGGTGATGACGAAAGTGTGCTCAAGCCCAGATATTTAAGCGCAATGTGACCAGAGACCAGTGGGAGAAGTGGCAGTCAGTCTTGTTCGGACATGGTACAAGGCAACTATGACCAAAGCACATTGCATGATTATCAATAAGCACAGCAGAGTAAGAATACCATAATTGGTTTTTCAGATGCCTGTGGACAAAAGACTCAACCAAAAAGGAGCCATTTATAACCGCGTAAATGATGCTGATCAGCTTGGATTCAGTCAAACTAAAGCTACCAAACACACTTTAGCAACAGGACAAATCCAGCCTTTGAAACCCATGTTGTCCAATTTATGAAAAATGAATCAGCAGCAAATGTGTTCTTAAGCAACAAATAAGAATGAATATCATCATACCCGTTGGTTTCTGAATGATATTGCCAGTCACTTACATAAACGATGTAAGTGGGGCCTAATCAGCCCCAGTTGAGTTGCCAAGATGTGAGTGTATGATAATGTAAAACCCAAAACAGCAGAGGAACCTAGGTCAGTGTTTCCTGTGCACCAAAGAGGTTTGGCGTGGGGGCAATGTGACAGGGGGAGGGGTGCTACTACTGAAAAAAAGGAACCATCAGACCATTATTACACAATTTTTTTTTTCATTATTACTATTGTTGTTTAGTGACGGCATGTTCCCTCTCTGTCCATGGAGTTAAGGAAACAATTATATGAATTAGTTATTTTTCAGTGACATTTATAACTACATTTTTAGTGGTTGCTAAACTAAGTCCTCAACAGTTCTCTATCTCCAGTGCTTCACTACAGCCACCTAGCTGCACTGCACACAGTTTAACTGCACTCAAATGAACTTAGCAGGTTTTATTGTAGAAAACGAGTCTCCCACTGTGTCTGGCTCCCTTTACGAAATCTGCTAATTAATCAGGTAAAAACAACCTCCACTGCTTCTGCATGAGCACTGCATGCGTTCTCTGAGACAATCATAATCATTTTCATCTATGCTGTTTAAATCACTCCTAGATGGCTTCATGAGAATTTTATGTTGAACTCCTCTGTTTCATAAATAAATAATTACAACAAAATCAAATAGCAATATTTCAGCTATTTCCAATAGCATGCTGTCCTAGTATATTATACAAAATACTTTATTTCTTGTTATGCTATCCTGATCTTCTTGAATCTGTTTTTCCCCAACAGATTGCAAATAAAGCTTGTGTCACTTCATTTATCCTCGCATCCAATAGTATTCATTTTTTTTTTTTTTACTTCTGTGATGTAATAGGTCAACCAGAAAAAGCCCAATACTAACAAGCTGAAGCGAGCCGTATCGTCACCTATTGCAGCAGAGTCAAACACCAAATACTTTGGTCAATATATTGATTCCCCTCCCGTGCGTGTATACAGGGACATGGACAGCAGTCCAATTAAATAGCATAGTAGAGCTATAACCTTAGCTCGAATTAGCTGGGTATGTAAACATGATGACTGAACAATCTACATCTATCCATCCATCCACTCTCCAACCACTTATGTTAAACAGTATTACAGAGGACTTGTAGTCCATCGCAGGCGGAATAGGGAACAAAGAAGTCGATCAAACTATATGGAAGTCCTACATAGGATTGATTTACACACATGGCAAACCTTTTTCAAATACACATACATCTCATATCTGGAATTCTAACATCCTCTTCCAAAAACCTCAAAACTTTGTTTCATCCTTTGCCTAACTTCCACATTGCCTTGCAACATACATTATGAAGTTAGTCAATTAATACAAGCATAAGCACACAGTCAACAGAACTTATTTGAAATACAATTCCTCACTTATACCCTAAGTCTTGAACGACCTGCAAATTTTATTTGAATCTATCAAGCTTCTCTTACTGTACAAAAACACTTGCAAACATTCTAGCAAATGTCCAGTTAAACAAAAGTTAAAACAAATTACAAAAGACTACTGTAATTTTTTTAAAACCTGGATTCCAGCTGTTCTTAAAATATCTCAATAAAATATTTAAATTACTTCACTCACTAGTGCAATAACCTGATAGATATTGGTATCATTTGCTTAGTTCTTCAAGTGATTAACACAGGTTCAGATGAGTACCGTGTTTCTGTAGGCCTACAATTAATAATAATAATAATAATAATAATAATAAATCAATGCTTTATTTATAAATTATTTTTATGCCTCCCTCAACTCGCTCTTTGTAGAGCAAGCTGTCCGCAAGGGGCAGCCACCTGTAGCGGCGCCCAGGGAGCTGGGGGTTAAGGGCCTTGCTCAAGGACCCACAGACAGACTGGTTTGAACCGGCGACCTTGTGATTACAAGCACACCGGCTTAGCCCACTGAGCCACATGCTGCCCCCCATTTAATTAGGTTAAATACTGCCCACTACTTTTTTACTACTACTTTACTCAAGGCCCCAATAACATCACCACCTTGGCAGCTGCGGGATTTGAACCAGCAACCGATCAGTACGGGCACAGAGTCTTGACCCACAGAGGAACACCGCCAACCTCCTCATAGTTGAGACAAACCTTTTTCATTAATTTATGATACCGCAAAAAACAAAGCATTAGTGTTAAATCCCGATTAATCACGTTGCAATTTTCAAAACAGCTTAAAAACCTAAAATCCTGCCGAAGAAAGGTTTTACTCTTTAAAAAAAAAAATTCATTATTTTATGTAGTTTGCAGTTTTGTTTTGTACTTCCATACAATGCCTACCCGGAGACAGACTGCGAGATAAATAGGGGCCGTATAAATCCTCACAGCCATATGTCATTTTATATAAGATCGATTGCAGGAATAGCTACTTACTTAGTAAATGCCATGGCAACAGGTATGCCAGGAATTTAGACAGGTTGCATGCAACTGCACGATTATGTGCTGCGTGCTGACGTGAAGTATTCGTGCACGAAGCAAACATATTGGACGTAAAATAACGAAAGGTATTTGTAATTCTCATAAAACATTAATCCCTTACACTTCCAAAATGATGTCTGACACACAACCCAGTAATCCCCACGGTAACACCCACTACGTTTCCATTTCGATTTTCATGAGACTCGGGCCCGGCAGGCATTGCGGGTAACCACTCGTCCAGACGTGCATCTAGCCGATTACTCACGCTCGAAGTCCGAGTCGTCATCTTCATCCCCATCATCACCGTTTGATTCGGTCTGCATGGGTTCCCCATCGAACATCACTCCCTTCCCGCCCTGCTTGACAGCAACGCCCGGGCCGGTGCCGTCCGGGACCCTGCTTTCTCGGAGTCGAGTGAAATACTGAACGGCGAACTCCACTAAATCCGGCGGCCTCTGGCGGAGCACCTCCACGGTGTAGCCTTGTAGCAGCTCCGTTAACCCAGCCGGTATCTCAATACTCATGGTTACCCCCTTTATATCGTTTCTTCGCCTTTATCTGAATAAAAGTCCGTATTTAAATATTTTAAAGAAATGAAAACTATTCTTTATCAGTCCACATTCAATAGCAACACTGGATTAGCTCGCTAGCTAACATCGGCTAGTTAGCTACTAAAACTGGGGAAATTAGTCTTCTAGCTGACAGGCAGGTACAGTCACTGACGCGGAGGAGCGCTTCCTGCGATCGGACGGACCGGCATCCGAAATCGGGACACAGGAAACAACTTTAGAGTTTTATAGTTCGCTTCTCTTACTTTTACATGCAGCAACAGTCCGTTTTACCACAGTTTCCTTAAAGCATCACTTCAAGCTTGACAGTATTAAAAAGCTGGGGAAGAGAGATATCCAAGCCTACCTTAAGTCTCTTTACCTCTGTGTGTAAAAATATATTTATACATATATATATATATATATTTGCGAAAAAGATACGCGGGGTTTTTACGAGGCGGATTAGTTGGCTAACTAGGCCAAAACCCCTAACCTTGGGACGAGAGCCAGTCGGCGAACCGCAGTAACGGCGACGACTGAAATGTTGGCAACGGTTTCAAAGGAGATAGAAAACTTCCAAGCACAAGTTTATTGAAAAAATATATGTTTATAAATTTTAGCACCCGTATCACTACCTAGAGGGAAAAAAAACTACAATTTAACAGTTGTGTGCAAACTTCTCTCACACACCTTTCAGCCGGCGCTTGTGATTTATCACCGGCTTCTCTTCTTCAGAACCCCCCCTCTCTTTTCACTTGCTTTCTAATTATCTGGCTTTCCCCCCCCCGGTTCCGCGCAACTGTACCTGCTATTCGCAACCGACCGAAGCAACTAGCCTAGGGGAAGGAGTGCAAGATGCACGACTAAGCTAGCTCGCCTGCTAAGTACCTCAGTAACACTACACGGATTTTTTCCCTCGTCACTGAAAACTGTGTCAAAACATTGGGAACGACGACGCGTAGTATAATAACCGCTCCAGTAGGCCTTAGCCCGGAATTATTCGCACCAGCAAATCCGCAAGCCGGTTAGTTAGCTACTCGACAGTCCCAGAATGGAAGAACCTCGAACCCGGCGATTCTCTCACTCCTAGCAAAACGAAAAAAACTCAGGAGAAAAACCGGCGACCTCAGTGCAGGCTAACCAATACAAAGGATTCCGATAGCTCCACTGTGGTGCCTGGATGTCCATCCGACCAAATTTGTAATTTGTTTGTTTCCGTGAATATTTTACGTTTCGCTTAATCCGACGCCTGCCTCCTCAGCGCGAGGCTTCCCCTCACTCCACAGCGAGCGTCCTCCGGGGGCGTGACTAGTGTTGCTTAGAGCGTCTTACGTCACTGCTAACGCAAACACTCGTGAAAACACTCTTCGCTAAACTTCAGGGCTTTGCTCTCAGCCCACTCTTTAAGAAAAGGGAAAGAAATCCTTAGGGACTAAACCCGAGGTAATTGGGCTCTGCGGACCCGCGTGAAAAGTAATCAGTGACTTTGTCAGATTGACAACCAGGTGAACTTTGGGAATAAAGAGAGGGGGAAAGAGCATCTTAGTGTAGAGTGCTGATGCGTTTGACAAATGCAAATACCGAAAATAGACGCAAGTTCAATTCTGAGCTAAATCTGTGAACAAGATGCTGCTTATTCGGGTCTGCTGATTGGTGCTGTGCTCATCAGTGATCTTTAAATTCTGTAGCTTTTTGCACGTGTCTGCATACTTCAACCCAGTCTAAAAAAACAACAAAGCAGAAATTCTAACGGAATCTCCACACCCTTAAAATGATTAATTTTTTTAAATGTAACATTTTACACTTTTCCTGACGCCTCATACCTTTGGAGTCCAGGGTTCCAGTCTCTACGTGTGTGGAGTTTGCTTGCTCTCACTTTACCGCTGTGAAATTGCACATCACTGATCTTTTTCCAATAAGAAAGGAACTTTCTGTTCCTTATTTATTACATTGTCATTATATTCTTATTTTGTCTTGTTCTTTTCTTGCTTTCACTTTTTTTATCATGGCAGAGTTCGCCACCTTTCAGGTTATAGTTTAACTGTATACCTTTCATGTTACAAATAAAGCCCTTGAATACTTGAATCTCACAGCTCCAAAACATGCTAAGGTGAATTGGACTCGGGAAATTTGTCCATAGATGTGAGTGTGAGGGGTGTGTGTGCCCTGCGATTGGTTGGTGCCCTGTCCTGGGTTATTTCCTGCCTTGTGCTAGTAGCAGATAGACTCCTGGCCTGCATAGAAGAAGTGGGTATGGATGGATGGACAGACAGTTTCCCTGACCACAATCAATTTTAGCACTAAAAAGCATGGAACCACATTGGATAAGATATCTATCTATCTTTCATTCACTATTTCTGGTCTGGTTCTGGGGTCATGTCTTAATACTGTGTCAGTTCTGATGTTTTTGACAGTTGCTTTTTATAACAGAATTTTTTTCTCTTTAATCATTGTCTGGAAAAGAAAACTAAAGGCATTCCAATTGAAATCCCTGAATTTGCATAAGATGCACTTGCTAAGCATTCTTCCGTGGATTTCCCAAATGCATAGCACAGGATATTTAAATATAGAAGCTGTTCTATTCCTGTGTTGTCTTAACTCTAGGTGTCAGATAAAGCCATTAACACGAGCAGAACAGGCCTTTCTTAATTCCAAGTGGCACAGATGGTACCCTGGGGATTTACTTGATGCGTTAATTTGCTGTCTCACTCTGGTGGTCAATTTTAATATTACTCTGTTCAACATCTAAATTTTACTGTGACAAAAGTTGAACACATTTATGTCTAAAAATGAGACATAAACATTCACGTCACGAGATTCAGAAACTGTTTTTCTATCAGGGCATAAGACTACATCAATTTAAAATATCACTTATGTTCCGACCAGAGCTCCTGTAAACACAATTTTCAATGTATGCTTATTTGCCTAATGCTTGTGTATGTACAGTATGAGTGTTTCTGCAGTTTGGGTGAACTGTTCATGCGTTTATTATTGTCATAATTGTCATTGGTATTGTGCAAGAAGAACTATGTAAGCATTTTATTGTTCTGTATGACAAGAAAAACTTGACAATGTATAGCACTGCAGTAGTTTTTGGGCATTAATATCAAGCAGAAGTTTGTGTAATATTGTAGGAAAAATTTTGATTCCTGGAAAATGTTCCAATAATGTCATGCCTAATGTTACCTGCATAAATAAGTGGGTTTTTACTGCTAAGACACCATAGAAAACTGTACTAAGGAAATCATCTGACCTATATTAGGGAACCAACTGCAATGTCAACAAGAACTTGTCAACAAGAACATATTGTGAAATTTAATGGTTAGAGACATGCCCATCGGAGGTATATATTTACTTCTACCCAGCAGCCTGGTAACTCTTTGATTACATTTTCCACCACACAATAGTCCCATAACAATTTTCCCAATAGTAATATCTTTATGAGAGTAAATATATTACAAGATCACATAAGAGAGCCTGTTGTTATGAAATCAATTATGTTGTTTGTAGTAAATAACACGCCTACTCTTCGTTGTATGATGACAGTATTGCCGAAAAGGGCCCACTTAGATTGGATCAAAATATTTATTAATCTTGATATCAGACACCAAAGAACATTCATTTTACTTTTCCTTCCCCTTACATAAATGTTTTTATTCTCAAATGTGCATTCGTCAACTTAAGCAATTCTGTTCTTTCCAACATTTCTCTTTATAGATATACCTTATTTAAACAGGACAATGGATTGTTTGTCATAGTATTCCTAATAAAACACATCATAATAATATTAAGGCAGTGTTGCTGTATATTGTTTGATTAAGGAACAGTATTTGAAACTCTGCTGATCTCATGTATCTACAATGCAGCAGTGTCCATTTTGCTATTTTAATTAATGCCCCCTTAGTTTAAAGTCCATTCTCAGGCTTCAAGTCTATCTAGTCTCTGTCGGCTGTCTGCCATGATGGTTTTTCCATTGTTTTATTCGAATGGTTCCATGGTAACGAAGATCCTTCCTACAGTTTTCAGATAAGCAGCGGCAACAGGAGCTGACTAACAGAGATGTATAACTAAATGCGTTGGCAGCAAGCAAATTAGTCAGTGATATTCAAATGGAGCCAGATAGAGAGAATATGGATGCACAAATTTAAACCGAGGCATCTTCTTCATAACATATGATTTAGCTTAAATAGATAGGGAAAGTTAACAGTCGAGCAGCACAGTAAGACGGCATAACTGGGAACACAGTGCCCATTTTGGTCACACCCAGTATGGTCTTCACTGTTAGGGAACTAAGACGTCTACATGGCTTTTTACCCTGCCTGCCTGGCAGGTTCAACAATTGTCCTTTAGCATAGGTGAAATCTGAGACTATCAGGGACAGGGGTCACTCAAAAGAAACCGTGTGCAGATGAGTGACCTCCTCACCTCCCCCTAGTCCGCATCCTACTTGTCATACTGTTGGCTTCATAGCACCGGATTGAGGTCAGACTGAATTTTATGTTTCGTCAGTGCAATCCATAAAATAATCTTAGAAAGTGAGTTAGACCCAGAAAGGTAACAGCCAGTGTGGGAGACGAGGAGAATGCACAGCCTAGGAGTCTGCAAATGACTGCGGAGGAATCCGCTCTTCGATCCAGGTGCCAATCTCCTTCAGGACCAAGTCTGCGATCTCCGGCAGCTCGTGGTGGAGGGCGTGGTAAGCGCCATCGAAAACCTGAGGGACACAAAGGCTAGTGATACACGTAACCCAGACAGACACAAAGACTGCACAGATATACACAGACATAGAATGTTCTACTCTTCCCTACTCATTTAAGTCCAAAAACCTGGAATGAGTACAACAACATGGGGGGATGGGGGGGGGAAGAGTTTGTAAAATTGCCCTTCAGCCTCCTCTTAAATGTGTAAATAAAGATCTTACACGTCAGCTAACTTTCAAATGTATGAGTTTTGCATTTTAATTAGGCACGAACAAAAAATATGGAGTTATAAGAAGACAACAGCACAGTGGGCAGCACTACTGCCTCACACCTCTGGTCTAGGGGTTCGAATCCCACCTCTGTGTGTGTGTGTGTGTTTTCTTTGTGTCATGCAGGTTTCCTCCTGCACTCCAAAGACATACAGTTAGGGTTAACTGGTGCATCTAAATTTGTCACTGTGTCCAGGTGCCCAGGGAGGGTGTATGCTGGTTTGTACTCTCCCCTGCCTGGGACAGCAATGGAAAGCGATTAGAAGGATGGATGAAATGGAGAAAGAAGACGGCAAACTGAAAGTTCACGCCATTTTCCATAAACAATATTTCTTACTTTGAATAGCTAATCTATCAAGATGCACATTTAGCATGTTTCAGTGTCTGTTCCTGTCTGTCCCTCCATCTATACTGATCACTGTAAATTTTAAGAATTGTGAAAGTTCACCTTCAGCTTCTTGTCCGCACTCAAGGCCTTCTCATACATTATCTGAGAACCTCTAATGTCACAGAGTTTGTCATGGTCACCATGGAGCAAAAAGAATGGCCACTTGATGGTTGGAATTGCCTTGTTGATTCTCTCAGTTGCATTCAGGATATTCATGGCAAAAGATACAGACAGACCACCACGGTAGACAAGCTCATCATTGTCATAGGCCTCCACCTGCAGGACAAAAGCTGTATTACACCAAAATCCTTGTATTGAGAAGTATTATGCAGGAGTGGAGGTACAGATCATCATCTTAAAGCATCTTACTTTTCATGTTCATTTTTAACATGTGGGAAGTAAACATAGCCAAAATTCGTTCAAATTCAAATGAATAAAAATAAATACATTACATCACTGCAATGTCTTGCCTTCCATATCCACAAACACGCTGAAAATCATCATTTTAAGCTTACCGCCTTCATGTTGCGACTGACCCACTTGGAATCAAGGGAGCCCAGAGACAGACTCGGCAGTATGTGTAAAAGACATTTAGCAAGAAACACCTGCAAAGAGACTGAATGAGACACGCAACGTGCAACCCGATTATGCTGCAAATCGTGACATATTAACATAAATGGGAACAAAACAGACAGCATTCCTTCTTTAGACCTGTCGTATGAATAATACAGCATGCTTTTCTACATTTTGTAGAGAAACTGTAGCATTTATTATGTAACAACTATCACTGACCCACTCCATTTATAAATATTTAATACACCAACTGCACCTGGATTTTAATGTGTTTGAATGTATGTATGAGCTTATGCGTCTGTGAGTGTGTGTTCTTATATACCCTGTTAGCGTACTGTTGGTAGCAACATACAAATGGACGTGTGTGCGTACAGAATGAGCGCCTCCTGAAAATGAGCATGTGCACAAAGGGACGGGCTGAAATCCTGGTTTTTCACCTTGAAGGGAGTGGCAGACTCAGGGCTCGTCTGGACCAAGGGTGCAATCAGCACCACCCCAGCAAAGTCTTCTGGCTGCTCACAGGCAGTCAGTATCGAGATGGCTCCACCCTGAAAGGACATCCTGGTTAATGCAATCCATGCCACTGGCTGGATTAGGTCAGGTAGCAGCTTTCCAGAGGATTTTGCCTAATATGGGCAGTAAGCTATGAGGTAGATCGGGTCAGTATTAGCAAAAACACACACAGGGGGTGTCCAGTTTCACGGCGTCCTAGTGTAGAGCTAGTGGTCTTAGAGGAAACAAATCCTCTTTGGCCCGATACTGTAAACACTCAGATTCTGGTTATATAAGACAGAGATGTGCAGGAGCTCTGACCTAAAAACATATAAGGAGAGCTACCTGCTTATAACCTTTCTCCTTTCAAAACAGTGAGAAGCAGGTCAACCTCATGGTCCCTGCTGAGTAAACCCTGCATAGCTTAGTAAATCTGTAAAAAAACGTACCAAGCAATGAATCAAATGGACTATAATGATCAATAAACATTCATAACTGAAAAAATGAATTAAATAATGCACACAGATTCTATATGTGACGTTAAAAAAATAGCACAATCAACTACCAAACGGGTTATTACTCTCCTAGCTCGATGCCTATGTTCCCAGAATGTTCCTAATGCTGATTCTCTGGTCATTGACTTGTCTCATTGTGTTCTTGCTTTGTTGGAGGGTATCATGTTTGATCTTGCTCCTATAATAATACTTCTGTAATTGGGCATTAACTGGGAGCTGCACTTAAGCCTAGCTGACTCCTCAAGAGCCATGTGTTAGTAATGTGCTATTTCGCTCACTTGTCTCTCACTTTGAACAGCATCCACTATCTAAATATGTCAATAAATGTATTCATATGCGGAACTACATTGTACTACTTTACTCAATGCATTCAAAATGAATTGAAAATTGAATCAAAAAGTGGATAAGATCACAAAAACAAATGGCTACAGAATACAACCACATAATTCAGTCATTGGACTGTGATGAGAATTTACTACTATAACACTCCCTTATATATTCATTTCAGTTTCTCAACAGTTGTTGTCTTTGCAACTGACACTTTAATATGGTAGAAAAGCAAACATATTATACAGATACCAGGAAGCAAGCATGTGACAGTCTCATCAAAGCGTCCTACCTCTGAAGCACTTATTGTAATGGTCTAACAATGACAACTTATTTTCAGTATAGTGCACTGCATTCTGAATTAGACAAGTCAAACCACGCGGCTGAATGTAACAGGGAGAACTTCTTAGACAGCCTACTAAAATGCATCTTACCATTGAGTGTCCCAGGAGGAAAATCGGCAAGCCAGGATACCGCTTTTTCATAATAGCGACGTGCTGCGTGGCATCTCGGATATAAACCTGGAAGTCACGGACCACCAGCCTCTTCCCTTCACTCTTCCCATGACCCACTAACGGGAATAGAGAAGGGATCCAAAGTGCTTATACTTCCTGTTTAATGCGGCGTTAACACAGAGTCCACAATATAAATGCTTATCAATTTGTCTGCATTTATTTAAATGAATTTCTGGCATCACTGAGCTCGGATCAAAAAAAAAATTTAATGGCTCAGTGGAATCTAGGCATACATCTGCTTATGAGGATCAAGTAAGATTATGTTTTAAAATTGGTTAATTTACTGTAGAAGGAAAATAACAAAAAGCTAGGAATGAGAAAGCAATTAGAAAAACATCTCTATATAGGAAAAAGGAAAAGGAAATGATTCAACAGCCATAACCACTTCCATATTCCAAGCCATTAGTGAGAACTGATCATTCTAAGAGAGTAAACAGAGGACGACGCGTGACAGTCATGTTAAACTCTTTGATCGCATATTCTCACGCTCTCTCAGCCCTCTCTTCCTTAACATGCACTTCCCTAAGGAGAATGTGTTAAAGTGTGCCACTACAGTTAATGATTATTTTTGTTTAATAAATAGGAGAGATCATCATGCATTGTTTTATTGGTAAGTGTAGCCCACTTCTAACTGGTCACCTTCCTGTTTGCTATGGGGTTTAAACAATCAACAATTGGCAAAATGCTGGAATCCCACCCACCATAAATTCCTGAAGCCTTTTTCCTCCAGTCATTAAATCCCTATATACCTCCACTTTCCAAATTGTATCTCAGACACGGACATACCCAAACTTTCTAGAATATCATTATTCCAAACACTTTTTAAATACTTATGTAGCAAAAATAAATGTAATTTATTTCTGCTCCAAAAGCACATACTGTATGATTGTTCTTTACAAAATAGGAAGAAAACTGTAGTCTACATTTAAGCAATGAAAGATCAGAAATTATTTAGTATATTTAACTCATTTAAAGTACATAATATATATGTTTATTTAAATTATTTTTTACTACACAGCATTCCTTTCAGCCTAAGAGGTAGATATATAGCAGGATAAATAAATTTTGAATTTAAAAAAATTTAAAAATCGAAGACCCAGCAAGACAAACATCTGATTCTAATAGTGTAGTGAAACAAGATCAGAGCAGCAGGCAGGAGCTCTGTGAGGCAGAAAAGCACGGCACGAAATGAAATGCTTCTAGATAATACCCAGCTATGTAAACGTAAAGACTGCGAAATGGGAAAGGTTCCTGGGAGACAGACCTCTGCTCAGGGGTAGTAAGAAACTGATCACCCACCCTAGCTATGTTTAATTTATCATGGCAACCACACCAAAGACAGATGTTCTCTGATGCACTGGTCTCAAAGTATGACCGGAATGATGTTTCTACTCTCTTTCAGGCACAAGCTGTTAAGTGCCAGACGTCTCAGTGGGGATTCAAAGCTCACACAGGGCGAGAGGTACATTGTGAGATGTCGGTCACTACAAGGTTTAACACACTTCATTCGCACCATGAGTTTTTGAAATTTCTTTCCTCATACATACAATATTACATCATGCATCCATCCATCCATCCATCTATAATTACTCAATTACATTCACTGCTAATGGACTTTAGTTAGTGGTCAGTCTCACTCACTTGATTGTTTTGGGACTAAACATTATCAATATAAAGTATTTGTCCAACTTACAACTGTTTACTCACTACAATGTTTCAATGGGGTCCATTGTGGGGTATATGCACTATGAACAATGTAGCGATGCCAACTGGCCTAAATGCATACCTTTGGACTGCAGGAGGAAACCGGAGTACCTGGACAACATAGGGTCGAATTTGCAAACTACACACAAATACAACACGAACCACCAACCCTGGGGGTGTGAGGCTACAGTTCTGCAACTGCACTGCCTAAATTTAATAGTAATAATAATACTTCAGTCATCTGGGATCATGGCTTTAGTGCGATGTGCTCACCGTGGTCATGCGCAAAGACCAGTAGATTCCGCTTCATCAAGGTTTGGGCGACGTCATCATAGCTCCCGCAGTGTTCTGCTGCTCCATGGACCACAAACACCAAGGCCCTGGATCCAGAAAGACATACCAGCACATAAAAACACAAGAACATAAAGTGCCCCTTCTGTCTCCACAAACGCTGACTGTTTGTTTCTTACAGCAGAGGATTCAAGTCAGTTTATTACTATTATTGCATTTTATATACCATTTTAATGTTGGACTTGCTTATTTTCCTCTTGGCTTTGTTCTTTTACATACTTCATATTTCTCTTCCTGTGCCAGAGCAGCCACCCACTTGTCTCTGCCACACACCATACCAGCACTTGCTGAACAATGATTTTCCAGAAAAGTATCCTTTGTGCGGCATGTTCAGCCATTCCCGGGATTATACTCACAATGACATCCACCCTCACCATCACCAACAAATGGCAGACTACCTGCAATATAATTACACTCATATTTGAATAAACACTCCTAAATGCATTAGTTCGGTATGCATATCCTTATGGGCAGAAAAGGTCATTCTCACTACCTGAACTCTGGCTGTGCTACATCATATAACACGGCCTGTCCCTAAGATGCTAACAGGATTTAGGTCATGGGCAGCCTATTGAATTCAGTGAGATCAAAGTCTTCAATGGAAGAGTCAGGGTACTGATAATACCAATAGCAACATTGGCATGGAAATGGGTGTGTGTGTGTGTGTGTGTGTGCGCATATGACTGAAAGATACATGATCCTGTCTGTGCAAAGCATCCCTGATTCAAGCTGACATGAACGTTACATCTGACTTTGCTGTGAATGTGGCAAAATCTCATTTATCCCCAGTTAGTCTGACACAAAGCAGAGAGCTCTCAGTTATTTTAGAAATATTGTCCTGCTGCTCCCTTCTGTCTCTTATTTTTGGCAACCTTCCATAAATTAGATGACAACTCCGTCACATCTGCTGTTTATAGCAACAAGACTGTTAGACAGCTTTAAAAAAGAATCACATTCTAATATTGTCCTGGAGGATCTGTCCACTCAAGAGAGTTAACAGTTAATCGTCAGAGATTCCAAACAGCTAACATTCACTTTAACTAAAACAGGAAACAAACAACCATGTTTCAAGAGCACAAGATTAAAGTTAATGAATAATGTAATGACTGCGGTTGTCATTGAAGTGTACTTTACAAAAGGTGAATGGTTGCTATGGACTCTGATATTGTTCCTGACATGGGGTAGGGCGTAACTTTGGGTAGAACATTGGAAGGTTTAGGTCTCCACCCGTTTCGGGTGATCAAGGGAGTTATATTGGGCGGTTTAAATTATTTGGGATGGTTCCCACCCCCCGTAATTTACGCAAAGGCATGTGGAACACACTCGCTATACCAATTCAGACATATTTTCCCTGTACTCAGCTTGTGCCTGATTTTATTTCAGATAACGCCATTAGCCTATGTACAACGTAAGTAAAATTACTGCATAACCGTCACTGGCAAATATTATTTATTGCAAGGAGGCAATGAATTCACCATAACTGTAATGATATAAAATACATTACACGCAGTTTGATTCCACGGGTAGTCTTTGCGGCCAAGTAAACTGGAATATTAATTGCTGAAATAATCAGTCTCGTTCAAGTACAGTTGTTATTAAATTGTTAATTCCTTTAAACATTTACTCGGCTAAACCTACTTTTCTTCACATAGGCATTTGATTTAATTACGAGTTGTATGAGACGCAAAATGATGTAAAAAAAAAAAAAACAGGTATCACGTGACAAAACCGGTTCCCTAATCTCGCTATCGAAACCTATAGTGTAATGCGATGTGACAAGCAGCTGATGAACGAGTGAAACGCGCTTCCCAAAGCTGCCGTATTGTCAAATGAGTACCGCAGGGCACAGTTACTAACAGAAGCGATTGCTTCTCAATGTAACGCCTTTCGTTTACTGACCTTGGTGGGCCCTCCGGCTCCCAGTAGCGGCAGAACAGGTGCTGTCCGTCGGCGTTTACGAAGTGCCGTAAGTCCGAGTAGGGGACACCCTGCGGACTCCGCCGGTCCTCTCCAGGGTCGGGCATCTTGGCACCGAGGATCCTTTCTGCAACATAACCGCGGAGCGCTAACAGCAGGTCATCGCTGTACATGTAGGCGATGACAGCGAACAGCAAGCAGGAGAGCGCCGCGTTCATTGTGCGGGTTTTCGCGTAAATTAGTGGCGAGCGCTGCCCGGCTCCGGCGGAATGTTCCCAGTGGCGACATCTGGCGTCAGAGGCCGGCGAGCCAATGCGCGCTGCGCTAGAGGGACCGCGACCTGCGACAGCGGTCACATTCGTCAGCTTCCACCTTCCCTTCTCCTAACTAGAGGAAGCTGCATAAAATCTACAGTAATTAAAAAAAAACTCGACGTTAAGCAAACAGACACAAATTGAACCGTGATACTACAGCAGGCAGCTTTATAAGGAATTGGAACAATCTCTGGCGAGACCTTAACCCTAAAAGCTAATTATGACTAAATGCACCGGTATCTGCTGCAGTAATTTTGTTACCTATAAAGTGTACCATGGGTACTTAAACATTTAGTGTAAACTACAGCTTGTAACCCCCCGCATCAATAAAAAACACGTGTAACCTATAATATGGTCTTAGTAG
>JABFEB020000104.1:4569191-4592636 GCA_019775895.2 Stomatorhinus ivindoensis
TGTGTGTGTGTGTGTGTGTGTGTCTGTATAAACAGGTGGAGAAAGAATGTCAGGTGGAGGAATTTGTGAATCGTTATTAAACCAGTTCTTTAGGTTTCTCAGACATGCCTGAACTTTTGTTTGCATTTCACTCGTACTTTGAAGCATGTGCAGCTTTTCAATAGAAAAATGTTGGGCCCTTAAAATATAGTAAAATGTGAAATTATATAATCATTATATAAATTATATAATATATAGTAAATGTTTCAAAGTAAGTTTCAAAGCTTTTAATGTATATACATAATTCAGTTTTCATTCAGCTTCTATTCTTAATGGATGACTAAAATTGTCACTTATTTGATCTGAAATGATTTGAATATGAAGTATTTATGCGAAATGCAAATGACACTGTTCTAGTATTGGTGTTAGGGGAATTCAAAATGGTTATTTTCTGTGTGGTGAGTTGAGAAATCTTTCAGGATAGCAGAAATCAATCAAGCAAAATACTTTAGGGAAATTAATACTTAAAATGGGTTTGTGGCCTCTTCTGGGAATTTTAAATGAAAAGTTTTCAGTGGAAAACAAAAATGGGTCATTATTAAAACCAACATGTGGAAAAACGTCCCCTGGGAACGTGCCTCATACTCACACTTATTAATATACCCAAGTGGACCATATTGGAACCACAACCTTAATCAGCAAAATCAGGATCAGCTGCGTTTTACTTCCTGAGGAATTTGTTTGGCTAGAGCTTATGATGAGATACCATGTTTGGACTAAAGTAGACTCAAGTATGTTGTATTCTTTATCAAAGCACTACTACAGTGCAAGACTATCCACAGTCTCCACTGATTATAGCAAATTATAAGCTTTGTCTAGAGTATTCCCCTGCATTATTCCCAGTACTTCCTGGGACAGGCTCCAGGTTCTCCTCAACCCTATACTGGAAATGGAATGGTATCTATCTACATCAAGTCACTCATTAGGATCTACATTCCATCCTGCCCTCTATAGTCAACAATAAATTGTTTTGGACAAAAACATCTGCCAAATAAATGAATGTAAACTGCAGAATGTGCATGTGTGTGCCATTTTGTGTATGCATTTATAGTGATGTGATTATACCTCTGTGATGGTACGAGATGATGCCTGTGTCACAGAGCAGTATTATGTAAATATAATCTGATAGACTGACAGGTGTTTTTTTGAGTATGAGGAAGCAGAGTTAGTATCAGAACCATCAGCTGTGAAACCAGCCTGAAGTGAACAAGAATGAACCAGTTTGGAGCCTGAAGCTTAACTTGGGTTTTGCAGATTCTAGGTCAGGTCACTCACAGGAGCAGTTCAATGGAAAAGAAGGATTTATTTTTCAGAAAAAAACAAATAAATAAATAAACATCAACTAAGGAATAAGTAAATGGTGCCTTAAACATTACTCAGGAAATAGTAATGGCAGTGGTTACAAGTTATGCATATTTTTCTGCTGGGTCTTCATCTTGTCCCACTGTAATTTCATCCACGATTTTACAAGTAAGTTCCTGCCATAACCTGTCCAAAACAAACAGATAACAAATGACTTCAGATGGGTAAAGAACTACTGTTTGTATGTATACCAAATATACTTACAGTACATTTACATAAATAGCTGTATTTGGTTCCTGGCCGCTCCCAGTTTAATGTCCACTGGACATTTTCTTTGTAAATTACAGCTGTGGGTTACATATTCTTATTTTCTTTATTTTTTAATTAGAGCGTCAATGAGTATTTAACAAGGTGACTGTAAATTATTGAAAAGGAAAGAGAGAACAAAAAAACAAAGAAAAAAAAACATAAAATAAAATCAACCAAAAATACCGTGACAGAACCATTAGGTGTTATTATACAGTATGTATGTGGACTGTTGCAGTTCCATACTGTACTTTCCTCTTAATGGTGGGTATATGTTGTGTGTGTGTGTGTGTGTGTGTGTGTGTGTCTTTTTCTGTTGAGGAAGATAAAAGCAACACATTAGGAGGCAGAGATGAAAGAGAAGAGAGGGAGGAGCACTGAGAGGAGACTGATGGGGGCAGGCTGTTGTTTGGTCAACCAAGGCAGGCTAGGTCCACTGTGTACCGCGAATGGGCCAGAGGGGGGACCCGTGGCCACTGGAAGGTAGCCACTGGAGACCAACTCAGAGACCCACTGACCCAAAAGAACCTCACCGCACGCTCCACACAGTGGGAATGAGAATAATACTAATACTAATAATAGCAAAAAAGGAGAAAAAAGTATGTGGCCACTGAGCACAAAAGCTTTTGTTACAACCATCAGTAAACTTAAATATAATCAATATAATTAATATAAAAAGAAAAGACAGGAAGGGAGTTGCTGCCTGAAAAATAAATGTAGCAATAAGATATCCATCATTTTCATTATTAATAATAATGCAATAATAGCGCAAAGGATAAATTAACCACAAAGGAGAGATAGCAAAAGGAAGAAGGAAAAAGAGGCTTTTATAAAATAAGTTAAAGCAACAGTGACTAAATAGGTGATAAAAGAACAGCAAAACTGAAATAATGTGTTTATCAATATAAAAGATTGAGTTTTATTTTCTTGTGCCACCATTAATGCACTCAGACCCCAACCTAGCATGCATATGTAGGCCTTACATGACGAAACCAGTTTTAGTTTTTCTGTATCAGTTTTCTAATCACTTTTACAATGAAAAAACTTTTGTCCCCAAGACAAATAAGCAACCCGACAGGTTATTTCTCTTACAACAACACGAAGCCTGATTAAGCATGAATTAGGAATTTACCATTTTTTCCACCTGCTAAAATTTATGTTTGTTGTCTATTTATGAAGTCATATGGTACTGAAGACTCTTACATTACCTGGTCAGTTATGTGCTGCCTGGCCTCATCTTTCTGACAATGAAGCACTGCATCATGAAGTGAAGAGAAGAGGCATCCCTTGGTGACTTTCTCACTGAAGAACTCTCCCCTCTCCAGACTCTCCACAACACAGGCTGGAAAAGTTAACAGATTGGTTTCAGAAATTGATTATTTAAAATCCTTTTCACAGTAACTCTGAAAATTCTGTCAAGCATTAAAATAAACGACTGTGGGGAAACAAGTATATTCAAGACCATAATAAATGTTGTTAGGCCTATTTTTACCCTCCCGCCCCCCAAATAAATGTGTATTTATTGGCATAAGTAATGAATAATTTGCCATCAGCCCCCCCCCCCCAGTAAAGACTCAGCCCCCATACATGCATCTCTAACTACACCCCTGACTCATACTATATAGCCAACACTGATTTTATGGTTTCAATTTACTACATGGAAAGTACTTCATTCATGTAACAGTGATGTCAGAATATATGGGTACTCTAATTGGAAGAAATAAAAGCTGAATAAACAGTAAATGTATCATGGAAAGCAAGGATATAAAACTGTAAGATGGGAATGTCTGTTCTGGGGTGAAGTCATGTGACAAGCAAATCTGCTCACTTCACCTGGACCTTATTGTCAGTCACAAGGTCTCTCCACCCTTTTATGGCCAAACTCACTTGTAGTCCTTTTCACAACCCACTGTCTTTTACTTGCGTTCATTCCTCATGTTGGCTAACTCATTTCCCCTCCCCTACCCAAATACCTAAAGTCCTTTTTCATCCCACCCCTGAGTCATATCTCTGTTTACGTCCCTCTCATAGCAGGTGTTTTGCAGGCATCTTAAAGAGCCCTCCTTTCTCTTTTGAAGCATCTAAAATTTCCACTTTCAATAGGAAATTTAGAGGAAGTTTGAAACCATCCACATGGACAACTGAGCACTAAATACGCTGCTATGTATGAAAATGTCTTCTACATCATGTATTAAATCTTGTACTTTAGGTCTTGAGTCACTGGAAAAAACCATTGAGGTCTACATGCTAATTATCGCTTAAAAATAGTAAAATCAATGTTTGTCTGACCACCAGATAGAGAAAAAATAGAATAACTGTGCATTAAGTTGCATTGTAACTCTTCCTTAAAAACTACAAGATCAAGCTAAGCAAACCCTTCTGTCCATATTAATCAACATGTGCTTAAAAGGCAGGGACCCCCACACCAATACTTACGCTGACAGCCTGCCAAAATGACTTCCACCCCGATTTCCCCATAGTCTTTCAGGATCTGAAATGGTACCAGGGAGCTGAATGAGTGAGAATGCTATCCACCAGAATGGGGTGCTTACAGACAGAAGGCAGACAGGCGCAGTGAAACAGAATTTCCCCTTACATTGCGCAATGTTTTCACTCCCACTGTATCCAGGAAATTCACAGGACTCAGGTCCAGGATGATGGCATGAGGAAGGGCGTGGGCTGTCTGAAAATTCCCTTCCACCGTTGCCACGGTACTGATCTGCGGGGGTTCGGGTTCTTCCTGACCATGGAAAACACAACATTCTAAACAATATAGTATTTCTGTATATATATATATATATATATATATATATATATATCTGTACTTTCAATTGCAAGACAAAAAGTACAATCACACACTGAACTAGCATACATACATTACACAGGATACACTTTCAGCATTTAGTTGCTAACCATTCATCCGCACACTCTTCACACACACTAATCCATTTCTTCATGCCCACCAATTCATATTCGTCCGTTTCAGTCCCTGGTTCTGCCTCTGTATCGGATTCCATCTTAGCCTCCATCTTGGTCTCCATCTTAGCCGCCTTCTTTGCCTCCTTCTTGGCCTTTTTGGCCTCTTTCTTCTCCCTCCTCAGCTTCTTTAGGTCTTGCTTCCTCTTACGTGTCAGGATCTTGGTGATATCAATCCCACTCTAGACTCACACAGGGAGCATTCACAGATTTCTCTATTGTTATTTATTTACCAAAACATAAGGTAAAGTCCAGTTTTCCCCCCATTAAGTGAAACAGGAAGTTCAGCCATTTCCACCATTTTCCCGATTGATGCCACATAATAAACAGACATAGAATGTAAACAGATACAGTGTATTTCACGCTTAGAAGTGTGGTCTAACGAACATTACGATTAAGGTATGGAAATGATCAAAGTGTCCAGTTTTCTCAAGGTTCTCATAACATTCTCTTGCTACCTATTACAACAACTAAGAATACTAATAATATTCAATTAAATAAAGTTCCATTATAAATAAAATCACGTTCCATTGACATTACAGTAAGAATGTTCGCTGCTAACATTGAGAAGACATTTAAATGACGTTACCTAAACTATGGGAAGGTTCCTCGTTAGCTGGGTCCTTCCCTGTTAAACTGAACTCACTCACTAGTGCTCACAGCAAAGATGTTTGATCCTAATTATTACGAAAACTCAGCATAAGGTAATGGTCCTTATTGCTAAAATGAATTACCTCAATAAGGCATTTAAGAACAAAGATACATCCAAAACCTACAGGCTGGGCTGTTTCCCGTAGTTTCTAAAAACTATAATAAGAGGTCACACAGAGTCACCTAGAGTGCAGTGATTCCTGCACCGCCAGCATTAATAACCTCACCTTTGCTGAAAGGGCATCTGCATACATCTCAGCATTGGCGAAGTATAGCGTGGCAGAAGAGCGAAAAATAAACAAGCCTGGCAGCTGGTACGCCTGAACAACAAAAGACAGGAAAGTCAAGATCTACCACACTGACAGATCTCACCACCTGGTGCTGGAGATATCAGTACAGCTGGTTAACAGAGGTGCTTTATTCACCCCAAATTGTCTGTCCGCTTTGCATAGCTTACATAGAAGCATGTACAGGCGAGAGCAGGCTTGGGGGGTCACAGCATGGTGCCAGCCAGTGCCCCCACGGCTTCAGGCGACCTTCTGGTCATGGCATACAATCTTAACCTGCAGACCCACACACCGCCACACTATGAATAACTAATTCTGGCTTAGAATTATTTTCATAAAGTCAGCTGCTTGTGTTAATGGGTTTGAGGCTCTTGGTCACCTGAGGAAGGTCAAGGGAAGAGGGGGTGATCATTTTTGTGAAAGCGAGCCTGCTCCGATAGTAGTAACCATGAGTAAGGGGTGTGAACTGATGTACCTGATAGAGGCAGAAGGTAAAAGGCTCTGGAAAAGAATAGTTATGCTCCTTGATGCAACAGCAGAGTTTAAGACTGTTAAGGGTTTAGTTATCTTATTCTGCAGTTGACTTTAATTTTAGTCAAAGTGTACAGTACAGAAAACTGGAAGCAGAACCACAACAGAACACAAAAAAACAACTTAATAGAATGTGGAGTGGAATTTTGTTTTTTTCTGCTTTTCATTTATTCAAATAAAGTTACCATGGCTGAAGGGTTAGGCGGCTTGTGCTATTTATAGATGGTTTTATTAATACCAACGGATTTTTGTTTCCTAGGCTGTCTTTTGGCTTTTCACACTGACGTTTAAAACTGCCTAATTTTAATTTACTAAGTACTGTGGGACACCTGGGTTGCGTAGGGCCATGTAAACATGACTGAACCGAATATGTTGTTAATTAGCTGGATGACTCACAATTCTTATGGCTGCATTGTGGTGAGTTGTACTGTGGGAGGGGCTGTTGGTTTTTACCTGCTTGTACTTGCTGATGGGTCTATAGATATCAGTGCCCTTGACCTGGCCAAGGATGGAGTACTGAGGCCTAAGAATCAAAGACAGAGAAACAAATGTGGTTTAAGCGTCGCTTAATTTGTGCCAGATCCCGTCGGACTGTATTCTGGGATCTCTCTGTCTGCGTTCCGACACCTATTTCAGTGGATCAGGCAGCTTTCTGGTTATAAAAACAATAACGTAAAATAAAAAAACTACGTATTTTAATTTGCAAACCAATTTCACAATTTTAATTTCACACAATTTCATGTCGGGGGCGGCATGGTGGTGCAGCGGTTAGCACTGTTGCCTCACACCTCTAGGACGTGGGTTTGAGTCCCTGCCTAGGTTCCATGTGTGTGGAGTGTGCATGTTCTCCCTGTGCCGTTGTGGGGTTTCCTCTGGGTACTCCGGTTTCCCCCCACAGTCCAAAGACATGCTGAGGCTGATTGGAGTTGCTAAATTGCCTGTGGGTGTGAATGGTGTGTGAGTGTGCCCTGCGATGGGCTGGCCCCCTGTCCGGGGTTGTTGCTTCCGGGTAGGCTCCAGACCCCCCGCGACCCAGTAGGATAAGCGGGTATAGAAAATGGATGGATGGACAATTTCATGTCCTTTGTTTAGATTTATTATTAAAAAGTTGAAAGATTGAGTGAAAAGCTTCTTGGGTAACGCAGAACTGTCACCGATACACGCAGATGTATACACGTAAAACGAGGTATATAAACCTCACAGCTAAGCAAGGCGGTGTTTCAGTAGGCCTACATAGCATGTGTTCAGCACCGTGTTTTGTACGCATTCCCAGCCCCGTGCCTGCCTTGTTACCCCTCCACTCTCATAAGTCCTGTACGTTCCGGCACTTATGATTTTCACATTAGCCACTGGGGTCAAGCAGCAGCAGAAACCCAAAGGAACCCATGTGGCCGATGGGTGGGATGCGGAAATTAGTGAGGCGGATGGACATAATTTCAGCTGTTGTCGGAGTTCCTCACAGCTGAGTCCTGAAGATGACGGTGAGTATGGAGAAGGCGATGGAGGCAGCCAGGCCCATGTCCGGGTTAAACAGCACAGTGAGGATCAGGGTGGCGATCCACACCACCTGTGCACAGAGACCAGGACATTAGCATCACCACCGCTAAGGCCTGCAGCAGTTTTAATTAGGAATAATATTAACCCAAAACTGAAGAAGAAGCTTCTACAATGTGGGACTCATAACAGGGATAGTGAGCTATCACCAAGTATAGTGTTTTATTTCTAGCTAATGGTGGGTCTGTCTAATCTCCTCTGACGCCCAATGGCCCAAACCGACGACGTCCTCACCATGTCCACTCGGTTAGTCCTCCAGAGTATGCGGATGTCACTGAACTGCTTCATCATCCCATGCAGGTTCACATAAATAATGGCCGCCAGCACTGCCTGTGTGGAGAAGCACGCTTTCAGCTAATTTGGTTCCCTCATATTTACACATGTTTGAGCGGGCCATCACAGCTACAACACACACACACCGATGTACCTTAGGAAGCTGCTCAAAGAGCTCTCCAATCTTCAACAAAATGATGAGAATCACAAAAGCTGAGATAGCACTAGCCACCTGGTGAGAGACAAACCCAACAGTGACATCAAATGAATGATGCTCAATTTCTGATAGGATCTTCACAGGAGAGCTGGGAATCAGGCAAGAAAATGTGCATTTACCAACGTCAATGTTATTCAGAAACACTAACGCTTATTATGCGTATAGGTGTACATTAAAGAGAAGTGACTAGAAAGGATAGACTGAGATCTATTTTTCTCTCGGCCTATAAAATGCAGCCAAACTCTGGGGACCAAGCCCACACCCCTTTCACTAGACCCTGATACCTATTTTGTTTTCCTGCGTGCTTCCCTGTTGATGAAGGCGATAAACCTGCCTTGTTTTTGGTCCTCCACACCATTTGTTAATGTTAATAACCATGTCCTCTGCCATACTCATTAAGTTCCCTTTTTTATGTCCCATCTCCATGCCCCGTAGTCCTGTCCACTGTCCCACCTCCTGTAAGTCTCATAGCTCAGTACCTGAGTTTTTCCTCCAGTGCTCTCCTGGACAAGACTGCGGGACATGGAGCAACTAATGGCGAAGCACTGGAACAGCCCTCCAACCGTGTTACTGAGACCCAAGGCCACCAGCTCCTACAAAGGAGAAGAACCATTTACAGCTCTGCTCCCGAATACATACATGGAATAGCTTTTAGAAACAAGAGCAGACATTACCTGGTTGCTGTCCACTCTGTAGCCATATTTGAGTGCGAATATTCTGCCCAGGGAAATGGCAATGCCATATCCAACAATGGCCAAAGCGAAAGCATCTCCTATCACCTGTCCAAGAATGGAGACCTCAGGTACCTTCGGGGGCTGCAGGCTTAGGGTCAGACAGGGAGCAAGAGCTTCACAACCAGAGAAGGAGGCACTACGCTATTGTGTCCACAATGATTTCAGTCATCCAAGGCAAAGTATAGGGTTCAGTGGCACAGAAAAAGAACACAACAAACAGCACTGATAGTACATCACTTGTAGTAAATTAGTAAGTATTTACAAAACTTTTAAGACGGTGCCTTTATTCAGACTGACTTCAGTTTTTATGTAGCTGTGCAAACAGGGAACAGCTATGTTTTTGTAGCTTATAGTGTGGTGTTACGTCCTGTGCCACTGTGATGTCAAACGGCCGTGTGCCTGTGTGTTCTTACCCCGATGGGATGGGTCCCACTACCTCCACTCCATACTTTGTATCTAGGTTGAACTGCCAGGAAATCACTGTGGCTAAGATGATCTACGGACAAGAAATTTTCACACATACTTGAAGAAGACTGCAGCGGTGTTGCGTTTAAGGTCCTTGCTTTTGATCTAGGATGGACTGAAAATTAAATGACAGGGGTACTGCATAAATGGTCTGGTCCTGCACTTGGGCCCCAAGATTCATTCTCAGCAATATGTGTGTGTGTCTCAAAGGAGAGCATGATGGGATATGCAAAGAGAAACGTTCCAGTGTACCTATACTTGTGCAAATAAAGGATCATTTCATTATATTATTTCATTAAAGTCTGGGTCCAGGAGATTTCTACTCACAGCCAGCAGTTCCACAGGAATGGGTACCGGTAGTTTGCGGGCAAGAAGTGAGTTGACCTCTTTGGCACCAATAAGGCCGACCGTGGTCACAATACTGACCACAAGAGTTCCAATGTTTGTCTTCGGAAGCAAGTAGCAAACATCAATCACCGTCTACAAAGGATTGGTGCGACATAAAGGGTGAGTGAGAGAGTGGGAAGTGCAAGTCTGTTTGTATTCAGTAGTTCCAACATAAAGTTAATAAGCCATTAAAACCAGCATTTAATATGAATCATGCAAGAATCCAGCTTGTACGTTAGTGATGCAATGATGCATTTTGTCCATTGAAAGTAATAAAAAAGGACATTTCATCCTTTCTGAGGACATTTTGTCATTATAGCCCTAGGCAGTCCACACCTGGATTCAGGATTCAGCCCAGATGTTTAACAGAACCAGTCACCCTTCCCTGATCACCCTCACCAGTTTATTAAATCCAATTGTGTAATAGTTCATGTGTAATCGGTTAAATACCAGTTGTATTTTGTCACTTCATCGTGAGGCACTGCTAATGTCCTCCGTGCTGAACATTTCAGCCTGTTGTTCAGATTGATGGTTGCCATTCATTCACTGACCTACTGCTTGTTTTTTGACTCTGTGATTTGGTTACAGATGCTGGTATTTTTCCGCTCCGTCTAATTTTTCTCACTTTGAGTCTCAGTTGTGGCTTCGGCTTTGGTTTGTAAACAATGGAATACCTTGTACATGCACTTCTGCCTGATTCATTGGACAATGAGCCACTTTGTACTTTTTTGTATATTATACAGCAAACATGGTAGCAACAGTCCACTTCCTCATTAGGGAAACTGCTAAAATACATTTACTAGCTCTATCTATATTATGTGAAAAAAAATGATATTCTGATAATATGCCTTAAAAATATGTTTTTTTGCTCCCTATTGTCCACTGTCTACATTTGCACTACAATGAACAACTGTTTTTGTGTTTTGCACTAGTTCAGTTATCGGTCTGTCCTGCATCTGTGAAATCAGCACATTGCTGTCAGTATTGTGTCCATTGTACTTTGCAGTTTTTTGAACACGGCACTCATATTAATGTATTGTCTTAAGACATCATGTACTGTGTTTTCTGTAAATTTTGTAGTTTCTATTGTGTTCTTTAGTTGTTGCATATATAGTACCATTCATTGTTTCTCCTATGTATCTTGTAAAAATGTCATGTTTGGCACCAAAGCACAAACAATTCTGGTACATTTGTGCATACTGGCAATAAAGTATTCTGAGCTCTGAGTTATAACACTATGTTTAGCTGATGATTAAAGATGTCTGCTATATTTAGCTATCACTTAGCTCAGGACTGCCCAGTTCTGCTCCTGGAAGGCCAGAATCCAACACAGTTTGCAGATTTCCCATATATAATAATATAGAATTATATAATAGATAATTCTGAGCGGAGAAATCTGCAAACTGGGTTGGATTTTGGTCCTTCAGGACTAGAAATAGGCAACCATCGCTTAGCTGACATGTTCAGCTGAAGCAACTCAGCAACTTATGCTTGCTAGTTATGCTGCATTATTTTACAGATTATGCACCTTGCTGAAGCGTTCTCAGCTACGCACCCCTAGTAGTAACATCCAGGTTTGGCATTCTGCATCCTAAACCACTATAGTACTGGGAGCCTTAAAAATATGCCATCCAAATCATAATATTAATATCTTTACAATTCTATTTGAAAAATCCACCTGAAAGAGCCATGGAAGGTCATTGTTCCTCCTATTTGTCCAGACAGAGTTGCAGGGAGATAGAGATCATTCTTTTAAAGTGACAGGAGGGAATACTTACGTAAATCAGGGAGAAAGGCCCGCTGAAACGTTCCGGTTGGATCCCGAAGAAGTATTTGAGCTGGGAGACAATAACATTGATGGCCGCAGCCGTGGTGTATCCCCTGACCAGTGGCTCAGAGAGATAGGTCACCACAAAGCCAAACTGCACCATACCCAGCAAAACCTGCAGGCAGATGTGGATGGTCACGAGGGCGCAAGTGGACGTGAGCATGAATGTGATTAATGTGATAGTGTGAGCAACTGCAGGCCAATACAGTATTATTGATGATTACTGTTATTGATGTATGGGATGATTTGTGACTCTGGGTTAGGACTATGATCGGAAGGTCACTGGTTCAAATCCTGCGTCTAGTAGACTGATTCCTCCATTGTACCCTCGAGTAAGGTCCTTGACCCCCAAACGCTCCTGGCGAGGTGGATGCTGTAACCTCCAAATTATGTGTGTGTGTGTGTGTGTGTGTGTCTCATGGATAGCAAGATGGGATATGGGGAAAGACAATATCCCTACATGGAGGAATAAGCTGTCACTATTTTATTAGTATGAGTATGTTCACAGATAAAAACCTCACTATGAGGTTACAACAACTTACACAGTGCATCATTTGTATTGGTAATGAATGCTGTCATTTGCAACAGAACACTGCTGGTGTTACGTTACCCCACCTACTTCTTATACATTAACTTAACAGACGTTTTTAAAAGCAGAATTTTATCTGAATCCTACAACTTGTCCATTCACCTCCCCCCCATCACGGCAGTCAGGCATGGTTACCTGTAAAATGCCAGACAGAAAGGTGACCGCAGCAGCGATCTTCACCCTCTCGTGGTCGCGGGTATAGGTGTCCAGCACACTCGCGTTGGTCGCATTGTCCCAAATTAAGAAGTTGGAGTCCGGGGCAATGCGTTCTGTCACCCCTCCGATCATCACGCTCATCACCGCATAGGTGCCTGTAGGGAAAGGGGTTGGGGGGGGAGTAGAGAATAACACAGACGGCTCACTTAGAGTGTGTTTCTATGCTGCTTCTCAGGGGATAGAAGTACAGAAGGACACACAGAACATACAGATTACTTAGCAGCAGGAATAATTCATTATCCAGTGCATCCATTCACAAGAAATGTGTTACTAGACTAATAACCTGACAGTCAAGTACCCCTGTCAAAATGCATTAGTACATCACTAACACCCCATAAAAACAATCAACACAGTGCAGCTTCTTCAGGTTGAAGTTGTTAAATACTGTCTGCTCTTTACGATACATTATATATTAATTAAATTTCTGTATAAAAGCAAGGAAGGACAATGGAGATCAGTGAGTGCCGAGGTAGTTTGGACTCGAAGGGGGTAAATTATTGATTTAGAGCAGTGGGCGAATCAGTAGAATGGAACAGGGGTCAGTGTGGCTGACTGGCCCGGGGCCATCGCTGGAGGGGTGGGGGTAGGTAAGTATTTTTGTGTGAAACACAGAAATGATGCCGACACTCACCTACTGAGATGTGGCGAGACGTCCCAAATATGAAGTAAACCAAGATGGGGTAGAAAGAAGAGTAGAGTCCAAAGACTGGGGGAACGGCAGCCAGTAGGGCGTACGCCATTCCTGTGTGTAGACACACTCATAGGTGAAACACATTTCAGGAACAGCCATTGGGCAAATTGTAGAAAGAAATGGGGGGTGCCAGGATGAACACAATAGCTTTATATATAATTTGTTAGCATGGTTTCTATCTGTATGAGCCAATCATTAACTAAAATACAACTAGTGATATAGTAAAGGTTCAGTGCTGTAATTGGCCAGTCTTCCA
This sequence comes from Stomatorhinus ivindoensis, assembly GCA_019775895.2. NCBI lineage: Eukaryota > Metazoa > Chordata > Actinopteri > Osteoglossiformes > Mormyridae > Stomatorhinus > Stomatorhinus ivindoensis. The sequence continues at coordinate 4,582,494 of JABFEB020000104.1, forward strand.
CTCTTGTGCAATATCTACATTCTGCACCTTGTCATTCATAAGCTAATACATTAATTTCCCAATCCATTAAACAGAAACATATTATAAAGGTCATAGAAGGAACGTGCTTTAAATTTTTTTGCTTGATACAATTTCTTCCTATTTTAGTGCTATTCATGGTTTCTCCTGCATGTCAGGGATGTGCGAGAACTGTCAAGTTAGCAGATGTGCCGCCATTGCGGGCTGGATCGGCCTGGCTCACCCTGGGGCAGGTGCATGATGCCCACACTGATGCCTGACACCAGGTCTCCAATGGCCCAGTCCCTCAGCGAGTAACGGCGCAGCCAGGAAACAATAGGAACACAGCTCAGCATGGAACGTTTCAGCCTGGGCCCTGAACACCTGTGGGGTCACGGGGACACAGAAACTGAGGGAAACCGATACCAGGGAACACTGATGCACTGGGATCAGGACAGACTGGTTCTGGAATTCATTGTCATTTAGGCAGACTGATACTGGGATGCACTGAGATTAACAGGCTGGGTCTCCCTGGGACATAAAGGCACCTTTTAATATCCAGCGCATTGAACACTCTGAACATTCTGAACCAAATTTAAGAGCAAAATGGCAGATATTGCCTCAAGGCTGTGTCTCTGTGGTTAGGAATAAGCCGTCGTCAGATGTGGTTTTCCTACTCTTAACATCCTTCTTTTAACGAAAGATGAAAAACGTATGATTAATCATAGAATTATCTGTTACGAAACTCCAGTTATGAAGTTCCATGATAAAAACAATTCCATTGTCACTGTCTGGTTATGATCAAGGGGATTCAAATCCTAATGAAGGAGGCATTTTCTATAAAATAACCCTTAGGCAGGACACACCCACTCACCACAAACCACACACAGATGGTGCCATAGAATCACCTCTGTTACTGAACAGTGTGTTCACGTGCACGATATATACAAGTTCCAGAGACACGTATGCATCTGGAACCGCGTTTGCAAAGTTGTGATGCAACAACATGACCCACTGTACATCCCTATTCTTTATGATTTTAGAAACACTGTTACTTAAATTATTTAGCAGATGTTTACAATTGATTACAACAAAGGCAGCATCTGAAGGTCCCCAGAGCAACCGAACAGCAAACTTCCAAAACTCACCAACTCCACAGAAATGTTCTTAAAAATGTAGCCAATGGACAGAATGAGATTTTGTTCTTTATTTGGGGGGTAAGGGCCTTGCTCTGGGCCCAGTGGTAAAATCAATGAAACCCGGGGATTTGAACCAGCGACCTTCTGATCACAAACACAGTGTTCAAACCCAGTGTTTCCCAATCCAGGCCTTGGAGATCCTCAGGCAGTCCACGCTTTTGTTCCCTACGCCCAACTCCCGGGAGGGTAGAGCACAAAAACGTGGACTGTCTAGGGTTCCCCGAGGACAGGTTTGGGAAACACTGTCCTAACCCATACTCAGCTACACATAACTCTATCAGATTTTCCAAAAGCAACATATACGTGAGACAACAACCACATTATTATTTTTTCTGTATTGGCTATGGAATTAACCCCTGAGGTCAACTGCTTGAAAGGCAGCTATGTAAACCACTATACAACCAATGATGAAATATAGCAGCCTGACACTATTAAAGGTTTTTTTTTATCCCATTAACACCACCACTGTGATTCAAGACTTAATAATATGGGAAGGTAATTTCATACCACATGCAAAATAACGATCAATACCTACAATATTTCACAAAGCTTGTGTTTCGTGTAAATTGCATAGTTTAAATGACACATTTTGTAGAAACCTCACACGGCAATGAACCCCTCGAAATGGCAGCTACACCAAGTGAAGGAGCCAGATTAATTTGTCAACACATGCCAGTTACACTTAAAGGAACAAGTATGCAGGTACCATGCAGGTTATGAGCTCTACTGTGTGTCGGGCCAAAGACAGTCCAACAAGCAGGTTGGAAAGCCAAGGCATTGTGTAATGCTTAAGACGGAGAGATGACTGATCAGTGCACGCCTGAGAGGAGGGGTGCTGGGTCTCTAACTGTCTGAATCAAAGTCCAAAATTCGCAGAGAGCCATGGACAATGGAGGAAGTAAACTCAAAAGGAAAAATTGATGTGAGTGGAAAAAAAATCCAAGCTACTCCTACCTCAGTGACTTCTTTATCTTTTCTGAGAACGGAGTCTTGGCATCTGATTTCTCGGCCAATTCCTCCACATTCTGCTCGTCCAGCACCTCACGCTGAATGGCGTACCCCACGCGTCTCTTCTGCTCCATGGCTGGGGTGCTGACTCACTGTGTCGGTGTTTGATGGTGCTCTGCTCGTCTCCCACTGAAGGATGCCCTACTGTCCCTTCAGGTCAGTCGATCACCTTCATACACCTTCCTCTTCAGTCTTCGGTTAATGTGTATGACGACCTTCAGCATGTAATCGCATGGGCTGCGAACACATACGCAGGTATGGCACGCACACACCCGTAGGAACACACATATACTCTAAGTCCCTTAGAAGTACAGAGCAAAGTCCCCAGAAAAAATATCCTAGTTGTAGCTGGCAGCAGTGCACAGTGAGACGATCCTTTTTTAACCAGCAATTTAGGGTGTTATCATCTTCCGATTAGATAACAATCAGTATTTGAGTCAAGTCAGGGAAAATCTTAATTATTTCACTTACCTATTAATCATACCATGGGCATCATATATCTTCTTTACAAAACCAATAAGGCAATCAATACATTTGAGACTATCTGAGATAACCCGTGTTTTTAGTTTGTAATTACAGGCCGTCATCGACTTACGACCGCGATCGGTTCCAACTGACCGGTCGTAAGTCAGCCCTTTATTTTATAGGCAAAAATGATCGTATGTATAATACAGTGTATAATTAAATTATATCTTTAAGTCATATTGTTTGGTGTTTCTAAAAACATTTTTATCAACATTTGCTGGCACTGCCGGCAGTTGGGACGGAAACTGTCATACGCACGCGCTGCCAGATGCCAGAGTCTCCTGGTCCGCGGTTTTCCCGCCCAGTTGGCCTATTCGGAAAATACTGTTGCAGGTAAATATTAGAAGATCGCGGGTTCAGGGTTTTTGGCCTGCTCTTATAATGTTCTATAAGGGGAAACGAATTAATTATTAAGAATGCGAGCGACTCCTAATCCTGAGTAATACGGAATCGCTAATCAACGAAAGTCAGAGACGGAAACTACATGGAAACTCTCACGCATCTGGCGTATCTCTCATGCTTGCAGACTCTCACGCCTTACGGAAAATCAATTTTATTTCTCTATATACCTAAAATTAGCTACATCAGAAGCATTGGGGCAGTGTGCAAACCCTATAGTCTGTTTCCAATGTAATAAAACTGACATACATGTAAGTGCGTGAGCATGTGTGCGCAGACTAATCTCGAACTAAAAATCTCATTCCAGCCAGCTGACCCAAGTTGGCAAACCTGAGGAAGGAGAGCATGTCCATCTACTTGACGTCATTCTGTTTAACTCTGCTTTTAAAATGTTGAGCATTTGAAAGTAATCAGCATGCAAAATACTGGTTTATTTGTTTGAGGTACATTATACTGAGATTTCAAATATTGGGCTAGTTTCAGCTTCTGTTGGGGGGATTAAACACAAAGAATATTTGCAATGATGCAGATTAGAAAACAGCACACAGAAGACAATAGTGTGGTCTTCATGAATTCAGGATTGATCTTGTGGAAGGAAAATTCAGCGATGAATCACAATTAATATTTGTGTTAGTGTTATAGTTTGAGTCTGACATTTTACAGTCTATTTTTCAGCAATACAAATGTATTGTTAAAAAATAAATGTTCCGATATTTTATATATTTGAATGTTCGACGGGTATTTAATATCAATAAATGAACAAAGACTATTGATTGAAGAGAAAAATAATTTCGGGGAAACAGTATCTGAAGTTTGATGTAACAAAACAAAGTCTTGGTTAGTTCTCAGTCGACACAATTTACTTTGAATGATAAAACTCGTACCCAGGGTTATTATGATAAGCTTAAGCAAAAACCAGAAGCACTAAAGTCAGCAGTCGATTATATAAATCCTTAAAGGGCTTTGGACTTCATTCCCACAAGCATGCCTAGCGCGAAGGCCCTTATTATTAACAGCTCTGTCGTCACCACCTCCTTTGGCATTTCTCAGCTTGTCTTCTTGTCATAACCTCACAAAGGCACACTGGTAAAGAGCCTCGAGCATCACATCTTAACACATAATAGACCTACTAAGAGTGAGTGAAGCGCTGGTGACACTCGCACCCATTCACCCTGTCCAGAGCGGAAATGAGTTTCCACATGTGAATGAACACCCTCTTAAAATACAAGCACATGAGGATTGTTTGCTGCAGCTTTCTACCATTACGAATGTGCACTGAAGTCTGAAACACAGCTGGCATTCATTGATGTGTAGCACTGATTGTTCTATGTTGACATGTTTCCCTTCGTGCAGCATCTGTTTCCTTCGTGGAGGCCGGCTGTAGGCCTTGCAGGTCTTAGTGCTGCCTTTCAATTGGGATCAACAGTCTTTGAGGTTTCCTACCAATCACAGAACAGGGTGATTCCATGCAAAGCTCCACTTGATGTCTCTTAGACTGCTATGCAATCCTAACATGTAAATTAAAATATGAATTATGAGGATCAGTTAATATTCAACCCAGGATGTTGCAGAAAAGGATATGCAAGTTGATTCATCGATACCAAGCTTGTCCATGCTGTTTGTTTGCCAGTATGAATCTAAACGTCACAGCCATAACGTTAGAATCCCTCATTAAAGAACAAAGAGGTGAAAGGATAGGCCTGCATCACGTTCAGACTTATGTGAAAAGGCTCACAGCTGAACAAACCAGACCCATTTGCTGAAGTAGTTGTTGTGCTAGTCTGAAGAAGTTAAAAATTATTGGGAAAAACAAAAACCCCAAAAGGTAAATGATTAAAGAGAGAAACAGCTGAACGTGTCAATAAAGAGGCAGAAAAAATATCGAAATTGTCTTTTCCTTGGTGTTAGAACATTCACCAAACTCAGGTCAAAGGTCACCCATAAGTGACATGGACCATCTCATCGGGCTATCCATTACAGGATCACTTATTGGGCACCCCAATAGGTTAATTACATCCAGTATGTATCTAGTAATCACACAGTAGTTAGCATTCATTCAGTTAGCTTAAAGCTTGAAATTTGTCAAGTTTGAATTTTAACAGCACCATAATTTTGCAGTTCTCTCAGCTCACACCTAGCTTGGAGCTCACCCTGTAAGCAGGAAAGAATTGTAGACACGCAGACTCTGAATGCCTGTCCAGAAAACCCAGGTTATTTATAGCAACTCTCTTGTTTCTTTTCTTTCGTTTCTCATTTATGACCGTTTCACTCAACAGGTCAACATTGTGCCCGATGGCAGTCAGATGCTGCAGTTAGAACACAAGACAGGACAATTTATTTGCATTTTCACCCTAAAATGAACAACGGTGTCTTGAGAGGCCACTGACATTGAAGGTTAAATGTCAGAGGTCAAAGGTGATGTGAGAAGCTGGGAAGACTCACAGGAGTCACCATTTGAGTCCTGGAAACACATGTCTATACTCTGAGCGATGGAGAGACAATGTAAATAAATAGGAAAAAGGGGGTAAAAAGATTTTTTTTTAAAAAGCAACTCTGAATCCAACAAAATGACCTGAATGTGAGACCTGGGGAGAAATCAGCCACAAAGTAAACAGTCAGCAGTGAACTGAGTCACTGACACCCCTCCCAGCCCAACCCACTCCCCCAAAATGCATAATCACATGCGGAAATGAAGGAAATAGCATCTCCTCATCAAAAACACTAATGTAAATAACAGCAGTAAAACCCCATTCACACAAGCGACATTTGACTGTTATCAGTTGTGCTGTTATAATCATTAATGAGCGTCTATTACACAACAGTTTTGATCGTATATGCAATCTGAACTTTAGGCCGCAGGATATAAAGGTAGCAACCTGCAAGTCCCCAATTGCACCATAGTATTAAGTACACTAGCTGAATTGCGGAAGTAAAATATCCAGCTGTTGCAATTCGTAGAAAGTGACTTTGCATAGTGTCATCAGAATAATTGAAATCAGGCTCCCGATCCCTAGGTTGAAGTTTCATAATCCCACCTCCACTCCATGTTTGTTTGGGGCTCATTTGCCCTTCCCATGTAAATTTAGTTTCCTTCCTCCCTTTCAAAGAAACGCAATGACGCAATCTGGCATCTCTAACACCCAGTGTCTGTGTGCCCTGCAAATGGTTGCCATCCGACTGAGAGTGTACCCTAACTTGCACCCAGTGTTGAGGAAATTACTCACAAAAGTAATCCATCACAGAGGCAGAAAGTTCAGGTCCAGAAAGTACAAATTTGTTTCACCCAACCAGCTCAGCACTCTGTGATTGTGATTCTTTATACTCAATGGGTTGGTTGAAATGAGGCCTTGGTCTATATTTGTACTTTCTGGACTTGAACTTTCCACTTCTATAATGAATTGCTTTTGTGAGTAACTTCCCCAACACTGCTTTCGGCCCAATGACCCTGTTCGGGATAAGTGGTTGGAACACAAATGGATAGGGCAGACCAGGTGTCAAGGGCGGGTGTGGTCAGGTTGTGGCCCTGGGATGACCTCAAGCCCCCCCACTCACCTGGCCCGTCAGATGGGAAGACAAGTTTCCAAAAATAAATAAATACATAAATATTGTATACATAGTAAAAATAAATAAATGAAAAGCGGAATTCCATGTTGATATCAGCAGCAGTTAAATACAATAACTGACTGCTAAAAACGTTGACTTGGAAGTGGGTGGACACTCAGTTTTCTGATTGACTAGCGTACAATTGTAGGCTATTGAGAGCAAATCTGAATACATGTGGTAAAATGGACATTTGGCTCTTCTGACAGATCAGATTAAAGAAGATTTAAACGTGGGTCTTATACGTTTTGTCTTTTTTTTTTAACAGCCCCTGACTTTATATTATATGTTTGTGTTTTTATTTGCGCTAACTAACGTCATGATGTACAGCTTAAAAGCAGACTCCATGGTGGTTGTGCTGCCTGTGGTTTTGACATGTCAGTTTGTCCCTCTGTTCACCAATGAGTGTCAGTCAGTTGCATCTTTAGCATTGTCATAGCAGTATTACTAGTATTACTCTTGGTGAGTTAAGAGGTGCGCTTCCCACAAACGACACATAGCCCATCTGGAAAAATGTTACTGGCGCCACGGCTGTCACAGGGCTCAGGAATGCGCCACACTGCCCCACTGCCCACTCAGCATGACAAACACACACAAATTACGCGCAAAAAAAAACGAATACACGCAAATTACGCACAGCTATCACTTCCTACGGTCTCCCGGTTTAACTACGGTTAACAACCCCAGCCACAAAACCAATTTGTGGGAAAACAAGAAAACAAATATCCAGATATCTTAAAAGCACATGAGTCCTCGCCATATGCATTTTTCAGATATGCTATGTGACGTGGACAGATGTTTGTGCTCACAAAGTAGTTACACATTACACAGACACATAAAAACACACATGCTCTTAACATATGATTTGCCCAATATGTAAACATTTTAAAGTTAATCATCTATGTTATGCATACAGGCAACACTAGTGCTCCATGTGAAGCGTTACAAAAAACTATATACAGTACAGTCCAGTCAGGCTTCTGCTAGGACAGCTTTGTGCGGTACTAGTCACGGGAGATGCCCAATATATACATATATATGTAATATATATATATTGTAGTTTCCACAAGTGTTGTTCATCGTCACATCATCCACGAAGACGTTCCACTAAGCCTGAGAACCAGATGGATTTGTGTACAAATTAGTTTTTACTTACTTTTGAACAGTATGTCTATTACTTTATAATTTACAACCTATCCGATACCTTTTTGTTAAATGGTTTGCTTGAAAAGTGTGTTTAAGGTATCTATCATTAACACAAATTCAGTTTTATTTGACATTTTGTTATGCGTCTGAAATTGTATTGTTCTATAAAAATATGGTGTCTTCAACATCATTATTGATCTAGCATGCAAACAGGTTTCACATCCATAGAAACAAAGTATTGATTTTAGCAACTTAAGAGCAGAGTGTTTGGCTACAAAATATAAACAGTAAGGCATATGCACCATTGACCTACATTGTGCAATGTGTGAACAGCGTAACCATATTTAAAGGTGAACGTTCTAGCCGTTCAGTCACAGTTGGGCCCAGGCCTGGAATGACAAGGGAAGCAACAGTCTGGTGTGGAGTGTTAGAAAGATGCATTTTAATTAATTTCAGATATATAGATATAAGCTGAAATATATATGTACCCCGTTCTCCCATTGCCACATATTAAAATAACAAAATGTAGCTGGTTAAAAGTCAAAAAGAGGTTTGCTCTTAGGTGAGAATCGTATCTGAACTTTCCTAGTACCCATTATATATGTAATTCTTTGTAATTGTACACTAACCCTAGTCCTATTCTAATCAGATATTTTTCCTTAGAAATTCATATTTGCATGTAGGATTGCAGCCAGTAAAACTTTTCTAGGAAAAGGAAAGAGAGCACAAAAGCACAGATCCTCTCTTACTCATATTATTTAATATTGTGAAACTGATACCACATGATTCCACTATTAGGGATATATATGATATATATGATATACTGTATATGAAGCAGGACCACAGGAAGGCAGACAGCAGGACACAGACACAGACGGTGTTCTCATCCGGCCTGACATCGCGAAAGCCGGACGTGTCAACCCAAGAGGTGGGGGAGGGCAGCCGCTGTACTGTAGCTGTTCACCGGGGTCTGAGAGAGCCTTCATTGGCAGGACTGTCATCACTAACACCCTCAACACCAAACCTATAAAGTCAGGCCAAATTTACATCTCTCCACAGTGCATACAAATCTATTCCCCTATAAATGCCCTTCCAAAATCCACCCCTACTCAGTCTAACACATTTCTCATCACACTGTCAGGAAACTTCACCTGTTTCCTTCCTGAGTCTCTCATTTAATCTATATATACAGTATCTGCAAGAAATCAGCCTCCCGTTCTGTGGTTACAGGGACCTGATCCTGTCCCTTACTGAAAGGAACACTGTCTTCTCTGGCCCAGGATGTCAAACTGCCTCATCCAGTATGGGAGGGTCATGTATACCAAACATCTACCTGAGGTTAACGACTAGAAGCCTTCAGCTGTTCTTGCTGCAATTTCAAACAAAGGATTTGAAGGTGAAAATCAGATAGGGCGTTGTAGAAGAAACAGGCGAATCATGTTTAGCTTATGCGTACATCACAGAACAAAGGCTGTTAATTCATGAAGTTTAAGAGGGTAAAAAAGTCTCGTACGGGTTGTATCAGAAACACAATACCGCTATGATTACATTCCTGCGGAAATGTCGTGACACTATCGCACGAAAGTGAGCACTTCACCTGCTTTCATCTTGTGCAGTTTGAATTCACCAGCATCTGATATTGAAATTCTTATTCTGGCATTGATCCAACGTTGTATACCGTATATCGTGATTTTAAGCAGGCACCAAAGACACTGGATAACTTAAGACTAATTCAATGAAATCACATTCTTTTATACTCTTTATTGTGAAAGTTAGTAACGTTTCACAAAGAATTCTTTATACTTGAAACATTTGCGCATACAATTTCAGCATGTTGCGTTACTGCATGCAGTTAGGTGAGGCTATATGAAAGGTTATTTTATATTTAGAATTCAAAGAGAATAAACTCCACACAACTCAAAAAAACAAGCAGCAAATGTGGCGCCAATATGGCAGTAGTTTTATGTGCTTGCTGGTAAATTTTATTGTGCAGCAATCTGAAATAGCCTTCCCCTTATCTGATGTATGGCGAGCTCAGGAGCAGAGTGTTCGCCAGCCATCCTGTGAAGTAGGCAGCACAGGGTGTGGTATCTTGTGGATTATTATATGGCCCAAAGCCCATATAACACTCCCAAAGCCAGTGATTCCCACCGCAGCGTTTCGTCAGCTGATGCTTGCACGCGGCAGCGGGGTGTGCACGCGTTCAGTTCATGTGGACCGGTTCAGCTGCTGGGTGTGCACCGGGGGGGGGGGGGGGGGGGGGTGCGGG
>JABFEB020000104.1:4592646-4620918 GCA_019775895.2 Stomatorhinus ivindoensis
CCCGTTGCGTGCAGGTACAGACCGTTGCCTTGGCTGGTGCCAGATTGTGCAGTACAACAACCACACCAAAAAGCGGTAAGAGCAAGGAGAGCTGAGTCTTTCTTACATTCAAATTCCTAGGCCACTTGTTCTTCTCAGTCTCTATGTGCTTATGGATATCTTGTCCATTCCCCCCCTCGCTTTAGGGTGGGCAGAGACGGGTGTAATTGGACGGGTGACCCCATGATATGGTGACAGCTTCCATCTTACATCGCATAACTACGCATAATTAGGAAAGCCACCATCGTGGACGGAGAGCATCTTGGCAGGTTAAGGATCCGTGGCTGTATCCGTAAGGGCTTGGGTTCAAATCCCATGGGCAGCAGCCTAATGACACCACTGTTGGGCGCACGAGCAATGCTCTTAACCCAAACTGCTTCAGGGATGCTCTTCTACTCTGACCTCAAGATTTCCTCACCTCTATGTCACTTTTGACGAAAGCATCGGCTGAATAAATAACATGTACCAACACGTGATTGGTACTATCTGTACGACACAGGTATATACGCTAACTGTACATGTACTGTACACTCAGAAACCTTCTGCACAACGCACACAAAAAAGTCAACAAACAAACCAAAACTGTGGTGGAAACACTGCATTGTCACTATGGTGGTGTCCAGCAGGAACTTCTGTCTGGGATCTCTGATTGCTCTGTACTGTGGCTGTGGTCTGTAATGGCCGGCAGGACTGGATCGCTGAACAGGAAGCAAGGGCTCGGCCCTGGCAGTCAGCTTTGGATCTGGCGCAGCAGCGAGTTGCGCTCGGCACGGCCACGAGCAGACAGGTGCAGCGGGAGCTCGAAGAACGAGAAAGTGAAACTGCGTGAAAAGCTGGCATTGGTGATGGGCCGCAGAGGGGGCAGGCGGGGCGGACGGCACTGGGGGAGAGGCTTACAGAACACTTTCGTGAATTTATCAGTGCCTGGGGGTGTGACAGCTAGGGCGGTATGGGCAGGGCTAATAGCTGTGACTCCCATTAGCTCGGGAACGCATGGGCTGTCCAATGGCAGTGGCACATGAGCGGTCGGAGGGGGAAGGTCGATGCGTGCGAAGGAGGGCTCAGACAAAGACTGGACTTCCCAAGCTGTCATGCTGGGGTTCAAGACCTTGGGGGCGCCTTCTCTCCTCCCAGTCTTAGGGGGCTGTTGTCGTCCTGCGCGACCAAGCTTCACTGTAGATGGTGGAAAAGATCACAAAAAAAGACTGAGTAGATCAACACCGGCACAGTGTCGCACTCATCAAACGGGGTGAAGATGGCAGGACCTAATGGAGAGAGCGTGCCTCAGATTTGGCTGGGAAACATCATGCAAAGTGCACACTTGCTTCGCATTTTTAACAGCCAATAAAACAGGTGTTCTGATGGGATATAAGGGACTGGGTGTACCCCCCCTCACTTCCTCCTTCTGTCACCCTGTATGGGACAATGCCACATGCACAGACGGTAGACCCTGGCACGGGGGGTGTGACTGGCACAGCGTTACTGATCTCATGGCTGTGCTGTGCTGCGTGCCCATATTTCATGGTTACTGCTCGTCCCTGGCAGTGACTTCGAAGGAGAGGATAACAAGGATGATGGGAAACAAATGGTGAACTGCAGGAAGGAGCAATTCTATGGTAATGCAGAACAAATGCAGCATGACGCAGCCTGCGTGTATTATTACTCACACTCAAGGCATCACACAAAGGCCTCAAACTGTGCTGTATAATGGGATTGATTCATACCATCCATGTCAGGGTTGGGGTGGACTGGAGCCCATCCCAGAATACACAGGGCACAGAACAAGGGTACACCAGTCCATCACAAAGCACCCATACACCCAGACACACTACGGGCAATCTAGAGGCGCCAATAAGTCTAAATGTAGATCTTTGGACAGCTGAAGGAAACCAGTGGCCATAGAAATCTCAACAACATGGAGAGAACATGCAAAGTCCACGCACACAGAACTGAGGTGGGAGCAGAACCTCTAAACCTAGAGGCAAGGGCCAGCAGGCCATCTTACCACCGACTGATTTATACCGGTTTACCATTTTGCACCACAACCATACTACACCTGGTATCCTATTTCCTGGACACTCAACATGGGGAAGTCTGTTCTGCGATATCACTTGTTCTGTAGCCTGAAGTTAGAAGCCAAAGGTCAGTAGAACATCATTTATACTTAAAGGTACGCATACACATATTACTGCATGTTACCTATTGATACTTTAAGAAGCAGATGAGGGTGAATGAAGTACCATTGGCTGTGTGTGTGTATGTGAGAGAGACAGATCATTCCCCATTACAAATCACACAAGCTACCAAAAAGGTATTTTATTACACAGGTATGAGATGCTAGTTTTTGTGTGGGGGGGTTACCGGTCTGACATGGCTGGAGCGGACGAAGGGGTATTTGAGAGGTGCCTTCCTTTTCCAGGAACCGAGAGAGCTTTCGCAGACCTCGGGCACATGGCCTCTGCTTTTCTGGAACATTCCTTCCAATATTTGTCAAATATTTCCCTTCTCTCTCAGCCCTCCCTTTCATTAGGTTCTGGGGTATTTCCACTGCAAAACCCACAATAAAGAACATGAGTTTATGTCCAGATGCAGCGAGCATATGACAGGAGAATCCCACCACTTACCACTAAACAAAACTAGGACAATGCTACCTTTAAGCCATATCTCATACAAAACCATCTGACTACTAACTGTTTCAATAAAGTAAAAAAAAAAAAAACAGACAATCATACCATTAACCTCCCTCTCTAAAAAATAAAAAACGAGGGAATTACTAACCTCGCTCTCGCTCTCCCCTCTGCGCTGACCTGGCAAGCAAAGAGGTGTGATGGACAAAAGGGAACCTCAAACTCCATAAAAAATTTATGCACCAGAAACAGTGAAGAGTGGTGTGAGCATGACTACCTCCCCCCCCCCCAACCCCCGCAATATCCTCCATTCACCCAGAAACCCCAGCAGAAGAACCACCAGCGAGCAGCCTTCAGAGCAATGACCAGAGTCTGGTTATTTCATTTACAAAAAGCACGTTACATTTCACAGGGAAAATGTAAAAAATATACTTTATTTTAAAATTAGCATGCAAATGTCAGCACTTGCTCGTCTTGACAGACAATGTGACTCACGGTATGAAAAGGGTGAGTTTCTTTGAAGATGACAAATTTCACATCGCTCTCACACAGTCTTATTTCCCGTCGCCTTCTGCTTCCAGCCGCAGCAACTGTAAACCCTGTCCACAAACAGCCACCCAGGTCTGCCTCTCTTCTCCTTGCCACGCTGTTAGTCCTGCGACATCGGCCACATGCGAGAACAGCACCCCCCGGTGGCGCAAAGAGGAACCTTGGAGGTCCCACAGGGAGATTCTCTGATCCGGGGAGGCAGAGATGAGGAGTCTAGGACCCAGGGGTGTTAAAGCTGTCAGGGGGGCTGAATGGGCCAGAGGCTCCACAGACCTAGCATACAGAGTCAATCCACTGCCCTCTACCTCCTTGGAATGGAACTGCACTTGGATACAAACAGCTGACAATTGTCCGTCGTCTCCTCCACTGGCCACTGTCATCCAGTGCCCACCTGCCTGAGATAATCCCTGATCATCCCAGTGCCCCTCCCACACTGCTAGTGTGTTTACTCCACTCTGATGTGCTGGAACCGTGAGGCAAGGACTAGGTGGATCTGAAACACACAGAACCACAGAGACAGTGAGTGACACACGCACACACACACACACACGCACGCACGCACACACGCACGCACACACGCACGCATATATTCTTTTAATTGCTTATGTCTACCCTTCCAGCAGATGTCAGAAGAGGGTTCAATCTCCAGATTTGTGACTGTATTTGTATCCCAGACAGCTATAATACCATCGGTTGCAGCACTGAAGAGAAACAACCTCCTGGGGGTGGGAGGGCAGGTGGAAAGAAAATACAATATGCATTAATTTGGCTACAAATAATAAAATAATAAAAATCAACAAATGGATGGAGAACAATAGCCTTTTCACGAAAGGTCAGTTTCAATGAATTGCTGAGCTGAATTAAGGCAAAATTATCCATTATTTACAAAAAAAAAAGACTTTTGATTCAAAAATAAACAGATAAAAGTTACTTTCCTAAGAAAAATACAGTGTCTGATACAATTCTTCTGTTTATGATATTTACGTGATATAATTCAGTTTTAGAATTTGATGTCTGGGAGGCAGATAAACCAGACTGTACACCTTTATGGGACCAATTACTAAATGATAAATAATGTCAGACAATATTATCCCACTATTTTGTGTCTTATCACTCACTGGCCGCCCTGTGGGTCCCTCAGGAGGTAGGTGGCGACACTGAGCACACATCGTTGGTGGTAGAAACTCTCCCACAGAAGCTGAAAGCTGCCACTGGTTTCAGTCAATGAGAAAAGCCTGACCATAAAAAGAAAAAAAAATTATACACACACAGACAGCACCACTCCCATGCCTGTTTGACCTCTACTCACCAGGTGGCGCTTTCAAGTATTACTGTAATTCTGTATGACTGCATATGCCCTTCTTGGTAAAGTAATGCTCTTTGTCTGATTTCAGCTTAATGCCCCTCAAGAGCTTAAGTGAATGTTCTGCTTGTGGTCGCCTGTCATGTTTTGAGTCACGCAGACTTGGTGCATGGTTCCTAAATTACACCTATCAGCCCAATGTGCAGCCCACGTGACGGTCGTTACAAAGCTGCAGCACCCTAACCTCAGAGCTCCGTCACTGCAGGCTGCAGCCAGAAGGACCCCCTCTGTTCCGTCAGATACCACTGCCAGAGACATGTACCTACACGGGGTAGCAAAGTTGCTCTGAAATCATGCCAGAATACTATACTATCTCTCACACAATTGCTATGATATTAATGGTCAAAATTGTATGTTTTCAAATGCTAGAAGCAATGAAAGCAACAAAAGCACCCCCCCATTGCAAAATGAATGCCATAAACTGAGATGTGGATTGTAGATTTAAATTCACAGACACTTCATGTACAGTAGCAATCAAAAGTCTGGACACACTTGCTTTTAGTGCACCCGTCTCTATTTTAGCTATGCTATTCACCTTATAATGAAGTAATTCAATTTTCAGTTCAATAATTGCAACAGTCAAAAGAAGTGTTCATCCATCCATTTTCTGTAACTGCTTGTCCTTTTTGGGGTCATGAAGGGTCTGGAGCCTATGGGCAAAAGGCAGGGAATAACCTAGGATGGGGTGCCAACCCATCGCAGGGCACACTCACACAACCTTCACTCATCCACGCACACCTATGGGCAATCTGGCAACTCCAGTTAACCTCAGAATGTTTTTGGACTGTGGGGGAGGAACCAGAGTATCCAGGGGAAACCCCACGACAGCACAGGGAGGACATGCAAACTCCACACACATGGAATGCTGGCAGAGACTCGAACCCAGGTCCTACAGGTGTGAGACCACAGTGCTAACTACTGCATCAGCAGGACGCCTCGTGTAATATTCAACAATTTTCTCAAATTTTACATTCTTCAAAATAGCCAGGTATTGCTTCTCCAACAGTCCTGAAGGAGTTTCCACAAGTTCAAGGCAGAGGTTGGTTACTTTGCTCTTATTCCACGATGAAACTCATCCCAAACCAGCTCTACAGGGTTTAGGTTAGGGGATTGTGGGGGCCAGGTCACCAATCACATCTTGTTGAAAAATAAATGATTTTCAGTAGGTGTGTCCAGAATTTGAGAGGTACTGTATGGCTTAATTAAAATGAAGTGGTTTCTGACTAAATTCATGTTTGTGACTTTTATAGATTATGACTGATCAGTTGCAGGTAGTTCACTTGCCTGGTTTCAGGGTCCATTTTCACAGTCTTGTGTCGGTTCCGCCTCCGTTCCCATTGCTTATCCAACCGGTGACTAGCTACCTGGATCACCTGACAAGAAGGTAAAACCAGCTGTCCATTTGCGCCAATCAGGAGTCTGTAGCACTGCAGCTGGGCCCGCCCCCCGGCAGAGAAGAGCAGGACAGAGAGGAGTGGCTTGGTGTCATTCGCCTCCCTAGCATCTGGCCTCCGAACGACTGCTAGTGCACGGATGCTGGAGATGTGATCAGTGATGAGCGCCAGGACCCTGAGAGTCCTGCTCCGGGGGTCGATCGTCAACACAGTCAAAGTTGTATCCTCTCCACCTGTTGCCAGGATCTCCCAATGCTGCCTGGCAACCCAGACAGCACCTAGGTGGCACACACATGTGACACCCCTACCGTGGATCCCTTCCTTGAGCTCCCAACTTCCCTGCTGATAGAGGGTCTCCTCTGGGGCACAAGAGGCCATGACTGCTCCCTGCTTCACAAACACTATTGTGCCTGCACCGTCGGCGCCTGGGCTCTGGGGTAACCAGTAGCTCCAGGACCGGTGCCCCCCCCCACAAGGCACCGACAGGAGCCGCTCCTGCCGGACCAGGTCCCAGACAACGAAGTAGACTGAGTGGAACCCCAAGATCAACCTCACCTCCCCTGCATGGCGCTCACCATGCTCCCCCTCCACTGGATTCACCTCCGGGTCCAGAACCACAATCCTCTCCAGCCACTCCATGCCACGACAGGCCCGCTGTACCCTCAGCACCTCCAGAGCACTGGCATCCAGCCGGGACACGCGTACACAGCCGTCACGCCCGGTGCTGTAGATCAGACCAGCGTGCTCGCACACGCACGTCACGCCCTGCTTCCCGTGGACCCCAGACAGGACGCTCATGGGCTGCAAGGCTCCATCTGCTTTACCCTCCTCCATTTTGTCACGATACAGCAGCAGTGAACCTCTCCGGTCTCCACAGACCCACAGTGCCCCCTCTGGCCTAGATACGAGCACTGCGGTGGTCAGCCAGCGTTTCGCACAGGGGGGCAGAATAAAAGGACCCAGGGGCTCGGCATTGAGAACCACAGTCCCCCCAACCAACTCTGTATCTACCTGCCAACGGTATGCCACACCTTCTGCCCCTGATGCCAACAAATACCCACCACGGCCCCCCGTTGGGTGTACCCATAGTACACTATGGATCTTCCCTGTCCCTGCCTTCAGCCGTATCCCGGCGCTGGGCTGAGACAGGGGGAAGAGGCACACCTCTCCACTCAAGCTGCCAACAGCACACATATCATCACCGCTCCACCACTCCAACACCTCCATTACATTGTAGGAACAGAACCCCGCACCTCCCTTCCACAATAGCTGCCAGCCACGTTGCTCCTCCCACGAATAAACCTCCCCCTGATCAGTGGTGATTACCACTCCTCTCTGCCTCAAGCCCCTGCCCCCAGTCACACGCACCACCTTAGGGCAACCTACACCCTCAAACCCCAGATCACGCAGGACCCCTGCATCCTCTAGTCCTCTGTCCTCCTCCTTGAGGCTCCAGAGACGGATGCCACCATCTGCGCCCCCTGTAGCTACGTACGCACCTCCCCCAGCTCCTCCCAGGCTGACGGCCAGCGCCCTGACCCCTCCCGCCCGGTGCCCCCTCAGGGCACGCGTTACCTTCCCGCTGTCCCAGTCCCATGCCAGGCAGACGCCATCCTCACCCGCACTGAACGCCCCAGCGGCTGAGAGCTTTACAGAGAACACCCGAGCCTGGTGACCATAAAGAACCCGTAAGCAGGGCGGGGAGGGAGCTCCACATCCTGCCTCCCCCCCCAAAGCACCCACCCCCCACACTCGCACACTGCGGTCATCTGATGCCGAAGCCAGCCAGCCCGGCTCGGGAAGGTAGGCCAGGCTGAAGATCACGCCGCTATGGCCCAGCAACCTCCGCTCCACTCTCCCCACCATGTTTCTTCCACCTTCCTTTTCTGTTCCCCCTCCCGGTCTCCAGAGGACCAGCTGGTTAAAGATGGTGCCCCCCACCACAACTAAGCTCTTCCAGAAAGGGCCCACCAGCAGGGCCGAATACAGAAGGCAGCCGTCCTCGCAGGAGCAGAGGGCCAGCGTGCTTCCCTTCTGCACATCGAGCAGCAGTGTGGCATTATGGGCCAGTGTGACGCCCAAGAGGTCACCGCGAACGTCCAGCCAGTGCACATCCAGCACCCAGTCCTGCAGCTGGATTAGTCGGCCAAGGGGCTGGAGGCTGGGGAGTTCCCCCATTTTCAGCTCCACAAGCCTCACTGCTTTGCCCCCGAATACCACCAAGTGCGCCCTCTGCTGCCATGATAGTCCTTGGGGTTCCTCCTCCTCCTTAGCTACGCTTGTATGTTCAGCTTTATCTCCCTGCTGTCGGTGAGGACGGATTCCATGGATGCGGAAGTTCTGGAGGACGCTGAGCAAAGCAGAAGCTGTGGGTGAAGTCTTCAGATTGTAGACTGACAGAACTGGGCCATCACCTGTGATCAGCACATTCCATATCATTACCAGAACACACTACCCAGCTAATTAGGTTCAAATTAACTAACTTAGTTTTGGTACAGATAAACATTACACATTTCACGTCAGAAATTAAACACACTTTGAGACCAACTTTTGCTCACCTGCCAGCAGGTAGTCCTCCCCCAGGAACTCCAGAGCAGTGACGGGGGTCACTATAAGCACGGACTCCATCAACTACGAATGGACACACCCCTCATCTCGAATTACTAAGAAAAATAACAAGACCAGCACTTTTTCTATCCTATTCACTTAAGCGGCTGACTCGTTCACTTACATGATATATTCTTGAGTGCGTGCTCTAAAACATACATTCAAAACGGCAAGATGAAGCTAGAAATGATGAAGATGCAATCTCATTGAGATATGTTATTTAGAATGTCATATACAATACTTTGAAAATGAGTATAATAACTAAATTATAGCGAGCTACAACGCTCCTGGTGTGGGATTGACTCATGTTCTCTCAATGTATCAATATGACGTTGTTATAAAATTTACTATAATTAACTGTATATGATTACCGTAGCAACCTAGGCACATCGTTATCTTAACTGTGTCACAGTATATACACACCCGCATGGCACGAGCTGACTGTTATACTGTAATTTTAATATTATCGAATAACACACGACTCTTTCACTGAAACAGCCACGTATTGTAAAGTAGTATGCTTCTTATTAACTTACAATCAGTGTCCTTGTAAATGTATTCCGAATAACCGTTTAACATTTCGAACAACCATTTAACATTTGCTGGAATTGAATAGTCAGGCGGTCGTGAAACCACAGAATCAATCTAGCGCCACCTGCTGCACCGGAGGATGGGGTGCTACCATATAGACAGTTAAGCACATTAAACGCCTACGTGTTCTCTCTTTTTGTTGGAAACGACAACCGAATTTCCTTATCATTTACTCCCATTTATTTACAAATACCGTTCGTATTATACGTAAAGTATGTTCCGTGTCTAGTTTCACACAGGAATTACACCGACTAGAAATATGTTACCCAGTGAGCTGCAAAATACATCTTAATCTCGTTACGATCCCGTTGAAGCCTAGCCAAGCACGGCCAGACCGCTCCAGGACACCTTTGGCTGGTACCTCGCACGTTTCCAGCACTACAAATAGCGTATCAATAGAATGTTTCACGTCAGATTCTGACAGCAGAAAGGCGGCTGCTGATTGGTCAGAACTTTGCGATGGAGTCTGCGCATGTCACGCACGCCATCGTGGTTTGAATTTTGTTTCCGGCCGCGCTAAAAAATGTGAAGGGGACAGCGGAACGAAACTGTCTGCTCTACGGGAAACAGTGCCCGCTTGCCGTCGTCCTGTGTGAGTTAAATAGCCAGACGTCTTTTCCACTGTCATTTCGTACGTGGAAATTATTTTTAAAAAGCGAATACGTAAATTGTTCGCGTTAGCTGGTCACAAGTAATATATCAGACGTGTTTACTTGCAACTTTGTTTTTGTTCATTTACACCGTGCGCAAGCGGATACATTTATAATTCACGCTTGTTCTTCATGCTTAAAACACGGAAATTGTACGAGTCGCGATGTTAATAACATTAAAGTCGTCGATGACACATCTCAAATTCGCCTCTAAAATTTGATTATTGTCACATGAAAGTTCTGTGTACAATTTTAATTCCTTTCATTAAAATATTAGCTATCTCTGAGCTGTTACTTAGACTTTGTGATATTTCATATAACGTGTGTATAAGTAATGTGTATACGTTTTCCATTAAATACATTTTTCAGTGTCACATATTTTGTGATGCTGTCATCCTTATCCTCGTCCTGTTGACCACAACGTCATTGTTTTTTCTAGTTCAACTCAATTAGCATTGATTGAGCTCTTTTAATAAATGAATGGCTGAATTAAAAATACTGTGAACCGCCTAGTTGAAGTTTTTTGTCTCGGATGTTTCAGTCGTTCTTAGCGCTTGATCATTCAAACGGGCGAATGATTACCTACATTAAGATTTTTTTGCTTTGGTGTTGTATGTGATTTCTTGTGTAGTATTTAAAACGTACCTTTGAACGACCAAGTAATTTGATTAATTGAATGTTTGCCCCAAGTCATATTATGTTTTACTGAACAGTAATCACAACCTGGTTTGGCAATTGCTGTGTCCTGGACCGTAAAGCTTAGCAGACGGTCTTACGTTCTACTGAACGCATCAGCAAGGCTCCCTGCAGGGCATTCACATTGCAGGAGCAGAACTGAGCTGCCAAAATCGACAGGGACACAGCCCACCCTAACAACTCTGCAGTCTCTCAGCGAGAACTCAGAAGGAGTTTCTGCCCTCAAGCTATCAGACTGCTTAGTACTTGATTGTCAGTTAAAAATGTTTACATCCCCTCCATTTTTATGCACCTCACCCTTTATTTGAGCTATGTTGCACATCTTTTTTTTTCAGTATAACTTCATGTTCCTTATTTGTACACACTTATATTGTTACTTTTAATACCTTACTGGGTTTACTCATTTATTATGGTGGAGTTGACCACCTTGGGTTTCACTGCAGGCTATAGTCTGACTACAACTTGCATGTGACCAATAAAACCCTTCAATCTTTAATGAATGTCTCAACTACACATTACATCTTATGTGCTTTGAATTCTGTCCTTCATTTGACAACATCTCAGACAATGTTAATTAATGTCTCAAGCGACAAACACAGTGTGGCAGGACCATATTTCAGAAAGCCCATTTGAAATTATTCTAGCTAATTTCTAGTGACAGTGTAATACAAATATTGTTTTCAGTATAGTTTACTCTCAGTAAGCAAAGTTGACAAACATGTCAGTCACAGAATGCAAATTGCTAGGAATGCATCCAAATTAGTCAGCAGCTATGAACTAACTGGAGATCCATAAGTAAAGAGGCAGGATTATTTGTAAACACTAAAGATTGGTGTTCACTGCCAATATTATGAGAAATTTACATGTGAAAAGAGCAAATGGATTTTTCCAGTTCCCAGACTGGATTTTAATGCATTTATATTGTAATTCTTTCTTTGCAGTAATACTCCATCAGATTAAGAATGTAGCCTGGGTTAATAATTGGTCTGCAGTCCAGCACACATGCCAGTCTGCAGGGATCACACTGTAGCCTGTGGCTGCAGTCAGTGATGGGCGTTGGTGACAGATGACTCTTCCCCGCCGTGGCCCCAGCAAGCATCGGCCCTCTGCTGCTATGGCTTACCGCACACCCAACTACACTCACGAGCAGAAGCTGTACTTCCTGCAGCGCATCCAGGGGGTGGTGGACAAGGTGCAGGACTTCCGGAAGGATGTGAACACCACGGTGAAGCGTAACGCGGCCTGGAACGAGCTGCTGGTGGCGTTCAATGCCGCCTTCCCTGACCGGCCTCCCAGCAGCATGGCCATGCTGAAGACCTTGTGGAAGCGCATGAAGGTGGAAAGCAGGAACGCCCTGATCCGGCAGCAGGAGCAGATTGTGGCTGGCGTGCCCGTCACGGCGCTCACCGAGATCCAGCGTGAGGTCTCCTCCATGGTCCCCAATTTGGTAGTGAAGATGGAGGCCACCGTAGATGCCGATGCCATTGTTAACAGCCACATCAAAATGGGTAATGCAGACACTAGTGATGGCCAAATGAAGCTTCATGAACCAGTTGCTGTATTTTCTGACACCACTAGATGGTGCTCTCTGTTAAAAAAAAGGCTGAAATGATGCCCCAAAGCAAGAGCACCACCTAGTGGTTTTAAAAAAATACAGAGGTGTCCCTCTATATGCAAACCTGTTGCCCATAAATGAGCTGTATTAAATCCAGGAACCTATTCTCTCACTTCAGAATCCGGGACATTTGCTGTAGGAGTGAGTGGCTGCGACCAGGAGGATATAACTGTCACCAAAATTGATGTAATGTATTGAAAGTCGCTCCCATCACATGACAGCAGGAGATTACGGCACATAAGCCATAGAAATCATATTCTGTGATTTGCTTTAAAGGCAGAATGAAGAAACAAAATGAGTCTTTGACATCAAGTAGAATCAAATCTGTCCATCGAAGGCCAGGCCCCCAGGGCAAGGAGACTAGGGAACAAGTAACAATTAATGTAGACCCGAGTTCAGTTCTGTTCTAACAGGAATATGCTTCAGTAACTAAATGGCCCTTTTTGTCATGTATAATGATGAAGATTTACAACTATGCTTTCCTGTCTCATTATAAGGAAATTTGTAACACATTGTGCTTTGTGTGCTTGCACTGTCACCTTAGGCCTGATTATAGCTACTCTGTCCCAGGGCTCACCGGACCGAGTCTATACCCACACCACTGCCAGTGGCTCCGACCTCCCTGATGGGTCAAACTGGCCCTCTGTCCCGACAGCCACAACGCCCACGGCCGACGGGGGAAAGACCAGGACTGTTATAGACTCTCACTTGGATGCCAGGGTGCTGGAGCTGTCTGAGAGGGAGCACCAGCAGAAAATGAGGGTGCTGCTGGTTAAGGAGCTGATGCTGGAGGACAAGCGGAAAGCCCTGAGGCAAAAACAGAAGGCCTACAGGTGCAAGAAGAGGTACTACCAAACAAAACTTCAGAGGCTGGGGGCTGAGGTGCACTCCTCCAGTGATGAGGACTGACTTCTGTTCGTCTAAAAGCCTTTTTTTTTTACAATGGTTATGTAAAAAGAAACGAGCAACATCTATAATATACAAAGTTTTATTTGTTTTTAAATTATGATGGTTTTATGCAACATGCTACACGATTCCAATCTGAGGCAGCTGTTAACCTCGGGTGCCGTCACGCTCTTTGCTGACAAATGTGCCACTTCTTTGGGCTGTTTACAGCGTGTTCTGTAATACAGTGGCCTCTTCACATTCTTACGTTTGACATTTGTGGTTTCGGTTATTAGCGTGTCGGCCACTTTGGCAATTTGACATGCATGGTGTACAGTCCAATGGTGTTTGTTTAGAAATTGGTAATGATATCATTCAGGCTGGCAGACTGGTTGGGGGGGCAAAGTATTATTTGCAAATTTTTGCTTTTACAGGAATCTTCCATTTTCCCCTGCAAATGTTACCCAGTGAGTTACTGTCCTATATGGAGATTCCCTAATAATCAGACTTTTCTTTTAAAACTACAATTATGCATTATTTTTACAAGCTACGGCGGAGTTAGGCCAACACTTTACTGCTTCTTCCCATGTAGAGAAAATCCTCTTATTTTAAGATGACAAATCTAACACAGACTAATAGCTGCGTGACAGAGAAGGCTGTCTGTTGTTGGATGATTCTCTTGGTTTATGTTAATTTTGTTGGTTTTAATGTTAAAGTGCAATAATTTCAGGTGCTGAGTTTCTACTGAGGAAATACTGGTATAACCACAAAGCGGTAGATAGACAAGCAGTATCCACGTTATTAACGGCATTTAATTTGATACATTTTGATATTGAGCGTTGATGTCCTTTTAAATAGCCTGTTTCTTCTATACACTGTGAAAACTTAGGCATTCTTTACATTTGGTTTTAAAATGCATCTTGGGCAATCGGATCGCAAGTAGACAGCCAAGACACATCACCTTTTGCACCTGTATCTATCATGCATCTCCAAAGTGTCCAGCTGACTGTTTCTGTTCAGATTTTGCTACCGTCACACACAGGTATTGTGATGTCCTTGTCAGGGATGCATCATGATGCGTTAGCGTTTACAAAAGATATGTGGTCAAATGCATGCAGCGCTTTCGCACGCATCTTGAGGGCTGCTTACCGTCGTGTTTCGCACTGTGCGCTGCATTTTAAAGCCAAGTGTAAATGGGGCCTCACAGATGCCAGTGCGTCTCTTGCTTCAGGTGAAGCACTATCTGAAAGTGGGAATGTCTTCTGCAGAAATGGCTTTACGATAGTTGCTAGAATGTTGTTTTTGTGTTTGAAGTATTACCATTACAGAACCCCTCCACCTGTGTCTACATGTGGTTTCCAGCCTTGTGTTAGATAGTTATAGAACAGTTTCTTGTGGCTGGTTGCTGCTGGTCCTGCTAATTTTTGGAAGAACGCTCATTTTCAGGATCATATAATCTCTGATTTATGTAATATTGGCTTGAACAAGCAAAACCATTTGAAGTGAAAACATATACTGTTGTAGCACAATGTCTCTCAATTCCTGGCCTTGGGGACCTCCAGGCAGTCCATGTTTTTGCTCCCTCCCAGACCGTCCACATTTTTGCTCCCTCCCAGCTGGGAGGGAGGGTCCTCCAGGACCAGGTAGAGAAACACTGTCGTATTAGTTGAGAGCATCTCAATGGGTTAATATGTCTACAGAGCTGTGATGCCGCATCGTGCCCATCTAATGTCAGTTTGTATTCCACTGGGGTGGGATGAGGGGCACCTGTACCATTCATACAGCCTTGAAAAGAGGGTAATTTGCATTTAAACCTAAATCCCTTTTTAGAACTGAAGTGCAGCGTCAGGTCTGGGGTTATGTGTGGTCTTCGATAACTAGGGAAACATCTAAAATAGCCGCTGAACTGGAAGAATAGATCCAAGTCCTTGGTTATTATATTCAGAGATGTCATTAAAGTGAACATTCTAGCTTCTCTTCCTTAAAGGCTGAGTAGATGGTATCTATTGGTTTCTCTTTGTAACATTATAAGCAGTATTATAATGTCAAAGCGAGTCTTGCCTGCTCATGAGTTCTTACTGCACTTGTAATGCCACACTGTAGATCTGCCAGGGACTACATGTTTTTTTGCTGTTTCTTTGTCATTGTGAATCACCAGTTTTTAAGCTTGTTTTATACTTTTTTAATTAAATAGCCACTGTGTAATGCCACATTTCATGTATTAAACACTCGTACTAGTCTGACTTCATACCTGGTTTTCTTTGATGAAGGCCTTAATTATACATGATTATAATTACGGATAGCAAGTTTTACAAGCAGTTCAATACATTGTCTACTACCTTTTCTAATGTCTGGCCAAAAGAGTCATAACCTCAAGGTTTGAGGTTTCAAATCGCAGCCCCGCTCTGCCTACCGATTTCCCCTTTGTTAGAAGGGTATCCTTTGGAGCCAGATAGATGCACTTTGGTGAAATTAGTGTGTGTGCGTGGCTTGTGATGGGACAGGAACCCACCCGGGATGCTCCCCCGTCTCGTGTGCCATGGTGTCTGGCTGGGGTCCCGACTCCCTGCCTGATGCAGTACCGGATAAGAGGTCCGAAGATGGGTGAGCTGTAGAAGTGACTGCCTGAGTGTATGTTGGGGTTTGTATTTACCACATCGTGAGGACCAAATGTCTCCCCAGTATGGCAAAATCTCTTACTTTTTAGCTGGTGGGGACATTTTTCAGGTTCCCACAATATAAACATCAATTTTACAAAAATGTGTGACTGCAGTTAAAAATCTGAAAATGCCTAAAGCCTTGCACTTTGTTTGGTTATTTATGGTTAGGATGGTTAGGGTTAGGGCTGGGTAGGTGTTGAGGGTTGTGATTGTTAAGATTAGTGTTTTGCCCATAGAAATGAATGGAAGGTTCCCACAAAAATATGAATACAAACGTGTGTGTGTGTGTGTGCGTGTACTCACATGTCTTCTAAATGTGAGAAGCTCCAATTCTCCTAGAAAACCTCAAGGTCCTGTTACATCTTCTGAACGCAAACCACATCACACTGCCTTATAGGAATGATTCATTCTTTTTAATGTCCAACATTTTTTCTTGTACAGTGTCCACGGTAACTGAGGAGAATGCTTTCCTGTGCGACAGCCACACAGCCCAAACCAAAAGATAAAGTAATGGACTCTCTCTCTCTCACTCTCCCAATTTGCTTTTCATTCCAGCTAAATGATAACCTCTCCCCCAAACTGAAGCTCCCTGTCTGGCTGCATCAGGGCAAATGAATCACTTCACCTGAGCCAGCCCACTCACAGCCTTAAGATGTTTCATAGGTTCATGCGTACAGCATGAAAGATAAAGAAATAAAATTTGCAAATATCAAAATATATAAATAAATATCGTCTGTACATGCTGAAGGTGACGGACACACAATCATTAGTGTGTGGGCGTGTGTCTGTAGAGAACAGTATTCTCCAGCCCTGCTCTACCCTGCGTGTGTGTGTGTGTGTGTGTGTGTGTTTTCCTCTTTCACTCCTTGCAGTGATGCATCATTCCAATTTTTTAAAATACTTTTTCTTAATTCTACCCTCTGTTCCTCTATCCTTTGGTTTTTCTTTAAGCCAAGTCACATTAAAAAGAATAGAGTAGAGAAATAAACAATCACCATTGACTTTTCTAGTGAATCACATTAACAGTGGATGCCTTGAGTGTCCGCTTTTCTGAAGATAAGGCTGCAGAGTTTGAACTTTTAACAAAGAGAAGCAATTTGGTGCATTGTGTCGACTTCATCTCCATTCAGCATATTATCAGTTTCATCTGGAGCCAAAGACAGAGGAATTCAGAGGTCACATCGTGTTTAACAAAGTGTAGTTAGTACAGCGTTTTCGAGCAACATTCAGAAGCAGGACTTTGATGCCTACGTTATCGAATACTTACATTACCAAGAAACACTGCCCGCCTCCGCCTGTGTGGGATAAGGCGGGGCAAATAGAGGGACACGCCCCTTTCTACAACACTTTTCCGTCACATTGGTCAAACTGTCCCTCAACCAGAGTCGCCGATCCTACAACCCCAACCACGAGTCACGGTCACACACACAAAAACAGTCCGTACTGTACACCTGTCCGTCCTCCTGCACCAGAGCCCCGACCCTTACTCGATACAGCTGCCTGGGGACTATTACTAAAGAGGAGAAAATGCAGATGTAAGGCAGCCATTCTATGTTTGTGTTGAGGTTATGCTTACAGGTAAGTGGTAACAGAATCAGACCTAAATGGGGCTGTGTAATCGGTGTGGATCCAAAGGCCAAATAACCACATTGCTTACCTGTCATTATCCACCTTGCTGGACAGTATCTTCAACACAGTTTTTAAAACAACACATTAGAATTTTTTTCATCTCTGATGAAAAAGATACAAAACGTATAAAAAGTTATTTACAGCTTCTTCAGTGAATCATTCCTCCCTGTTCCTCAATCACATATAAAATCTGAGGTCACGGTGCATCAGGCTGCGAACTTGGTGGCTTCCATTTCCCGCCCCTGTGATTATGGTTAGCGCACTATGTAAACACTGGACAGCTCTCCTTTTCTGCCTTCCAAAAACAGGTGAGCCCAGCCCGGCCCCTTCCGGCTGCCCACACCCACGTCGGACGCCCCCCGCTTTTCGACATTCTGCTCGACGTCTTTCCGTACAACATCCAACCACGCCACGTACTGCTCCACTTGAGACCTCAGCTCCTCTCCCTGCGAAAGTCCTCTAGTATCCCAGGATGCTTCAGTAGTTCACGTTCTTTCCCAGACGTGGTGGTACGGAGATGACGCACGGGAGAGATCGGGAGTCAAGACTGTCCTTCACATCTGTGGACTCTGAGAGGAGATTAATGAAGTCAGTCAGCAGAGTGAGGGCGAGTAACACACAAGATGCATATAATAAAAACGCTATAAACGATATTCAGAGATATATTACACCTTTACAGGGTTATATTATACATGTGCAATGTATAATACGTACTGAAAATGAGAGAAGCATTATTTCTGGTAACAGAGTGGATGGGTTTGATACAGAGTAAATGAAGGAGAACAAATGCATGAGAATGAGTGTGCAAAGCAGATTCCCAGATCTGGTCCTGGTGGGCCACAATGCATGCGACCTGTCAGTGGACCCCAGAGCTGTCTACTGCTCTGGCAGGTCTGTTCTAAGCTTGTGGCCTCAAGGCCAAGGGGACAGACCTGTGCAGCGTGCGCCCCGACACAACCGGGCCTGGGAACCGCCGGTGTCCAGGTATGCAGGAGCATAACTTACTCCGAGTCAGGCGAGATTTCAGAGATGCTGTGGGAGGTAGCGGAGTGGGGGGGAGAGGGGGATGGCCCCAAGGCTGGGCTTGGGGGGGCGAGCACGGACGAGCTGAAGGAGGCCAAGATGGAAGAGAGGACATCCAGGTGCTCATTGGACGTGTGCCGACTGGGTGGGGCTTGATGGGATGGGTACCTACAAGGCGGGGTGGGGTCCTGGGGCTCCAGCTGCTCGGCAATGGGTGGAGGAGGGCTGGGCGGGAGAGACTGCTCAGGGTGCGAGGCCTGGCGCGGGGGCAAGGTCCGGAGCCACTCCCTGCAGGGCTGCGCTCCACCGCCCCCCGCACCAGGCTCCAACTGTTCCCGCGAGCGTGTGCCCATCAGAGGCCCACCCAGGAGCTCCCGGGAGAACTGCCTGCGTAGCAGCGTGTTGAGTTGCGAGCGGGACCCCGCCAGCTGGCCCTCCCTTAGGTCCTCGCGCGAGGCATGGACACTCCGGGGGTCCAGCCTGTCGCGAGAGCCACTCAGGTTCTCCCGCGAGGCCCGCTCTAGGCCTGGATCGCGGCGCCGTGGCAGCAGGTCCAGGTTCTCGCGCGAGCCGTGCTGACTATGGGCCGTGTGCTCCAGGCGGTCCCGCGAGCCCCCGCCCACCTGCCTGCACAACGGGTCACGGGAGAACTGGCGCCGTGCCATGGAGTCCAGGTGCTCCCGAGAGGAGTAGCGGGAGGCGGGCTGGGACAGGGAGCCCGTCCCGGAGTACATGCGGCCATATGAAGCTGCTGGCACTGCCCGGTGACCCAGAGTAGATGTGCGGTACCAAGAGAGCTCGTTTGGCACGTTCCCCACGGAGGACAAACCCTGCAGCGCCGGGGGACAGCCCAAGCGGTTCTTCAGGATCCCTGAGAGGTCAAAAAGCAGCTATCAATAACCCAAGAGTGTGTCCGTGTCAGCATCAATAGGGGGCGCCAGCGTTCTTGCACCCGGCCCTCACCCCTGCGGCTGCGGTGTGCCTGTGGCAGCCCGTTCTCATCCCCGCTGGTCAGGGCCGCGTCAAGCTGATTGTTGTTGGCGGCATCCTTACTGTAGTCAACCCCCAGGCGGCGCTCTGAGCCCCACTTCTGTAGCGAGTGGACCTCGCACTCCTCCAACGCTGGCCAATAGGAGAGCAGGTCATTGCCATCCAGGTCTGAGACATACACAGCAAGGTGAACCTCACAGCAAAGCCAAACCATGAGCGTCGTCGGCTTGCGTGCCCCCCCCCCCCCGACCCCGTACCTTTGGTGCCGTTCTGGGTGGGCTCAGTGAGCAGCCGCTCGCTGTGGTTGGTGCGTTTGAAGCGCCGCTGGATGCGGCCGCGGAGGCGCACGTTGTCCTCGCTCTCAGAGGATGGGATGGACAGACTGCGCTCCTCGTCCAGAGAAAGGTCAGAATCTGAGTCGGAATCATCCCCTTGGGGTTTTCAGATGAGGAGAAATACGTTAATTCGGGGAAAGTCATGCTGAATTCCCAGCTGAAGTCGAGAGTCTCCCCTTCCAGCAAATGAAGGAAAGGAAGAGAGTCGAGTAACGGTATGTAGCTAAGTGTGCTCAACTATCCCTGTCCACCAATAAAACAAAAACAAATATTAAGACAACAGGAGGCGACTGCTTAAATATTCAATCAAAATCAAGTTATTTTTATATAATGCCTTTCACAACACCCTTGCCCTAAGGTACTTGACAAGAGTGTGTTGCAATCAATTATACGAAAATGGTACAAGAAACAGAGAAAAGGGGATACAATTCCAAACTTTTTCATTAAATCGGTCTCTAGCCAATGTTGATAGCCTTGTGTTTTGATGGCCTTTGTGTTCTGCTCCCAACATCTTGTAAACTCCCAGTTCGCTTATGCTTGAGACTAAAGAGATACAGCACTTCTAATCTATCCCTGCCTGGAGACCCTTTTGGTCTAGGAGCTATGGTTGGCACTCTTGGCTGAACTTTCATTGCAGATATAACCTCTGAAGCTGTTCAGAGTTCTGATGAAACTTTGCAGCTGCTTTTTAGAGTCTTCTCAAAATTCCCATGTGTTTCATCATGCTTAGAGCTTCATCTAAACACCTTTGTTGCTTGTTTTACTGCTTCAGTGGTATTGTGATCCAGACCTGGAAGCAACTACGCAAGAGCCAAGAGTTTAAAGAGTTTAGGTAATGTTAGGCAGCTAGTTTTAGGTCTGCTAAACAACAAAAGATGATTTGAAAATTGAATCAATTTTTAAAGGTGCTTAAATCTTTGTTTTTTAATGTAAAGCATCCAAAGTATAGAAAGTAATGGTCCTAGCACAGAACCGAGTGGTACCCCACTGATTATACTGGCCCAACTGGAAAATTCTACCTCTTAAAACAATGCATTACTTGTCTGACACTGAATTGTGGATTCCAACTGCATTTGAAACTGAGTGGGAAGCATGTGGTAGTTTCATGTAACGTGTTGTATATTACTGCAGTGTGCATGTATGTGTTTCCTCATACCTTTGTCCCGGTGAAACATAGCCACATCCAAGTCAGTGGCACCTGTATGGCCCAGGTTGTGCTCCAGAGTCTGTCGAGCCAGAAGGTTTTCTCTGTGGGAAGAGTCATTTTAGCCTGTCATTCTCTGCATTTACCTACATCTTTTTCCTCTCTCCCATGCGTCCCTTTATCTTTATCTCATCTTACTTAGTCTTCATGCACTCCCCTGCCCCCATTCACCCTTGTCTCACTCTAATCAGACTCTTTCAAATTCATCCCAGCCTTTAGTACTCCAAGAGCATTTCTCAAAGTGTGTGCTTAACCGTACTTGTTTTCTCAGATACCCGTTTTGTCTCATCTTCCGTTGCTGAAGATCAGTTCCAATACTCAAGAACAGAATAAAAGAGGACGATAAAAATCCCCCAATTCTTGCCCCGCTCCAAATATCAAGGGTACATCAGTTGTATCCTCGCCCAACGAGACCAATTCCATGGTTCATTGCACTAAGTTTGTTCTTGGAAGGCAAGTTAGCAAAACCACAAGTACGATATTTGCGTTCTTGGTACTGAGAAACACCGAAACTGTCCCTCTATCACACTAGTACGCACCGTGCACTGCTGACGGATGAGATAGTGGATGTCCCCAGTGTGATACGATGGAGTCCACTCTGCTCCAGTAGAGAGGTACCGTTGTAAGTCGGACCCTGGAGGTGAATGCCATGTCCTTTATAAAGCACTCTGACAAGTTTATGTACCTTAAGTTGCATGTGTGACTGAAAAAAATCCACAGTTAAGAGTTATAGACTGACACCTCTTGGAGCATGGAGAAATGCATCATGGGTAGAGGAATTCCACTGTGGGAAGAATGACAGATCAAAAACATTGTGGGATGAAGCCTTGGGGAAACACATGGTGAGTTCAAAGGTCGGTGAAATGCATGATGGCATGTAGGCTAGGCGAAACACCTAAGGGCACGCACACTCACTGTGATCTGCGGGGCACGAGGAGGTTCTTCATTCAAGCTCTTCTTCCCCAAACAGGCCAACTTCCAGGCCTCCTGCACCTCTGAGTTCAGCAGACAGAAAACCAAGAGCACCGCCAGACCCTGGTGACAGAAGCACAGTCGCTAAACACACACCAGGGCGTGCATGTCCACTCACGAGGACGCACGATGTCCATATGCGCCCACACTTGCAAGCATGCGGCCCATGGCAGCCAAGAACACAAACACGCGTGCACCAATATGTACACGGTACCTGCAGACAGCACAGTACAGTGAAGAGGTAGTGGAAGACCAGAACACTGTTATTGACAGCCATAAGACCAAAGAACCAGGAGGAAGTGGCCAGAAGGAGTACTATGAAGGCGTTGCGTACTGTGGTACTGTGGAGAGACACAAACAGACGGGTAAAGGAGGACATGAGAGAAAGAGAAAGAGAGTCAAAGAAGAAAACGTGAGAAATCCGAAACGACAAACTCAAAACCTTCCATGGAGAGGTGTTAACAACAGTTAGCAATGAGCTAAACATGTTTCACATCCACATGAATAGTGCTGCTATTAAATTCATTCCAAATAAGTATTTACAGTTTTTACAGAGACATTTCACACCATCTCCCAGCAAAACAAATTAGCTTATACTTTTCTATCTTCAAGGACTTATAAAAGAATCAGTGGAACTTTTCAAAAGTAATTTTGAATTATGAATTTCCTAAAAAGTGGGTGTGAAAATGCACACTTAAACCACACTTAGAACACCCGCGACAGGCTCTCACAGTCGACTCGCCTCCATCACTGATACTCACAGCACCGATTGTTTTTTGGTCTCTTTCTGAGTTGGACTGCAGGACATTCGTGTCACAATCAGAAACATTCCGCCATTCATCTGCAACATAGACAGAGGGCGGTGCTGTGACAAACACCGACAGACAGGGGGCAGTGCTAAGACAGACAACTACAGATAGGGGGCAGTATCGAGACAAACACCTACAGATAGGGGGCAATATCGAGACAAACACCTACAGACAGGGGGTGGTGCTGAGACAAACACCTACAGATAGGGGGCAGTAGTAAGGCAGACATCTACACACCGCAGATGCTGAGACAGATACTAACAGACTAACAGCACTGACACGGGCAGTGAGACAGGCATTATAGGAAGTACCACAATAACAATCCCGATGGGTCCAGCAAAGCTCCAGATGAGTTTGTCTTGGATAGAAATCCAGCAAAAGTCAGGGTTTCCGTAGCCCTCAGGATCCAGCCCCACAGCCAGGCCTGCCGAGAGAAGAATCTTTAACTGCCAATGCTATACTAGTGATCCCAACATTACACACAGATGGATTTAGAAACCTTGGGATCACAATGAGTCCATAGCTGTCGTGTTATTATGTGACAGCTACCGCCCTACAAAGGCTAAACACAATAACTGCTTGATATTGGGTATCATAGATTCCATTACATCTCCTTACAAAGTAACAAAGTACAATGTATGCTTGGTTTTCAATCAGTACACTGTCATTTACCTACTGCTACTACACCTGAGTGTACTGTTAAAAAAGACCTATTTTTAAGTCCCTTTTCTCAGTGTCAGCATAACTGCCGTGTTTTACCATTGTAGGGCAGAGTAGCCCAAACCTCAGTCCCCAAACCGCCCGGCCGTCTTCATGTTCGTTCCCGGCGCACGTGCACTTGACCTGTTATGATGGCGGGGACACCCCAGCCAATGGCGTAGTAGAACCTCATGGCGCCGTGGTCAATGTTGCGGGCCTCGGTCTGCATGCGGTAGATGTGCAGACCCTCCACGAAGAGCCAGGCGAAGATGGACATGAAGAAGTAGTGCAAGAGGATGGCGATGACGGTGCACAGGAACTGGGGGGGCAGGAGAGAAGGCGGCGGTCAGAGGACATGCTTACACCCCCCCCCACGGAACCAACAGACACACACAGACACACACAGACACACACGAACCTGCTGTTCGGTCTGGTTGATGCCCAGCAGGAAAACGAGCTCGGATAGGAAGGTGGCGGCGGCCATGTTGGAGTGGATGCTGCGGGTGTTGGACTTGAGGCCACGCAGGCAGGACAACACGACGACAGTAATCAGCAGGGCCAGCAGAGATGCGGACAGCGACGAGTAGGTGACGATCGCCAGCGTCTCCAGGTTACCCTCCAGCTGCTGCTCCCAGAGGGAGGAAACGTGGCACAGGTGGAGAGGAGAGGAGAAGAGAGGGAAGGTGTCACTCACATGGAGAGCCGTGTTCACACATGTCTGACACATACTTAGCACTACCCCCCCCCCCCACTCCCCACCGCCCCCGCAGCTGAAGATATCGTCACATCAGGTGCCGAATGTGACTCAAACTATCTTTTACATCCATTATTTTAACTACCAGTATTTCAGCTCATCATTTTATGGTTTTTAATACTGAACTGTGAACATACTAAATATTAAACAGGTTGTTTAAAATGCATTAAATAGATATGCTTGTAAATAAGTTAAACACTGAATTAGTAAAATATATTTATATATTTTGCACCATTATTAATTAATTAATTAATTAATTAGGCATTGGAAATGTGTTCTGGATCCATCTTGGAACACCCTTCCCTGATCACTAAGGTGAGTACATGACTGAGCAAATGATAGACATGTTACATATTGCCTTTCCACATACATTTTAATCTAACCAGCTGCTGATGACACTTGGTGGAGGAGTTTCACTGAAATCAGTGTATCTGAGTAGACAAAGGTTTAGTGGTGAACTTTAGTGAGGTAGCAGAGGGGTTACCTCGCGATGAGAGCTGTCCATCAGCACCCCAAAGGTGCCCAGCCTCTGACACTGGCATCTCACATGCGACGTGTTCCTGTACACGACAGTGCAGTCCTTCACAGTCCAACAGCCACCAGTGTCGGCTCTGCACAGAGGGAGAGACCAGCTTGCTCACACATATTCCTAAGGCTGTTTCTGTCGATACATCCTGTCAAGTCCCATTTTAATGAAATCAACTTTATTCTTTACCTCATCAGCCTCATACCAGCATCCACATCACTCATCACAGCCCGCACCTATACCATACAGACTGCCTCAAACCCGTGTGCACATCACTCATCACAGCCCGCACCTGTACCATACAGACTGCCTCAAACCTGTGTGCACATCACTCATCACAGCCCGCACCTGTACCATACAGACTGCCTCAAACCCGTATGCACATCACTCATCACAGCCCGCACCTGTACCATACAGACTGCCTCAAACCCATATGCACATCACTCATCACAGTCCGCACCTGTACCATACAGACTGCCTCAAACCCGTATGCACATCACTCATCACAGCCCACACCTGTACCATACCGACTGCCTCAAGCCCGTATGCACATCACTCATCGCAGCCCGCATCTGTACCATACAGACTGCCTCAAACCCGTATGCACATCACTCATCGCAGCCCGCACTTGTACCGTACAGACTGCCTCAAACCCGTATGCACATCACTCATCACAGCCCACACCTGTACCGTACAGACTGCCTCAAACCCATATGCACATCACTCATCACAGCCCGCACCTGTATCATACAGACTGCCTCAAACCCATATGTACATCACTCATCTCAGCCCACACCTGTACCATACACACTGCCTCAAACCCGAATGCACATCACTCATCACAGCCCGCACCTGTACCATACAGACTTGGCCAACACACTTGATTCTGATTCACACAATGCAATATGGGAGCGCTAATGTGCGCATGCACTTCGTACTTTCACAAATATATTATCTTAAGATCTAGGGGAATAAAGAATTATTAATATTAATAGAAATTTTTATTTGACAGGAAGAGGAATTTGGCAAGTTCACACCCACATGCTTGTGATATCAACTTAGCCATAGTGTTCTCTTTAAGGAACAGGACCTAATAGAGTGGCATGTACAACATAAGAACTATGAGCCAAACCACACTGTACTTTACAAAGGACAAAAAATAATTGTTGGATCTCAGGAGACCCTGGTCTGGTTGGAGCTTTCTCAAATTCAGAATGCTGTCAGACCTCCAGATTGGAGAAAAGCTTGTTCCCCAATCCATTTGCATCAAAAACAGTTAAACCCAGACTACTGAGACATACCACACCTGCACAATCAGTGGACTACAACATCTAAGCGGCACCTGTTTTTGCTACATTATTGCACATTTAACTGTACATCCCATTGGTTCACAAACTCTGGTATGTGTGGTACTCGGAGTCTAGAAAACCGCAGTAATTTATTACTGTGATTCGGGTTCCTGTGATGTTTTCCACCCATATGGTACTTGGCTACTTTGGTTTGAAACAAAGTGGTCTAAAAGGTTTGAAAAGCACTTGTCTATTGTGTGCTTATGAATTGAGTATTTGTGCATCTCCAGAGCACCTGTGCCGTGTCACACGTCCCGACTAGAGCACACACTTACTGCCGGCTGTGATTCCACTGCACGCACAGCGGCTTGCTGCGATTGGACGTCTCCAGCAGGCGGAATTCCAGCAGCAGGGGTGACTCCAGCAGGCCCTCGACAAAGGAGCGGTTGTTGTAGACGGACACGCTGACGACGGGTGAGTTCATCACAGGGTGGCGGGGCAGCCTGTGGGGGCAGGGCGCTGTGACGGGGACTCTGTAGTGGATGCACGGTGACACGCGGGGGGGGGGCACGTGACGGTAGCTCATACCTGACGCCGCGCCGATCAGTGTGGTACTTGGCAGGAAGTACGGCGCCCAGACTCCGGTAGATCAGCAAGATGACAATGCTGATGGGTGGCTCGGGCAGCAAAGCAGGTCGCTTGAGGGGAGTTACTTCAGCGCTGTGATTGGCCGGGGTGCTCACCTGGGCGGGATGAGGACTGGGAAGAGCTGGGGAAAGTGGGAGTGAGAGGTCAGCGTAGTACTGAGTTTATACAAAATAGGGGAAGAACTGAAGATTTACTACATCCATCCATCTGTCTTCAAACTGCTTATACAGGACAGGATGGCAGGGGGTCTGCAGCTAATCCCAGGTACACCCTGCATGGAATGCCAGGCTAGCAGCGGGCACACATGCACACAATCATACACCGTGGGCAATTCAGAGATGCCACTCAGCCTATGTGACAGACACACCACCATGCCAACTCCACACACACACAGGCTAAGCAAAGACATTCAAAGCCAATCCACCTGCAACCCACTACTTTACTATGTCTTTTTGAAATGAAATCGCTAAACAAATACGAAAGCACACCTGACTGTCCTTGAGGCACCAGGGCAGTAGGGGGCAACACCACATGTGTGTGCGGGTCCCAGAGAGTCTGTCCTCGGAAAAGACCATTGTGGTAACGGGGAAAGCGCCTGCGGACGTGGGTGTGGTTCTCCACGCGGTCCAGGTTCAACACTGAACAAATCGCAGGGTTAAATATCGGACAGCAGTACTGAAAGGACGAATCACAGCACCTAATATCGTAGCGCAGACTATAAGGC
This sequence comes from Stomatorhinus ivindoensis, assembly GCA_019775895.2. Lineage (NCBI taxonomy): Eukaryota > Metazoa > Chordata > Actinopteri > Osteoglossiformes > Mormyridae > Stomatorhinus > Stomatorhinus ivindoensis. Next base: position 4,619,925 of record JABFEB020000104.1, read on the forward strand.
CTGATGATGATACATGAGGACCCAAAAAGGAGCACTAAGCAAAATTAGAAAGGACAAAACTCACCAATATTGGGTGTGACTAGGGCCACAGGGTTCAGGTAAGTCAGCTTCATGTTCTGGGCGAGGGTGCGAGTGTAGTCCTCCAGCAGCTCCACCAAACCACCGGCCCCACGCTCACCAACAATACCCTGGCCTCGCCACAGCCCTGCGGTGCCCAACCCCAGCAAGGCACTGCAGCCACGCAGAACATTCTGGAGGAAACCAAAAGACAGTGACTAACCAAAAAGCAGCTTAATAAAAATGTGTAAAAATCTTTTAGAAAAATAGAAAAATCAACCAGAGTAAAGCCACCATTTCCCAGACATTTCCTCCCTGAAACCACCCAGCTGATCCCAAAAATGTCGCTTAAGGAGGAAAGGAGGCCATCCGGGGTCAGCGAGTTTAACAATAATAATAATAACTATAATATTAATAATAATACAGTGGTACCTCAGTTTTCAAACTCATTAGAACTCTAATTTCTTAAAAGTAGAACCAACCAGTTAAAAAAAAAAAAAAAACCTAGAACTCGATCTGAATCTCAGAAGTCAAACCGTGAATGCCCACCTCAAATAACTTGTACACACAGGGAAATGAGTCACGCGGCACGTCTCTCAGCGGAAACAAAGGGTAACGCTTCAGCCACAGCTTCGCATTCGCTGTGATAGCATCGTGCATGTTTACATTAGCTGAATACATATATTTAGACAGTAAAAATACATTTGAACAATGATAGACAGTAACGGTAATTATTATTATATAATAAAATACATTTAAAAATAAAGATTTCTTATTCATTATTTTAATATTAATAATAAATCATTAATACATTTAATTATAATAATATTGTCATGCCGAGCGGGGACGGAACGGAGACAATGGCGCAGACATCAGAGTATCGGGAATACGGGGTTTAATTACAGGTAAGGCAGGCAAAACCCAGACAGACAATACA
>JABFEB020000104.1:4636298-4653790 GCA_019775895.2 Stomatorhinus ivindoensis
AAGGCCAAGGATGGGGTGGTTGGCCGCCACTGGACTCTGGAGCAGTGTAAACGTGTTCTGTGGAGTGACAAATCTCTCCATCTCTCTCCTCTCTCTCTTTGTAGCTGTCTCCGATGCCCCCCAGTGTATCAGTTCTGTTCTGGCGCTGATCATAAGAACGCACCTGGGTTTTCAGCACATGCTTAAGACGCAACTTTCACAATGAATTGGTTGAGAACAAAAAGAATATGCATATAAAAGGTTCATTAAGAAGGTTCCTTTCGGGGGTGTGCCGAGTCCGAGGTGAAGCACTCATGAGATCAGGGATAATGCTGTAGAGCCTCTAATGATCTCCGGAGATGAAAACATTTTCTTTTAAGACCTTCACATCATTTACAGAGGTTGTGCAAGCCTGGGACAGGAGACCCAAATCTGCAATGCTGGGCCAATCAAATCTCTGAAAGGCCTCAGCAAATCAGAGAAAACCACTAAGTAAACTGCGCTGAGAGGCGTTGGCTTCTATAAACTGTTGGGTATCATCTCTCACATGTCTTGTGGAATCACTGATCTGGAAGATTATATACTTTTATAGATATAAACAGATCCAGCCATCTCATAATTGCTTATCCAGTATAGGGTCACTGTCATCCTGGAGATTAGCCCAGGAACCATGGGGTGCAAGATGGGGCACAATAGGAAGGCAGTCCATTGTAGAATGCATATTCTCTCTCTCTCTCTCTCTCTCTCTCACACACACACACACACACACACACATGCAGGTTTGCCATATCATGTGACTTTTGGCATTTTTAGTTTTTTGATTGCATTCTTGGATCTTTGTGGGGACCTGAAAATGGTCCCCACAACAGCAAAATAACTGTTTTTTAATTACATTGTGGGGGACATTTGGTCCCCACAGTGTAATATAAACCTAATCCACACACACACACACCATATGTTTTTGGACTACAAGGGGAATCTAACGTACAATTAGGAAAATCCACACATGAGGACATAGAAATCATACACAAACAGCCCAGAGCAGCAAAAAACCCAGCAGGGTGAGACCTACAACACTGTATAGATACATTTAAGTAGAGCAGTTTCCATAATGACTTTTCTTCCCCTAAGTAATTCTGAGCACCAGTGTTCATCAGTTTATCTACTGTGACATATAGCAAAGTCATTTTCCATCAAATTAGAGACCAAATAACTTTCTGAAAACTGCTTATAAAGTCTAAATGAACAGGCTTGAGAAGAAACTCCAGAAGGTGACGGAGCCAATTTTATGTGGTGAATATAGTTCAAACAGTAACACTCAGAATGTAATAAGATTACCCGCTAGATTTTACATTATTGTTTCAGCCATGCAATAAAAGCTATGAAGTTACAGAGGCTGATCAGCGAAAAACTAAAGGAGTTCATACATCTGGACTGTGTTATCTCCTGAAACTGAAACAAGCATTAGATTAATTCAGGATCAATGCAATTTTAAATTAGTTTACAACCACAGTGTGCTGAGAAATGTTTCACGTATCATTGTGTAAGGAAGAATCCATCCCATAACTTCTGACTCATAGGATGAAAGGGAACTAAAATCTCCCTAGTTACAAGCAAAGGTGACCGAGGGGAGGCATAATCTGACTTTCTGAAAGAGAAAGAGACATAGAAAAGGTCTACCCAAGGAATATAATACTGCCACTACGGATTCAAGCGTACAAAGCTAATAGTCGAAATAAGTTAGCAACATTGTATCTGGTTGAAGAACACATTTCCTCATACAGGTTTTGGGGGTGGAATGACTTTGCTGATAGTCCTGGCATTAGATTCATGAAGCAACTAGATATTAATAGTCAAAACTGGGCTGAAAGAACACTTGAACCTTGAATATTATATAACTCTTCATATGTTGCCAAAATGAGACATAGAAGGACAGGCAGGTATGGGGACTGACCTGTGAAGTCTTCATGGCAAATGCAGGAGTACCCGCCCTCTCGCCGGGCGCATACACCCCCGTTAAGGCAGGGGTTAGAGTAGCACAGGTTGATTTCCGTCTCACAGTAGTCCCCGGTGAAGCCGTGCGGACAGCGGCAGCGCAGGCCGGCGATGGGGTGGATGGGCCGGAAGAGGACAGAGGGCGAGGACAGGAAGGGGGCGGAGCTATTGAAGCGCAGCACCGACACGCATTTCATGTAGTTCTGGCAGGGCTCGCGCAGGCATACGTTGTCATCGAACGGGAGGACCTGTTGGCGTGGCGACCGGCCAGAGAGTTAGCTACAGGCACGCACATCCCCATCTACGTCTGACTGCCTGAATGCAAAGCCGGATGAATCAGGATATTAATTATCACCTGCTTCCGTGTTGAGCCGCTCCGGCTCAGGAATCTTTAATGACATTAAAATGGAAACCAGCAGGAAGCCCCCCTCACCTCCATCTGGGCCAGCGACGTGAGCCGCGGTCGACTGAGATACAGCTGCTCCTCCAGGGCCTCGGATGGGAAGAAGTTGCCCCCGGGGAGGGCTGCCGAGAAGCTGACGTTGAGGACGCCCTCGGCCCCGCTGTCCGGCTGCACGTTGAAGACGAAGACATCCTCGGGGGGCACAGACAACACGGCGGACACACCTTCCAGGAACTGGCCCAACAGCGGGGACAGGAAGCGGTCCTGGGACATGTTCTGTAGGCGCACGGTCACGCTGCTGCTCAGCATGTCCTCAGTGATGATCAGCACCCGCAGGACACACTGTGCTGACACACTGTGGATTCCATCTGGAGAGGGAGGGGGAATCATTGGGTTAGTTCTGCCTACCATAACCACACAGGGCACACTCCTCTTTCTCACACACACACACACACACACACGCAGGTCAAATCAACCCTGAGCTGTCTCATGCCCCCGCTAGACACTGTGTCCAAATAAACCCAAGAAAAAAAACTGATTTCTCTAAAGGTGTGACACATAGAGATCAGGTCCCCAGGTGACAGAGGAGATGGAAACAGCAGCACATGGTCCCCTGAAGGTCAGGGCTCTTCAGCTTCCTCACGCCTCACCTACCTTCACAGCACATCAAACGCCAGACCCCCCCCCCCCCCGCAGAGTGAAAAAGACCTGTGTCTGCTCATACCAATAGCACGGTCTATTACTGTGCCCGGACAAACCCAACAGACAGCAGACTGCACGGTGGTTAAGCACGGAATTTTAAACTTCATTCAAGTCTGTGAAGAATCTGACACCTTGCTGGAATGTCTTCACTGTAAAAGAGTAGAACTTTTATGCTCTAAAAGAAAGTCCAAAAAGCAACTACAATGACGCACTGGCAGAAAGGTCAGACTTTACAGTGCAAGTTATGCATTTAAATTAAAATACAGAAAATTAAGCAGTGTTAGTGAGAGCTGGTAAAAGAGTATATTAATGCATATTGTGTAATGTATAAATGTATAATATGCGTTACCCTAACAAATAATTAATGTAGGGTTTTCCCTTAGCTAATATCAGTCGAAGCCGACAATGGCTGTCTGACCTCAGCCAGGTCATTTGGAAGCAGGGGAGGCGTTAAATACCCCATATTTGGAGAGAAAAAAGGCAATTCAAAGCATGGCACAGTGTTAGGCTAGCGGGGGACATGCTAGTTCATACTGCCAGATAATATGCAAGACTGGCTGTTTAACGAAGCAGGAATAGGAGCAAATGCCGGTCATCCGGCGCACTGGTAAGCTTAAACATTCATTCATTGTTGGTTTATTTATAATGTTAATGCTAGAAATAGAATTAACCTTAATTTAACAACAATAATGGTGATGAGGAATATTGGGTAAGAATGGTCCCATTTTCTATGGCCTGCAAATTTCACCGCATACCAATAATGGCGTATTTCAATTGCGTTGAAATAATATTAGGAAACTTATTCGGAGACATCATATTACATTTATTTTCTTAGCTACCGCGTCTGCATGGGTCGTCTCTTCTTTTAAAGCCATATCGTCTGAGGGGGCCAGAAACTGGGGGGCATGACGGCGGCGGGCAACTGAAGCGGGCAGGTCATGCCAGGCGTGGGCATTTCTTTTAAAAAGATCACTCAGTGCTAAAATACCGATAATTGGTGTAACCAGCTTACACTGGAGAAATCTGGCGCCATCGGCCCACTTTAAGCGCCCGTTTCGGCAATGTTTTGCGGGTAACCCTGATCTTAGCATCCGTCAAGACAGGTGAAGCGGATACGCTCAGTGTGAGGCCATTATCGCCCTTGCGGCTCCTGCCAGGCGATCACATATCCGCACTGTTCATTCACTGAAGAGCGCGTTCCTTCCAGATTCATGCATTAGTAATGTGCAGCCCATAGAGAAAATACATATGTCAGTCGCCTCGATGTGTCTGGTATTATTTTACAGTAAGTAGTAAAACAGAATGAACACCGATCTATGTTACCTACTGGATGATTAGAATGTAACTTTTGCTCACTTCTGTTCATATGTAGTTACTGTATGTTAGCAGAATTGGAGCATCAGGTAGTACTGTGATTAAGAACATAGACTCATAACCCGGAGATGCCCGTTACAATACCGGGAGGAGAACTGCTCTTGGACCCAAGAGAGCTAGCTGTACTTAACCTAAATTTCTCCTCTGATATATCCTAAATAGCTTTACAAATAGACAAGGATGGTAAACAATGGTCTATAAGCAAATGTGTGCAACTACATTGTGTCAGAATAAAACTACTGCTGTATGCAGACAGACATATACCTGGCTTTAGCTGCAAAGGTGTAACAGCTTTAAAAGCTGTTTCTCAAAATGACAAGAATGGTGTTCAGCAGTACAGGACAACGCAGCACAGCAACACTGGCGTTTCAGTGCAAGTGAGCTAGCACGAAAACTTAAATAATATCCATTAGACTAGCCTATAAACCGCCCCTTCATTTGATTTGAAATGGAGATGGGAAGTGCTGGATTGCACAGATAACGATGTTAGAAGGATGGGAAGTAGATTGACCAAATGGTGCTGTGAGAAGGGAAAAGCAGAGCATGGGGGATGGGTCAGTGTGCCAGCTGGTTTGTTTACAGGATTATTGAGAAGCTGACTCTCTTGTGACCCCAGACACATGCGCGTAGATACTGACACCCACGCGAGAGGGGGTTACGAAGTGACGGATAGAAAAATGCAATCTGTTAGAAAAAAAAACTATTCTATTTGGTCCTTATTGGAACTTAAATGCACAATTACCCCCAGATTCCACGACAATATTCGTCTAATTTTCAGTCCAGCGTTCCTGTTCACCAAAGACGTCATGGAAAAGAATCGCAGGTATTAAAATTGAACACCGAAGCGTAATTAATGCTTCAAAGCCAACCATGAAAGTGTCCTATTACCGACCACAACCATTTTATAACTGGAATGGCGACAAAGGAAGACAACTCTGCTAGTCTTTGTATTAATTGCTGTAATTTTACTCCAGTGGCCGGCTGACTGATGGGTACACTGTTATTTGTGTTCTTGCAAGTGCATAACTTGCATATCTGGAGCTACTGCTAACCAACAGAGTTTAATAGGAAATCAGTTTAATCAACTGGTTTAAAAACATGTTCTTCCCTGCAAACTGATTATTTCAAACCAAACTTTCCTAATATTTATTTATCTAACTAGAATTTAATTTCAATATGGAAAATATTTATAAATGCTAATCCTTTGCATTGAAGACCATTAGGTGGATAACAATTTAATTAGTTGTTTACGAGTTAAATTGCACATTTATTAAATTATTTTATTATTTGAATAGGAACAGGCACCCTTTAAAAGAGTTATGCGCTGATGCCTTTTAAATACCTTTCAGTAGTCTGCCCTCATCCCTGGAGGGTCTTACAAACAGGAAAGAGAGAAAGAAAGGAGTGAGTGAGTCTGATGAACATACGTACAAGGCATCATCTTTATGGATTTTGCAGCCCGATCTCTCAGCAGAACGAAATTCATGCCAAGTGGAATTTGACACTGCAGAGCAACTGAGGCACACGTGCACTAGTGTAGTGCTTCACTTAACACACACACACACACACGTAAACACAGGAGAAGGCTTTGAACATTCACTTAAGCCCATGTGGTCTCTCTCAGAGAAGCTTATTGAGACAGACAGTCAAAAAACAGCCACGAATGAGCACAGACACTGAAAAAGAGATCTGAAATTGATAGTAACATTTTAATCTTCTACCTCTGCTCCTGGAGGAGACAGAGACAGAGAGAGAGCGAGAGACAGAGATGGGGGAGAGAAAATTGAGAGAAAAGCAAAAAACAAACAGGAAATGTAGGAAGAGCGATGGGAGAAGGTTGCCTTCCAAAGTGCTCACATATAAAGTAGATTCTCCTTCACCAGCTGTCCTAAGACAGAGAAGGACATAGAGCTTAATTCCTCCCACCATGCCTGCCAGGAAGGGGGTGATCCACCCAATCTGGTGCCCAACCATCTTACCTGTGACGGAAACCAGCATGGTGGCCACCAGAGGTCGGTTGTTGTCCAACTTGCGGCTGAGGCGGATCTCCCCACTGGTGTGGTTCAGCAGCAGCAGGTGTAGCTCGTTGCCGCGATCGATGGAATAATAGAGGCGATCTGAGACATCTGGGTCATGAGCGGGGACCCGCCCGATGACCCCGCTTGGAAAGCTGTTGGACCGGTTTGACACAAAGTTGTTGAAGATGATCTGGAAGTTTTGCAGCTGGGGCCCATTGTCATTCTGATCCACAAGACGGATTCGAACCGTGGCTCGACTGACTAGTGGGGCAGAGGTGGCTTGAACTACTATCACATACTCAGAACGTACCTCATAGTCCAAGTCAATGAGAGAGGTCAGCTCTCCTGAGAAAATGTCCATCTGAAATATTTCTGGGATGTTTCCTTCCACTATCTGGTACATGATCTGGGCATTGGGCCCTTCATCAGGGTCATTGGCAGTAATCTGGGCGACCACAGACCCAACGGCACTGTTTTCTTTTACTAGGACCTCAAAATCGTCTGCTGGGAAAACTGGAGCATTGTCATTGACGTCAAGGACTGTGACTTGGATGTGTACGGGCGTGCGCTGGGGAGGGACCCCGCGGTCTACTGCATAGGCAGTCAGCTCGTAAAAGGGGAGACTCTCACGGTCCAGACGTCGAACAGTGCGAACGATGCCTGACGTGGGCTCAATGGTAAAGTCTCCATCACCATCTTCACCATTCTGGAAGGTGTACTGTACACGACCATTCGCATGGGCATCACGATCATTTGCAGAGATCTGGAGCACACTGGTGAAGGGTGGGGCATCCTCGGTCACAGTGCCTTGGTAGCGTGGGCTGAGGAACTGAGGTGCATTGTCATTGACGTCATTAACGTTGACCTCCACATAGGTGGTGTCAGACTTCTGTGGGATTCCGTTGTCGCGTGCAGTGATGGCCAGCGTGTAGGTCATCTGGTCCTCGTAGTCCAGTTCAGTGAGCAATGTGATGGCACCGCTCGACGGGTCAATCCGGAATTGTGGAATGTTGTCTTCCAGGAAGTACGTAATGCGAGCATTCTCCCCCATATCCTCATCGGTGGCACTGATGAGCACAACTGTGCTGCCAGGAGGCCGGTCTTCATTGATACTGACGGAGTAGTGGGCACTCTGAAACACAGGTCGGTGAGTGTTGGCATCTGTGATGTTTATGTGCACCTGACATGTGTCATACAGTGTGCGGTCAGAGGCAGTGACAGTGAGCACGTAGCGCCGCTCCTGTTTGTAGTCCAGGGGCAGTGCCAACGAGAGGAGCCCGGCCCCACCCACGGTGCTAATGGCGAAGCGGTTACGTGTGTTCCCTCCAGTGATCTGGTAGGTGACGGCACTGTTAACGTCACGATCAACAGCGGTCACACTGACCACACTGGTGCCCACCGCCGCATCCTCATTCAGCCGCGAATAGTACTCCTTCTGAAGGAACTCCGGCCGGTTGTCATTGACGTCCATCACGGTGACAGTAACGCTGGCAGATGCGGAGAGAGGTGGGACGCCATAGTCCCGGGCTTCTACCCCAAAGAAATAATGTTCCACGGCTTCACGGTCAAGTGCCAAGCTGACCGTCACCCAGCCTGTGGCTGAGTTGATCGTAAAAGGGGTGTCGGAGCTCGTGCCTGTGAGGCGGTATTCAAGCCGGGCGTTATCGCCTGAGTCTGTGTCGATAGCCTGGATGTGCAGGATGGAGTGGCCCACAGGGGCGCTCTCCAGGACAGAAGCTTGAAACGGCGTTGACACGAAGATGGGAGGATTGTCATTGACGTCGGTCACCTGCACGCTTACGATGCCCGTGTTGTTGGAGAGCGGGGGGCGCCCGTTATCTTGCGCGCGCACACGGAGTGTATATTCCCGTTCTGTCTCAAAGTCCAATGGCGCCACCACCTGGATCTCCCCGGTGACACTGTCGATGGAAAACTGCCCGCGGCTGTTGCCACTGATGATGTTGTAGTGCACAGCAGCATTGTTGTCCTTGTCCCGGTCTGTAGCGCTGATACGGAGGATCTCGGAGTGTGGCCTCACGTCCTCACGCACCGCCACCACGTACCGCTTCTCGCTGAATTGTGGCACGTTATCATTCTCATCCAGGACAGTGATGAAGACCCTCACATTGGAGGACCTGGGACCAGGATCCCTCCCTTGATCGCTGGCCTCTACCTGCAAGGTGTAGCTCTCGGTGGTCTCCCGATCAACAGGCCCACGTGTGGTGATGAGCCCAGACCGGGGGTCAATATCGAAAGCAATACGCACAGCCGAAGCATTCCCCACAAAGCGGTAACGGATGTTTGCGTTTGAGGGGGCATCCAGATCAGTAGCACGCAGCTGCAGAATTGGGTATCCCTCTTCCACGTTCTCCCGGATTGTCTCCCGGTACTCAGTCTGCTCGAACACGGGCGAGTGGTCATTGCGGTCCGAAACTGTGATAGCAACCATGGTGGTCCCAGAAAGCCGTGGCAAGCCATGGTCCACAGCAGTGACTCGGAAGTAATGCTGGTCCATGACCTCACGGTCAAGCACCTTGGTGGTGGTGAGCATGCCAGTGGTCGGATCCATGCGGAACAAGTCCATGGATCTGCTGTTCATGAGTGGAGCCATGCTGTAGCTTAGCCTTCCTGCATCCCCTGGATCAGGGTCCTGTGCTACCATCGTTATCACTGAGGTACCCGGGGGCTGGTTTTCGGCCACCTGAACCTGATAGTTATACTGCTGGAAGTGGGGGTGTCGGTTGGCTGCACGGCGATATCGGCTGGATGCATTGGGGAAGTCCTCCTGGGTGTCCTGTCCATTTATAAAACCTTCCACCCCTTCCTCATCTCCTTTAATAACCTTTCCCCCACCTCCTGCTCTCTCCTCACCCACCCCCCACATCCCCTTTCTGTCCCAGTCTCTGCCTTTCACTATCTGGGTACTGCTATCCTGACCTTTGTCCTCTGCTTTCTCAGCTGTCATATCTATCCATTTTGCTGCCTTTGTTCTGCTCCTGGTCTCCAACCCCATCCACTCTGTCCTCTCGACATCACTTGCCCACCCTCCCTCATCCGGCTGTCTATCTCCCTCCCCCCTCTCCAGCTCCCTGCCTTGTCTCCCAAACCCCTTGGCTTGCCCCCCCAGCTGCTTCCTATGTTGACTGACACCTCTTCTCTGTAATTCCTCCGAGTTAGCGGTTTTTAATTGCAGGCGCGTGGATCCCATACTGGTGGTTAAGCTGTTGCAAGTGGAGCTGTCAGCGCCCGCGGCATGGAACCCCTTCACAGGGGCGTCCCCCTGCTGAGAAGGCCCACAAGGCCGTTCCTGAAGGCTGGCCGGTGTCCTGCCTGCACCAAATTCTTTATTTTGCCTTTGGAGGCTCTGCCCAGCACTGTTGTCATTGTTGTTATTATTGTTATTGGTGTTGAAGGTGATGGCATTGCCATTCATTTTAATATCATTAGCCTTACTTGTAATCCTCCAGGGCTTCTCTGAAAAGGACATGGGGATTGCGAGAGCTGTCCGCTGCACCATTGATGCTGAAAAGTTTGGCTTGATATCTCTTGGCTTTGTAATGCCAGCTTCTGCAGAAGCAGATGTAGATCTCATGGCTGGATAGTCAGAGAGCTTGATCATGTTGAGCTCTATAAGACAAAACAGAAAAATACGATTATGATAATAACAATAATAGCAATAACAGTAAAATAACTGTTAGTAGTATAACTTACAATCAGAAGGGAGGGTTAGGGCTGGTATAGTCTAAAAGAGATTAGTATGTTGCTTGGAAATCGATCATGTGGATTTGGTGGGACCAGACGATTCGGTTATGTGAGAAAAGGGTATAATTTAACAGGATTAGAGTTAGCTTCGTTAGTATCATTGGAAGGATAACAGCGCTACTAGAGGCGGGAGAAATTTAATTCTTCTTTATCGTTTACCGATATAACGGTGCGACTCGTGGAAGCGCTGCTCTTCCATCCACTGGCACTGGTCAGTCTAGAAAACCACTTATCGTTATTAAAGCTCACACGGTCGGTTTAAAATTGTACATAAAATACATACATCTCAAAGGACATATAATCACCGATATCTTTATGCCGTTTGCTGTCGTTTTTTTAAATCACAAAATGGATAATGGCATAAAAGGTGGACGCGACATGGCCCAGAAGCGCAACAGCGCGTCTTGAAATGAAGCAGTTGCCGGTGCCGTTTTCTGTTTTTACTGGGACGGGACATCGGTTCCTTCCTCGCGGCACATGCCGTCCCTATCGAAAAAACCCAGTCTTTGAAGACAATCACGCCGGTTGCCAACAGCAGCGATCGTCACCGACCACCACCTCGCATGCACCCTAAACGCGATGGAAAAATGCCTTCTTGGTGCCAGCAGAGGCGGGTCTTTCACAGCATCTACATCTCAATCTGTTGAGTCTGGTTGACAGTGGGGCCTGTGCAATGATCGCTAGGTGCATCCTAGCAGCCTTCCCTGTTCCCCGGTACCGAAAAAGAAACGATCACCATACCAGTTTTGACTAGGCAGATGTGCAACTCTAAAGGCAAACGGAGAGGCAGCATATGATGGTCTTTTATTCAAACGGCTTTTGCCACACTGTATCAATGATAAGGTAGTAAGCTATAACAACGCCCCTTCCCCGCGGGAGCACGTACCTGGCTGGAGACTTCTGAGCGCGTCCCTCGGCGCCTGTCCTCCCGTTGCTCTTTGTGCACTGTTGCTCTCCAGACGCCTGTTCCCATGAGATCCTCGGCGCCTAACACAGGCCCGTAGCGGGCATCCTCTGGAATCACACGCCGACTGTAAGATCCACCTCGGATGGACCTCCGGATCACACCCAAGCAGCATCGCAAGCCACCCGTAACTCTGCCTTTTGTCGTGTACAGGAACGGGGTGCGAGCCATAGGTCTGGCAGCAAGAGCCCGCTCTCTCCCCCTGGCTTTCGGCGCACAAAAGGCTGAGGAGCAAGAGAAGCAGGAGTCTTGAGAGCAGGTTAGATTCCAAAAGCAGTGCAGCCATTAGTCTGGTAAGATCCTTCCTTAACCCCCCCTTTCTCCCTCTCGCTTCCCGTCTGATCGCGTGTTTCTCTCCCCCCTCTTCTCCGGCTAGGTCGCCAGCTCTACGGCCTCAACCCCACACCTTCCCCCGGGCTCCCCCGTCTGTCCGCGGACCCGGTGCGGTCGCATTTACAGGCTGCGTTCGGCTGGAGTCTGGATGTGAGCGTCAGGGGCGCAGCATCTCAGCTCCTCATTCAGCTCCAACATGGCTCTCAGCAGACCCCGGTGGTACTATCCATCCTCTCTCTACACTCCCCTCGCCACCCCTCCCCCCGCTCCCCCATCCTCCGTTCAGACAAATGGGAAACGGAATGGTTTATCCCATACGGATGACTTACACTTCCCTTTTCTTTCACGCCACATCCTCTTTTAGCAGGTGACTTTTGGACATTTTTTGGGATCAAATTTAGCGTCTGGGGTTATTCGTGTTGTATGGCTCAACCTAACAACTTAATATTTAATCACTGACAGAAGATGAATTGAGACTGCATTAAGCTTTTTAAAATTGTATACAACCAATGTGCTTCATCTGAATATTTTCATTATATTGTATTGTTTCGTATTATTTTAAATTTATATTATGTTGTTAATTGGGATTTATTTGCGGAATTTAATCGGTACTCTCACGGTGATAAAAACTGACACATTGATATAATTAGTTGTTCTTCCAATAATTTGACCACTTATGTTATTTCAATATGTTTCTGTAGCTATGTCGGCCAAAACATGGAGTCTTTCGGGGGGAAAAAATAAAAACTCCCGACAACATATTAGAGTTAACTTGCCAACGGTACAATACTCGCATCAGATGATGTGTATGCTGTATATCATTCAAATATAATATATTTCATTTATGTTTATTCTGTATCCAGGGTACAATACCCGGGGACTGAAAAACAATGGAAATTCATTATTTTATTAATACTTCTTATGAGATTGGCGTTGGCAAAGGTGTCGATTCATCCTATTTATCTACATGTATTTAAAACGTAACGCCTCTAAATGAAATTACATTGAACATGATCTGTTTTATATTCCGCTCTGATTAAACAGCAGGTGCGTGGATTAGGGGGGTCGGAACCGCCCCTCCCCTCTCCTCCCTTCCCTTCCCCTCCATAAATCTGTGAAAACTCTCCCCACATCTTTAGATCGATATCCGTCCGGTTTTTCAGGACCTCGCCAGATCTGGTCCCCGCCGTAGGCCCCGAAGACACACCTATTTGGCTACCCAGGTTACCATGGGAACGGAGGCAGCGGGTGTGTGCGGCGCAGGGTTGGGGGGATTGACGCTTTGCCTGCCAGCCACAGTCACACCGTAATTACAGGCTCCCAACCTCCCCCACTCGTCCCCTCGTTTTGACCGCCTCGCTCCCACCCACTGCGCTCCTCCAGCCTCCCTCCTCCCCAAAGGCTGGGCGGCAGGTGGTAGCGACCCAGCCCGCATCTGGCACGCGGCGAAGCGGTTCTAGGATGCATATTCACAAGTGGCAGCCGAAGGTTCCCATTGACTGCAGATCGCCTGTTGGCGATATTTATTCGCCATCAGCCGTCCCGTCATTCACAATGTGCCGCTCACACAACCCCACCCACCCATTTTTACGGTGCAACTGATGGGGGTTCATGGCGGCGACAGCTGCGTGGTGACTTATGTGGCGGGTCCAGCAGCCTGATGGTGTGCTTAAATTAACCAAGGCAAAATGATGCGATAAAACTCGTAATTGTGCATTTCCCGCTTCTACTTGATCATACTCTATTGAATATTCTATTATGGATATAATGTAGTTATGTATGGTTGTGTCAGTTTGTTTGTCTCCATCTTTCTTTCCTACACTGCTCGAGATAAGCTTCTGTTGGGAATGATGCCATTAATAATTGGGGAGATATGATTAAAATCCGGTTCATTTACTAGCTCTTCGGTTGTTCAGACAGAGACAATTTGATCATTTAATTACATTTCTGTTAGAGTCAGATGATGGAGCAGTAGGCCAGCGTCTTGTGCGTGCATGTGCAAACACACACACACACACACACACAGTTAATCAGGTCACATGGTACAGTATTTAAAAGGGGGGACCTGAAAAGACGAGTAATAAAGCAGGGTGTAATGAACGGGAGATTCAGTGAACATAAATGTAGAGTGAGACGTGTATACAAGATTTATAGAGATTTTCTCTTAGAGATGAAGATTACTTATGAATTCGTATGTCTGATGCAGTGGAGTTTACCTGGGGCAGCTGTGTCTCTGTGACCCAAATCACATGAACAGGGAGAGGTTTAGATAAGTGACAATTTTGCTCGAATGAGATAATTGACACCTGTGCAACACACTGTTCGATAATAAGCTAATAGAATGACAGCATACGAGTTAAAATAAAATGCGCTCCTTTCATCACAAAAAATAATACAGTAAAAGTGGGTAGTTATAAAACTAAGTGATGTCAGAATGTGGAGAATTTCCTGTAGGTAATGTATGAGGACAGTACTAGGTCAACGACTGTCAGGGGATCCCAAACAGCCCATGACAAGGTCAGATGGACTCATTGTTCAAAAAAAAAAAAATCTTGAATCACTAGAGTTCAGTCTCCATGTGTACTCAAAAAAACCCACAAGATTTTAATTTAGACTGTCCATTGATATTTTCTCTTAAAATTTGTGCAGTAGATATTTTATTTTTCTTTATGTTTGACTATATTTGCTATCATTATGTACCCAAAGACTGAAAGAAAGAGAGAATAATAGAGGTGGATGCAGGGGTGGGGGGTGCAGTTGGCAACAGCTGTTACATTAAGAAATGAGCTTTGATAGAATCAGCATTGACCGGATTTCCCGTGTCACAGAGTTTAAGCATTCGGGTGTGTTTTGTTCCAAGGCCATTCACATCCCCTCTCTGCTCTCTGTTCATCCTCTCCTCCGCATGGCTCACTCTTAGATCTCCCTTTACTCTCTTTTTTTCCTCCACTCCCTCTATTGTCTGTCCGACACTGGCCTTGGGAAATGATTGACAGGCAGGTCCTGGTCCAGGGAACGCTTTGATAGGCAGATGTGAGTGAGTAGGTGGGCACTGGGGGCTGCCTGGCAGTTGAATTCAGCTGCCACCTTGTGGAGATGCAAAGGACTTACATAGCCTACACTTAAGTAATTCTGAGTTTTTAAATCATATTAACCATAATGGCCTCTAAATCTTAATGCTTGAATCGGCAATAAAAAGTAATAAATTTCCTCTCTCAGACACAGTTCCTTTTCACATATCCGAAATACATCTCTTGAAAAAACCCCCAGACAGATTAATTTTAATGATTAGCTTGCATACTGGTCTTCAGCACAGACTACAAAGACTATAACAAAATCCTAGACACGATGGTGGTTAAAACCTAGGTGATACTGTAACCAAAGCAAAGCAGAAACAAGTTGCCCTCAACACTTTTACATCTAGAGAGAACAAGGAAATAAGGTGGTTGTGTGTGAATTTGGGAAAATTGCACCAGAACCATTTGACTGCCACTTATTTTTTGGCCCACGGAGCATTTTCTTATATATATTACATACATAAAAATCTTGAAATCAACAAGTTTTTAGCCACATTTCCAATTAGTGCAACAGGGCATACGACTAATAATGAAAAGGTTACATTAGAGAGTTTGGCCTTATTAAAACTGTAATTAAACAAATTAACAAACCATCATTTATAGCCACTCCCATTCTAAAATTTTGTCCTATATCATTTTGCTAAACCCAGAATTACTTTTATAAATTAATTAAAAATATAAGCTTGGTACATCCAAGCAGTAAATTCAAAGAGGTTTCACATAAACATCTTCATTTATTAAAATGAATCTCATGATATTTATTCTAATAATCACATCTGGTTCCCCCACCTGAGAACATCTTCTGGAAGAATATTCTGGGAATATTCCAGAATTTGGCACAAACAATGTAAAGTGACATTAGATGCCCCCACACGTAAGGGGTAATGAATTTGGCACAGGGTCAGCGTCTGTATTACAGAATTCCTACCTAAACTCTTTATGGGTCCTGTTTGTAAAATAGTACTTCCAATCGTTTTGTGCATAAAGTGGGAGCCAAATATAGGGCTGTAGCACCCTACTAGAAACAGGGGGGGCACCTGTATCTACAGTACCCGATGTGTAAACGCATCACTGGAGCTGGCTTAAGGGTCTTTAGTCTAGGTCCTGCCGCTACATGGACTATAGCTGTGGAATTGGAGGTAAATGTAAGGTGTCCAGGGCACAGTGGTAAAGTTCTCTCAGAGCCCCAAGTAGCTGCAGTCGGCAAAACATCTGATTGAACAAATGAGGCATTGGCTCCTGGAGAGGGAGGGAGGGAGAAAGAGAAAGGTCAACAAAACGGAAAGGTGACCGCATACAAAAAATTAATTCTGCTACCATTGCATTTGATATTTATTGCTCCTGTATCATTGAGAAATAAGCATCAACACTAAAAACAGTCAAAAATTAAACACGCAAAATGTGACAGAACTCAAACATAACAATAAAGCTACATTCTAGTCACATATTTAAAATGTCCCCCCTTCAAGCCAAATAAAAATAATAAATTAGGACTAAAAATAGGTCGTTTCTCACCCCAAGGACATGAACTCTGTTGTAATAGGAGCTGAAATCCTTACTAAGGGACACCAGAAACCTGCAGATCTGCAAAGATATGCAGTACACATACATTAGCAAAATGTGTTAACATTACATACACTGTTGCATGCGCATTACATCACTACTAAAAGCCTCACCTGCTCTGTCTTCATGCCAACTCTGGCCCCACCCCCACCTTCTTCCAGGGACTGTCCTAATTGGTCCAGTAGATCAGAAAAAGGAATTAGGTAATTGAATAGCAAAAGCCATTCCCCCTAAAAGAAAATAAACAGAAAATGTTACGCTCGTTTCACCTCTAATGTAGTCACTATATACATCATGTAATTTTTTGTGGTACATTTTCAAATATTCTCAGTGGCAAGGTAAATGACGTAATTAATGATAACGCAGAAGAATAACCTTAATTGGTACTACAGACATCACTACACGTTACAGAAACACACTGTACCTCTTCTTTAAGGGAAGAGAAATCCAGTTGAGATACATTTGGAATTTCTGGGTAAAGCCCTGTGAGAGACAGATCACAGGCGACGATTGTGCTTAAAATGTGACATCTGTTATACGAGTCTGTAGCATATAAAAAGACTTTATGTGACGGCATATTCTAGAGAGCGCGCTGCCTCCCACCCTGCTCCACCGCATGCTCGTAGCTGGTGAAGAGCGTGTGCAGACGCGCACAGTTGTACATGACAAAGACTCCGCCCCTGGGGCCTTTGGTGGACACGCCCCCTTCCCTCTGCACATCCAGGGTCACCTGTAAAAAGCCGGAGCAAAAGCATGAAGTCACTCTAAAACTCCAGTATCTTCACCCATAAACCATTGCAGGAAGCCACATGTAGAACGAAGGTGAGAGGCAAGGCGCTTTTGGGACGTCTGTCCCCACATCATGATCGCTGCACCCACCGGACTTGAATGGACCGTTGACAGCAGCTCAAACCTCACAGCGGCTGAAGTCATGACCTGGATGATGTCATCCCAGGCCTGTCCTGGACACGACGAAATGCAGGACTGAGCAAAAGGCCGGTGTGTAAACCCCCCAAATCCCAGAAGCGAAAACCCCATAGTTACCTTCCACTTTCTCGCCGTATTTAATCTCTGAAGCCTCCTTCATCTGTGCTTTACGTAACCTGTTTAAAAAGCAGATTACAATACAAAATTGTTGAAATGAGCACAACTACAATAGACAACTATTCCATTCATTCATTATCTATACTCATATATACCATATACTGTATGATTCTATACTTGTCCTATGCAGGGTCATGAGGGTCCAGAATTTAACCCTGGAAGCAACCAATTTACCTCAGCATGGTTTTGGACTGTGGGGGGGGGGGGGGGGCAGGGGT
>JABFEB020000104.1:4666316-4689584 GCA_019775895.2 Stomatorhinus ivindoensis
GGAAGCTGTACGATGAGGAATGCCTGTATTTACAAACAGCAGTGCAAATCAGGAAGCTGTACGATGAGGAATGCCTGTATTTACAAACAGCAGTGCAAATCAGGAAGCTGTACGATGAGGAATGCCTGAAAGTGCTGACAGCGTAAGGTGTGTAGGCATGTTGTTAGCTGTATTTATTTGTAATATTAATTGCCAGCAGGTGATCTAAAGAACTGCAACACATACATTTTACTTGAATTATGATACAGTAATTATTCTATGAGTTTTCATAATTCAGAATGCAATGTCCACCTGCTGGCTCACTGCCTACCCTTCTTGCTGCGTTGCAGGATCTCATTTGCCTCTTTCAAAGTCACTCCTGCTTGAGCTACCACCAGATCCTCAACCCTGGTCATTACCTGCAAGGGGGAAAGGGTCGTCTTAATCGTGCCAAGATTCAGCTAGCTAATGATGTCTAAAGAGAAAAGGAGTGACGTCCTTGAAGTCCTCAATGAAACATTCAAATTTCAACTTAAGAAACCTTCCTCCCCCGTCGCCGGGTGACTGATACTAGTTGTGAGGAAGACGCTGCCCACCTCACTGAGCGGTAGGTGATGGTCCTCCTCCTTGAGGAAGTCGATGTCCCGGGAGGAAATGATGCCGACAAGTCGGCCGCCCATTTGGCCGTTGTCTGTAATAGGGATGCCGCAGAAGCCATGCCGGGCCTTGGCCTCAAAAACGTCCTTCACACGGGCGCTTGGGCTCATGACCACCGGGTCTGTGATGAAGCCCTGTTCATACCGCTGGCGGAGAAGGGGGCAGGGGGCGGTAGTGGACAGGAGGGGACATCTTAAACCAGACATTCCTACAGCTGCGCTGCTCAATCTCAGCCCTGCAGGCCTAATGCGATTCCTTGAGCCCAACACTTAACTTTCATTCCTGCTCAATTCATTCTGACCACGATAAGCTTAGCATTTTTTGAAGAAGAATTATTATCCCTACAACTACTAAGGCACAGATTATGATAATCTGCATCTGAATAATGAATCTTAATTGAACAACTGAATGCATTTTAAGATTAAAATTAAGTTAATGCAAAATCTTTTACACAGCCATCCCTATAATGCCAATCCCATTGAAACTGCAGTCTTAGAATCAGCTGCTACATGCAATTAATTTTTCATAGCAGTTCAGTGAAACCCAACAAATTCCAAGGAAGAAGGGGGATGAAAAGGCAGCATGTGCACTCTGGCCAACCCCAGGACCAGTAGGAAAAGCACGGCTTCACCGGAGACATACTGACGCAAGAGGAAGACTGAGGGAGACTAATGAGCGGATATAAGCAGCAGAAAAGGGATCGGGGAGAGAACGAGAGAGAACGAAAACATGTGCACCTGTGTGAATGAAGCCTCAAAGAATCAAAAAAGGGAAAAAAAAAGGAAGAACAGAGCAAGATGGGAAAATGTAAGGCAGTAAACAGACTGGGGGCCAAAACTGAGAGAACAAGGGATTAAAAAGGCGAAGAGGACTGTTACCTTGACCTTGCGCACTTCATTAGCCTGAAATTCTGGCGTGCAGTTGTGATGAATGAAACCAATGCCTCCGGTGAGCTTAGGCCAGAGAGGGAGAAATGAGACTGAGCATGCTCAAGTACCAGACACACAGCAAGGTGACAAACATGAGCCTTCTTACCGCCATGGCGATGGCCATCCCTGACTCTGTCACCGTGTCCATGGGTGACGACACGAAAGGAGTCTTCATGGTGATCTGTTTAGTTAGTGCCGACGTTAGGTCCTGGGGGAAGGGAAACATTCAGTTAGGGGTTAATGCGATCGCAGGACCGTGTTTCAGTCTAAATTAGAATCTGAATAACGAATACTTTTCAGCAAGATTTAATACTTCAGAAGAGACTTGCAAAAATGCCTTTAATGCCAGCTCAATGTGGGTACAGAATTGAGGGAAACTTAAATCTTAAGATCTGATCTCTACTCCTTTAACTCTAGTTCAGGACTGACATAAGGGGAAAAAACATTGCATCACATAACTTAGTTCTGACATTTCTCAAAGTTTGTACTGTATCATTTAACTGTTGTCTCCTGCAGAAAGCAAAACAAATGTCTTTAATACAAATATATAACCATTTACGTTTTTTAAACAAGACTTCATAGCTGACTATTGCTTTCATTTCTCAGGCTTTTCCCTGTTTTTCTATTGCTCTCTCAACGATGTTGTAATGCATCACAACAAACCCATATAAAGCCTTGTTCACCACTACACGTTGAACATTTTGAATACAAAAAGCATGGAGTTGCAATTAAACTATAAAATAGATACACCAACATAAGCGTACGCATGATCTTTGATTTCATTATGTGCTTATAAAAAGCTTCAATGTTTATACATTTCACAAACTGGATAAAAACCAAATGCACACTCATATGGATTCTTAAAAGCAGTGTTATATTTCGAGTTCATTTTGGACATTTAAAAACATGCCCCTTTAAGATACTTATCCCCTCTAGTGGTCAAGCTCTCCCAGACACAGACCAACAGCTTCTGGTCACACACAGGATTTTTGCAACCTGAGAAAAGGGTCGCTTTATTTATTCATTCAGTCACTCAGCCAATTAGTAAGAGAGCCTTCACTCACCACCTGGTCCGCTGTAAAGTCAATGTAGCCAGGCAGAATAAGAAAATCACTGGAAAGGAAAAGCAGAATATATGCATAAAGGTATTGAATGCACTGGCAGATACCTTATTTAACACCTCCGTGAAACAGCCCCCAAGTCCTCAAACATTTAGATATCCACCAACATACTCAACACAAAAACGTAGAAATCGGCCACACAACATATATTTTTATGCCGTCAACGACATGTGCACATAACCCTTAGCCTGCCACCAGTAAATACACATTAAATTGTTGAATTCACTATTACGGTTTGACTCGTCTTAATTTCGGGAATTAAAGGATCGCGTGCCGCTTCACTGTCATAACCCAAAAAGGTGATATTAACACACGTGCGCCGGGTCTTCTTGAAATGACGGCTTAAAATAACACCGAGGCACTCTTGGTATGCACAGCAATGCAGCCCCCTTAGCGAGCCGCGTCAGTCCTCTCCCGAGACGTAATTTCACAGAAACTTCACATCGACAGGGTTATCACCTCATCACACCATAACTAAGATAAGTAACAGGCAGTACGCTTACATATATAAACATACAGTAAACTGGAACTATGTCTTTTGTTTTTCTTAATAGGACAGGCGCGGAAAGTGCCGTGATAAACTGAGAAAATACATTGTATCTACACAAAATATGACTAATTCGATAACAATAATTATGACCATGCGCCAAAATCACACTTTTATGACCATTTATGGGGAGGATAACTCGCATGACATTGCCGCAGATAGTAGCGCAATTTAATATGACACCAGCTTGTAATCTGAATATAACACTTTAAGCGGCCAGAAGCATAACCGACAAGTCGGTAGGAATGCCTAGTGATATCGTCTGTTATCTTTATTCGAATTAATTTAAGATATCTGTTGCTGGTAGCTGGCTCACTGACTAGCTATCTAGTAAACACCGGGAATGCACAAATTTTCCTGCCATAATTCTAAAAAGCCCAGAACAGGACTAACTATAACCGTACTTATAGGTGAGGCCATCCCCGCAACTGAAGAGCTGCTGTCCAGTCAACCCATCATCGGGAACGTAGCTGGTCTGCCCGCTAATCAGGTAGTCTGCCATGGCTCCGGTGATCCTGCTAAATGCGACTGCAGCACGTGCGGATAACTGTGACCACCAATTCCCTGCATCCTTCTAGTGACGTAATTTCCGCCTGAGATCAAGGCATAAGTAGTCGAGTACAAACTCGATATAATATTCCATGATCTAACAAAGCAATTTATTTGACAAAATAATTTTGGAAAAACGGACGTACGTTTGGAGAAGTATAGTAACCCGTGTTAAAGAGTTTACAGCCCAATAATGTTAAGTCTATATAATCATGCACAACTGCGTATTCTGCATATAGTCGCTGGTACAATATGCATAATTATTCCGGGAATCATTCCATGATCCATACACACAGCGCGTGGGCGGGATTTGAACCCGAGGCCTGGAAGTGTGAGGCAACGTTCCCATCCATGTTTCAGCAAGTTTCCTCCAATAGTAGTTCGGTGAATGGCCTCTCCAGATTCCCCTTTAGTGTGCGCATCACTTGCCATGACAGCCCGACGTACCATGTGAAATATCGTCCTGCCGTGTGTATTTTGATTCCTGGCATAGTCCCCAGATTCATAGCAATCTTATACTGGACAAGTAGCTATTAACAGATAAATTTGCTGCATATGCGATCTACTAATAGTTAAGTAATTTCTTATATAGCTTTGCTGTTCAGACTAAATTACGCATGTCTGATTAGGTTAGAGGCTTCTTTAGGCTTGTATCCTAGTCATACTATGGCCATGAAAATGGTATGTCACTTTTGTAGCCTTATATGTAATTTGCCAGTGCACGCGTTTACTATAATAATTTAACAGAACATCAGAGACATGACTCATCAGTTCCTAAGTTACTGTACGTAAAAAAAAAAATCTACATCATAGTAAGCATTCGGGATTTTGTACTGTACAACTTTCACTAACTTCAGTTTGAGTCACCTTTGGTTGCATTGATTGGACGTCCTATACATCATCATGAAATATTGTTATCCAGTTTTGGTCTAATTTAATCTAGAGTGCATTCCTAAGTAAGAGGAGGCATTGCTTGTGTGGGACAGCTCATTAAAGTCACCTTTGTTACAGTTTTTTTACTTCTGTGAATAGATCTCACCAGCGACAGTCCCACTGCATTTTAATCATTCACATTTTTTTTTCCAGTTAAAATGTGACAGTAAGCATATTATTCCAATGATGCTGCAAAAAACAACTATAATTTACTAATTCATCTTATCTGTATGCAAAAGGACTGATTCTAGGGTTGTTAAATTGCAGATGGCATGCAAATATTTTGTGAAATGTTTCCTATTAGACGAAGACGTCGAACAAGGAACACAAACCATGTGAAACCATATTTCTTAAAAAAATCAAATATACAAGATATATGATCTAGAAAATCCATTATAATAGTAGTAGTAAGTGATATGAGTATAAAAATTCTAGATTTTTTTCCTAGCACGTTTTCTCTTAGTCCTTATCTCAGCCGCACATATCAATAAAGCTAAATATGATTTATTTAGCTTGATAATAGAGATAACACAAACAACACAGGACACAAGAGCTTGTTTAAAAACTCTCAGTAACTATTTCTGTATTAATGTACAACCTTTGAAAATTACATTTTTCCTTTTTTTTTAACCCTTTAAATGATCTATTTCTATTAACAACCATTTCTCAAAAAATAATAATGAACAATGTGAGGAAAAGGGAAAGAGCAGAGAGCTGGGTTATGGGTTGGAGACAGGACAGCAGTTAGGTGGCGCCGTTTCTGATTTCACAGAGTCTGCTTCTCCTGGCCACAGTGGCACGTCCATCTCCCCTGCCGGCCCTTTCAGTAGCGGCTTGACGCTTTTTAAAAAGCCAGTGTGTGTCTGTGTGCCTTCGTATGTGCGTTTCGGTGCATGTCTTGTGTTCTGCGTGCATCCTTGTACAGGTGTCTTTCTGCGACCGTCCTTGTGTGTGCGTGTCTCTGTCTGTCTCATGTCATGAGTGGGGTGGAGCAGAATTAAACCAAATGAAGAAAAAAAAAATGCACCCATACCAAAACAAGACCAGAGCAGGGAATGGAGAGGGTGAGGTGGGGGTGGGTGGGAGGGGGTGCTGTTGATCTCTAAAAGCTAAAAGAGTGAAGAGGGGCTTCAGGTGTCATGGAAATCCTTGAGCAGTGTTCGTCTCCGCTGCTCTGCGATGTGCATCTGATTCTCCAGGTCCTGTGTGGAGGCAGGAGTTCAGAACCGGAAACCAAGCAGTCATGACTAGCGTTCACCAGAAAAATGCACATGCTCATTCCCATCGTGTTTCTCTCCTGTCCTCTTACCCCTCTGTCGCTGGCACTTAGCCCCCCTCCTCCAACTCCCCGTTCATAGCTGTCTGCTCTCTCAACCTTCCACGACAGGTTCTCGATTTCTGCTTCCAGCTGCGCCTGCTGGTATTCGAACTTCATAGCCGAGGCGTGGTGCGGCGAAGAGAAGACAACATTAATGCATGTGGCCCTGAGCTCATGGTACATTTAAGCTCTAGGCTGTCAGATCAAAGCCCAGAAAGGGACTGAGCTGTAGGGACTGCACAAGTGAGGAAAGCTTGGGGTCAGGTAGCAGGCTCAAAGGGTCCCTGGAGCGACAGAGTCCTGCTCAATGGCCCAACTGTGATAGGGTTACTCTGCCATCCATGGATTTCAAACCCACAACCTTCTGGACATGGGCACAGATCCAAAACCTGCTGAGCCACATGGCACCCCTTGTACCTGTTTTTTTTTTTTTCAAACTGGTCCTTGGCAACCCCCAGACAGTGCAAGTTTTTAAAGTGGACTGTCTGGCTGGGAGCTAGGAAGAAACAAAAATGTGGACCATCTAGAGATCCCTGAGAAGCAGGGTGAGAATCAGCGGGATGGAGAATGGCCCATTGGAATAGGCCTCTGTGTGTGTGATCACTAGTTACAATGCGTCCTTGGTAGAATAGTCTCTGGTGGACCTTAACTACCCCCAAAATGCTGTAGGGGTGCCGGATAAATGGCTGACTCTGTGCTCGGACCCCAAGTTTCACTCTCACCTGTGTGTGTGTGTGTATACCTGTCTTAAAATCTAGATGGGGTATATGCAAAAAGACACATTCCAATGCATCTGTACAATCTTCATTTAGAGATACTTAACCTGAATTTCTCTACACTTTTAAAGAGGAGCAAAATACACTAAATGTAACCCTGAAACCATTACCGGTACGTGACAGAAAAACAACAAAAAGGACGACTCACAAGCTTCTTGCGTGGTCCAGACTCCATGTAATAGGCGTAGGGGTAAGTGTACTGCAGCGTGTAGCGGCACTGAGGACAGCAGGGACAGACATTTACTCATGTCAATATGATGATACTGTCTGCATGTTCCTGCTTTAAGGATATTATTCCATGAACAGATACATTGTATTTCCTGTACACAATGTATGTTACATAGGGTGGTACAGTCAGAATTGTCTACTCTCTAAGAAAACAGTCAGAAACTGCAGGTATGCTTTTTCACCGTCCTCCTCCATGTCTTTATGTACCGTATTGACTGGAATATAAGATTTTTTCCCCCTCAAAATACACCTGAAAATGTGGTTTCGTTTTATATTCAGGGTCTAGACAAAAAAGGCAATAGATGGTGCCAAATATAATATTTCGTAATGAGTGTTTTGAGTGTTTATAATATAGATCTGCCGTAATATTTCTTGCATGAGCGTGAGTGTCACACCAGGGCCAGTATGCATGAAACTTCTCAGAGTAAAATTTCACTCTTAAATGCGTCACAGTTCTAAGAGTGACATGATTTTGTTCCTACTCCCGGACTTAAGTATAAGCGGCATGCCGAAACATTCTCAAGTGTTAAGACTTGGTCTCAGCTCCTAAATTATTTAAGAGAGCTGGAGGGGACTCCAAAGCCAGTTAGGAGTTGCAGGATGGCAGCCCCACTACGCGCACCCAGATGGAGACCGCGCACTTTCCGCCAAAGAAAGGACGTCCTGCAGACGTACGACAATAATGAATCGATAAAAAGGTACCGGCTCGATCATGAGGACATTCTTCTTGTTACCAACCTAATTAGGAACCGGATACAATCTCCTACGTCACCTAAAAATGCATTTACCCTTGAACTGAAGGTGATAATGATGCTACGCTTTTGGCAAAAGGAAAAATATAATAATAATAATTATTATTATCATCATCAGTTATAGCGAGGGTCAGAAGAGCAATAGAAGTAATGACACAATCCTGTAGCTTGCATGCTTGCTTTATAAACTTATTTCCTTTCACGAGGTCAATAAAATATCATACCACCTTTTTTCACATTCCTCTGCTGAACGCCATGTCCGAGGTGACGCAGCATTACGGAGCTTGCAACAGCCTCCTAGGCTTTTTTTGTCCGTGCCTGTAACAGCTGGGCCAAACTTTCCTCCCACTACCTCCTTCCATTTAAGCACCAAATGTGCCAAAAGAACCGTTTTGTTTGTCATCTAGTTTGGTTTTCTTTTAGAATCCAATGTCTTGCTATGAGTTTTGCGTCTGACCCATAATGTATACAACATGTGCATCTATCAGTGGAAATCAATTGGTGATGTGCTAGATAGATTTTCGTACAACCAATTAAAGGTATGACCACAGAAAGGTATGTTGTATAAAGCTCTACACTAACGGTTTAATGTCACTAATATATTCACCGTGCAGCTCCTCTGTTGATTGAACTCAGTATTTGGGGCGGGATTTTTACTTGTAGTCCTCATTTCACGACACTTAAATGCTCCGTCAGCACTTAGGAATTGGGCTTACACTTTGCTGAAAGCTACTTTTAGCAGCTTTATACAATGCTCTTAGGTCATACATTTTGCTAAGATTTTTATAACTCTTAAGTCCAAGTGTATGACCATTCTTAGGAAGTTTTATGCATACCGGCCCAGATGTGTGAGCGCTGGTGACCCTAGTGCCTGTAGTTTGACAAGTTTGTGATATTCATTCCTTTTTTTAAAAATGTTTAATATACTTATTGTAATCCAATTGCTTGTGGTTGCTTTCTAAGCTGTAGTTGCTGGTTAACATATGTTTTTGTCAAAAATTATATATTATATACCAAAAACAAAAGGTATTCCAAAAACCTTTTTGCTAAAAAGTGGGGGTTCGTCTTATAATTGGACCAATACGGGATTTTCACCCACTGAAGAGGAAACTGAATCACTGAGGTACCCTGAGCAAGGTCCCGCCCCCAAGCACTGCTCCCCGGGCGCTGAATTAGCTGCCCCCTGCTATGTCACAATGTCACATATGGTTTAAATGCAGAGGACACATTTCGTTGTTGTGTGCTGTGGTGTGTCAACAATGACCACTGATCACCAAATTCTAAAAATGACTACGGGTGTGAATGCAGGCATGCTTGTATGTGCTCAAGGGTAGCAGCATTCTATATGAAGGCAGGGTGTCCATACCTTAGCCAATAGCTTTGCAGCATTTTGCATGTACTGCCAGTCAATCCAGGTGCCCAGGTTGTTCATCACTCTCTCCTGAATCTTCTCCTGGATTCTCTGGTAGGTCTGTGCTTCAAGCTGCAGACTCTTATTGTGGTTCTCCCACTGTGGAAGCATGCGTGTGCACGTGTTTGTACACACACACAAACACACACACACACACACACACACACACACAGTGCGGGCTGATAAAGATGCATTCAATATTTGAGAGAATATGTTTTGTCAATCAGTCTTTTAAGAAGCTAGTGTCAAAAACACTTACGTTTTGTTGGGCTTGACAGTTATCGATTCAAGCAAAGTGCAACTCTGATCAAACACAGCAACCCTTTGGCACAGGCTCATAAGCATCTACTCCAGCTTGTCGCTGTGTGTGTAGACTGTCTCTCACCCTCTCAAAGTAGAAGAGGTATTTCTTGAGTGCTTCCCTAGCCTGGGCCTGCTGGCTCTGGTTCACGATGTCGGGGTTCTCCTTGTAGCGACTGCACTCGTAGTACTCACTGCCGTGGGTCTTCCAGTCTCCCAGGCACATCCAGCAAAAATCTATAGGCAAACACGGCAAAAAAGGGTGGGATGGGGGAGGACCTAGTAAGATACTGACTCTGATAGGCTGGACTTATTCAGCTTTAGCTTGAGTATTACAGACCCATAGGAAACTACCATCTAATACTGAAGTAATACTCAAGTAATACACAATACTCAAGCTACCCTGAGAAATACCCACTTATCAACAAGGGTAAAAGCAACTTCTAAACTAAATAATCAAAAGAGGAGTCCCTTACCATGCTTGCACTTGGAGCATTGCTGGTGATAGATGAGAGAAACGATAGAGATAATGAGAGACAATGTTGACATCAAACCATCAAACCTGCCAATATCCTTGAGGCAGCTGCTGTAAGACTCCTCAAAAATACACACACGTTCACACACACACACACTCTACTCCCAGCAGGATTACGGCACCTCACACACACACACACGCTCCACTCCCAGCATGATTACAGCACCTCACACACACACACGCTCTACTCCCAGCAGGATTACGGCATCACACACACACACCCACCATGTGATTGCAGCCCCCATTCTTCTCGATGCAGATATTGCACTTGGGACACTGAAACCAAAAACAGAAGACAGTAAGCTGCAGTAACGCCATGGAGACCCATAGTGGCTGCTCAGCCTAAACTGGCCGCATGAAACGCCCCAGTCACCAGGTGACTCCCTCACGTCTTTAGTGTGCGCGCTGATATAATTGGCCGTCTCGGAGTCATCCGCGCACTTGGTCAGCCACTTCCTGATGGTTCCGCAGTCCGTGGGCGCGTGGTACATCTGACGGCACATAAAGCTGCAGGGGAGGGAGAAGGAAGAGGAGGAGCGACGGGGGTGACGCACTGTTAACAAAGGCAGTAACGGCTTCTAGCATGGCATCCTGTACCACGTGGGCGGCTGTGCGGACGACTTGTCGGGGCACGTCCCTCACCAGAAGACCTCGCTGCAGCGGCTACACTGCACTCTCCTGGCCCGCGGCTCCTGCACCTGGATGACCATCGGGCAGTCGGCTCCAGGACACAGCTGCAGCTGCCAGTGACTCTGTGGGACAGAAGAGAGGTGGACGCTAAGTGCTTGCAGAGACCCCGCGCGATGTAGCCCGCGGGTACAGGCACATGGCAACAGGCGGCACGACAGCGTCACGAGCAACCAAACATACTGACCGCCAAGGAGATCTGCCGACGAATACAGCACTACGTGGTGGAAGGAGTCTCCGCAATGGGACAGCCCCACCCCAGAGAAAAGCCCAGACTCACCATCATCAGCCCATACTGTACATACACAGCGAAAACCTTAAAGCCTGTTGATGCACCACGGAAATGTGGGCTGCATTTTAATTTCCCACCTGCTGTTAATTATAAATGACTTTACTTCCTAATGACTACAAGGGCAGCTAAATTAGCACTGGGGTGTATTTTTGCTCTGCCACCCTCCCCCATTTGCAGCCGGGCTCAGAGGCCGGCAGATGGCCAGGACGGAGCGGCCGACTGACCTCCACATAGTCCCTGAAGAGGTAGCGTCTGTATTTGTCCTTTAGTTCTTCCCCGTGCAGCAGTGGGAGCACAGAGTCCTCTGGCATTTGGAGGGAACAGTCCTGGGCCATGCACGAAATACCTGCACAGACACATCCCGAATTACATCCAAAATACCTGCACAGATACACATGCAGGTTTGTAATTATATCTTTGTGGGCACTGTCCAGTAATTTCTAACTCTAATCCCAACATGACAACCTTAACCCCCTACCCATCTCTAACCTTAACTACAAGTAACCAAACTAAATATGAGACTTTTTGCTTTATTAGTTTTTCGATTGCATTCACAGATCTTTGTGGGAATACAAAAAATAACAGGTTATCATTACATTGTGGGGGGGGGACATGTGGTCCCCACAATGTATTATAAACCCAACCCACACACCTGAGATACCTGCACAAGCACACATACGCACACAGATAAATTACACATGAAATGCCTAGATAAACATGTGCACAGACACACATGCATACAAATACCAGGACAGATACAGAGACACATACTGGAATACCTACACAGACATACATGAAATACATGCAGAGATACCACCAGACAGAAATATCCAAGATACCTGCCCTAGAATACTCGTACACAGGCACATATGTTATACATGACACATCCATAGTAGCATGTGTAAAAAGAAAGACACTTAAAAAACATGGAGAAGTACATTGAATACCTGCTGATAGTTTTAACAGATGTACATATACAGAGCTAAACCTAAAATACCTGCATGTGACCACACATACTGCACAGCTCCTTACAATCAAAGACTAATTTTTCTATACAGTTTGGGCCATAACACATAAATTTAAATGCCCACGAAATGAACCAGCACACATTAAGCTATGCACACAAACATAAACACACACACAAATTCACACAGACATGTGCGCAGGTGGGTACACAGAAATGCACAGATAGGTATTAAGTCGGGACTTACCCACTCCAACTCCATCCTTGACAAGCACAGTGCAGTGCTGCTCCCAGCATGCCTTGCAAAAGGAGTGCTGGCAGGGCAAGGCGAGCAGAGCATCCCTGCGCACCTGCTGCAGACACACCCCGCACTGATAGGAGTGGCCGGGCACCTAGGACAGGGGAGGTTACCCACAAAACACGGCAAGGACAAGTCCGGCAAAGCAGGCTGACCAAACAGCGACTGCAGCTTTAACTCCACAGCTGGCTGCACAACCTTTATTCTGCAGTGTGTTAAATATATATATACATATTCACATTAAAAACTAGCTGGGATATATTACTGAATGTCATAGTAAAGGCTGCCTTAAAACACGGCTTCATTTTTATGCATGTTTTCTGTGTATATTAAAATGTTGGCTACTACTTAAGTCAGTGCTAGGGCCGAAGATAGAGAGGGGAAAGAGAAAGAAACAAACACATCCAGTAATGGTGAACACACAAGTGCACATGCACACACACACACACACACACACACACACACACATAATTAACCAGAGAGAGAGAGAGAACACTGACTGTCATGGGTCTGTAGGTGCCAGGATGGAGCTGGACTAGGGCTTCACACAGCAGTTGTGAGGAGCTGGACATGTACCTGAAACCCAACATACATCACAGAGTAACAATATTGAGGGAGCAATCAGAGAACTACCCCCCCAGCCCCCCCCAGCTAGACTCTATGAGAGACGTTACCTGTCCTGTATTATGGACACCTGCCAGTGAAAATGAACCAGGACCAACTTAGCTACCGCAAGTGTCACCTACAAAGGGTAAGATGGACAGAAAATGTTACAGTTCCAAAACTGCTTAGTGTTTAATTAAATTGCCTGCAATTTGTCCCCTGAGAATCCTTCTACCTCTGACCCCCACCTCCTCACCTTCAGGGTGCTGGCGACCCTGTTCACATCCTCGGCTAGTACTTTCTGACTCTCTCTGTATGAGAGACAGGTGAACTGGTATTCCTCTGGATCGAAGGAATCGGCCCCCTGCTGCTCCACATCACTGGCGACACCCTCGTAGTAGTCTGCAATGTCCCCTTCCTCTCCGACTTCATCCTCTTCCTCCTCCTCAGAGTTGGGGCCGATGTCGTCCTCGTTACTGTCAGAGGCCTGGCTGTTCATGTCTACAGACATTCCCTTGGGCCCGCCCTCAAATAGCACCCCCCCCCCTCGCACCAATCAGCCCTCAGCACTTGGGATGACTACAGCTTCCTGCTGCTTTGGTGCTCAGCAGCAGCGGAAGAAGCAGAAGAAGTCGCACTCCCCGTCACTCATGAGGTACACTGGGAGCAGGTTTAGCGGAGACAAAAGAACTAATGGAAGGAGTGGCGGGAGGCCGCAGGCAGGGGAGTCCAGTGGGAGAAGGAGCAGAAGGTGTAGATCACAGGAGCAGAAGAAGAAAGGGGAGAAGAAATGTGTGTTATGCATCACATCAACAAATCCCAGATGCAAAGTCTACAGTCACATGAGAGCCGCCCCCAGCACTCAGAAAGCATGGTGACTCTTCCCAGTTGCCATCCTGAAAGACAAGATCATGCTGCAGACCTGACACTAACGACCTCAAACGAACCTTTATGAGACGGCGACCAAGTGACTGCTAACTCAGTCAGAGGTCTCAGTCCAACACTAAAAACAGGGCTATAATAAACATCCAAGTGCTCTGCAATCAAGACGCGCAATTCAGAAGTTTACAGTTTCATCCGAGGCTGTGGGCCAGCCTTTGGCTACAATGCAGATCCACGATGACCTATCTAGCTTCAGAGAATGGTACTTGCTCACAAACTGCTTTACAGTCTTCAATGGTCAGTTTCACCTGTCAGCCTAAACATGTTTTTTCTCTGCGTCAAGATAGCTATAAGTTATACCATCTCACAGCTGAATTACTATTACTATTTTTGCACTGCAATTGTTCTCTAGCAATGCTGTTTTGTTATATAAAATTCATCTGGTGCATGACTTTTGTTACATATTTTACAGACATACATTTGCATATAATTTCCTTCTTTTTAAAAACGCTACTTTGAATATCTGACCTACAGTCTGCTTCTAGATTTATACCTCATTTGGATTTGTATTTTTTTACGGGTTTTGTCCAGTGACATTTAGAAGACCCGTATGAAGCCCTAGCGAATACTTAATACCGACGGGCTGAGCAACCTCAATTAGGTGCATCTGATTGATTGAGGATTAATACTATAACAAATACGCCGTATGTGACTAATTCTGGCTCGTCTGAGATAAACGTAGGCGGGCAGGGACAGACATGCAGATATAGCGCAGCTGGGTGAACGGATTGACGCTACGTAGCTTAAGGGATTACAGGGCAATGTTACATTCACCGAGCCCGTAGTCACAACAATAGCCATGATGTAAGTGATAACAGCACGATAAGATTGCACCTTACCACGAAAAAAATGTAATTTCTTTTTCTTGGTCACACATTACCATTTGCTTACCATTCTCTCAGAGCCAACAGAAGGGTACAGTGGGCTGTAAATGTGGGTAAAACGCCAAGAAAAGTGGCATGTGGTGAGGGAAGCAACAAGCGGAGTGGCTTCCGAGGCAGAGGTCGGGAGGGGGGTATGCACCAAGGGCTACTGCCCCGCATTCCGTCCTATTCTAAATATATCATGAATGCAGGTTGACACGCGTAGCCAGCTAACCAGCTACTTCGCAAAGCAAGTGACCACGATTAACCTCGCCATTAAGGTGTCACGTCGGGGAATGCCGGGCTGGCCAATTCGGTCAATAACACGACGGCGATTCGAGTTGTTTACAACTGCTTACTACTAGAGCAGCAAGTCAGATGCATAAAAAGTATTAAACTCTAGTTGTATCAAAAGGTGTGCGGGTTGATATCGAAATTCCAGAATAGCACGTTTTAATGAAGTTGTACTGTGCAGAAAAGAATCTGATAGACCCCTGAGAATCGGCTCGATCCCTCCATTTTATAGCCGCTAATTCCTAACCCCTGCCACCGACACGGCCGCCGCCTCTCACTACAAGTCCGAGGATTCGCATGTAAACAAGGCCGAGCGGAGCCATAAGCAGCTCCAGAAATACACAACCAACAGTTTTCAACATTCCTATACGAGGAGCCTGTTCCACTTACCCCACGGGGCCGCACTGGACAGCCTGACGACGGAAGTACAGGACCGACGGAGAGACCCAGAACAAATTCGGTTCGGCTTACAGAGTCACAGCCAAGAAGGAAGACAGGAAGCACAGGGAGATTAGTCAGCTACGTCACATCCGCCTTCTGTGAGCGTGATTGTGTACTATGACAAGGAGTGGGTCTTGTCTTTCGCAAGAATTATATCCTCGTACCTGTACATCCTCCGAACTCATGATCAACTATATTTAAGTGTTAGTTGTGTTTTTAATGCGTTTTTAATGAAACTATGTAAATAGTGCATAGGAACTCTTCCTGGTTTGTGTGGCTCTAAGATCATGCAAGGACATGTTGAAAGTAAATAGGAATCTTTTCCTATTTCCATGAGGTTTTTGTTTCAAATAACTACATTTTAATACACTGTACCAAAAAGCAAAGCATAAACCGACATGATCCAGATTTACTGCAGAAGTGACTTCAGTAATTTACAGTTGAAGAGCTAAACTGAGCTGTAAGGTTAATAATAGCTGACTGAATAAACAATTATGTCGGAACTGTAGTTATTTAAAGGAAACATTCATTCATACTTTCCAGTCCTGAATCCATCTCGACTAATTTCCACTGGAACTCCAACAAAAACACACACACACTTCCATAGATTTGTTTTTAGAAAAATAGTTTATATTTATATGAAAATGACTTTGCTTGTTCTTTCTAAACACAGCAAGATGCAAGAAAAAGGCCCCAATAAACAATTTCCCAACATCCAACAGCTTACCAACTTCCAACAAAAAAGTGACAAAAGACCAGAACAAAGATGAGACCATGACCAGTGTGTGTAACCGTGGAAGTCATTCATTGCAGAGGTCATTATATGTGAGAAAGCCAGAGATCAGTGTGGGTTACTGCTTGTGCGTGCTTGATATGCTGAATACCCTCAGAAATGTGCATGACACCAGTAAACAGCCACTTCACAGTTTCTCAAATGGGAACAGGTGTCTCTCTTGTCCTCTTTTCTCCCTCTTGCTTGCTGCTTTTTGCCCAGAAGTGGCTCCGTCCTGCTCCTCCTGTCGGTTCTGGGGCCAGGAGGTGGCCAGGTCCACAGCAGTGGTTTGAGATCCATCACCCTCTTCTTCATCAGAGGAGAGCCCCTCTGGACCAGCGGCCTGCTCCTTATTTTTGGCACCATAGCGCCGCTTCAACCTCTCCCTGATCAGCAGTCCCTTCACCAGCAAGGTCCAGTTGGCCAACACTCTCTTCTCCCGCTTCTACAAGACACCCCCAAGCTCCACGTTAGAGACAAGTGCACAGACAGGACAGCATGTACGCACAAAGACACACACACAGACAAACACAGACACACACACAGAGACACACACGCTGAAAGTCACCTCTTTCTCCTTATTCTCCAAGATCTCCTGCTCATTCTCCCAGGCAGCCAACAGAACCTCCTTATGCTCCTCACAAACAATGTAGCCATCATTGCTGTAAGAAGAGAAATATACTGTACATAAGACAGATTGTATAGCTGCACATGGCATAGGGGTCATCAATCACCAATCAATCCTCAGGCATCACCCTGGCCATTTTAGTGGTCTGTGAATTTTTTTGTAGGACATTAACCAGACCACGGACACGAAAATGTGCGGAAGTGTGTGTCTAAGTGTCATCCCCATTAAAACAAAAATAGTGGTATGTAAACATGGCTAGTCAGTCTTACACTGGATGTGAGAAACCACCATGGAAGTCGAAGCCAGTGACAGCAGCAGCGCAGTCGATTTCCAGTTTGCGGGCAACTCTGTGTAGATTGGGCAACCGCAGGTGGACGCAGCCCACTGGTAACATGCAGGGCCGAAACATGTACACATTCCCGTAGTCATTACGGGGAACCTAGTCAAAAAAAAAAAAAAAGATGACATTATGCCCCCGGACGCACATCCTACACATTGGGAAACTGGACATTCACTGAAAAGCAAGATGGCCGCCAGGTTCATTCTGAGGGTTAGTACCCTGCCATCTACAGCCACAGGGGGCTGGTACATCTCTGTCTGCCAGGGGCCAAACAGCGGCAGGTCATCAATGTCCCGGTTCTCAGGCACCAGCCTGGCCTTCCGAGAACGGTTAGAGAACCCTTTCACCATCTGGAATGGGGGAGAAAGCAAATAGGATCGACAGCATTAAATTACGGCATCATGAATGACTCTACTAGTTGAACAGCTTGACCTAACTGATTTTGGTAGGTTTAAGAAAGTTACTGTTTGAAATTAAACTGAATTGGTTACTATAGGTCATGGGAGTTTCTTCTGAGGGCAGAATGAAAAATGATTCAAGCAACTAGACAAGGCAGGACCAACCAATCAGATGTCTTGGTCCTACCTCCTCTAGTTGCTTGAATCCACCTCCTCTACAATCTGATGGTTATCTCTCTGATAATTTTTCCTTCTGCCCTCAGAACAATTTTGTGCAAGTAAAAGTCTCAAAAACAGTTATATTCACATAAAAAAAACATTTGTAAATGCAAAGATGGAAAACAAACCTTATACCTAGTATTGTTGTCATTATTAATACAAATCACCACTTAAAGGACTAAAAAACTAATAGCTGAAGTCAAGAAATAAAGTATTTTATTCACTATAGATTTTACTGAGAATCAATGATGAAAGACAAGTTGTTGAAAAGACACACACATGCTTGCGCGTGAATGCACACATGCACGCACACATGCACACACGCACGCGGGACATTACTTTGTACGGCACCTCCCCCAGCCGCACCGTCCGTGCCTCCTTAAGCCAGGTGTCCTTCGAGTGCAGCGTGTGAACACAGTCCCTGTGAAGGCAACTTCCTCAGGACTCGATTCAAGTACAGACTGCACTCACAGTCCAGATTCACAGGCTGGACGACACAATTCTAGACCATCAGTCACTCCAATTAACACATCTACAGAACAGTCACACACTTAAACATCGACTAGTTCTGCACAGCGAGATGACTTGGAGGAGGAGGATTGTAGGTACCTGGAGTAGACTGGCTCTCCCCTGCAATAGCCCAGGATGGCTGCAGTGGGGGGGTAGATAGCCTCGTATTTCAGCAGGTGTCTCTTTAGCGCATACAGGGGGTGGCTTTTGTACTCTGTGATGGAAGTTGGCAGAGGCTTGTCCAACAGCTTTGTCTGGAGCTGGAGCACAAGGTAAAGATTGCAACAGTGTAACACTACATGTGTCTGTACTGTTCACCTTCCAGCTTGGTCGAGGTTTCTTTCTTTTTGCCATTTACACTGCATCATAACTCCAGTGTGTTTTTGTCAGTGTAATTATACTACTGTAATTACATAAATACTATAAATACTACTACATATAGTCTTTCACTGCTTTGTTGACCTGATGGCCATTGGGTCAGAAATGTATTATCTAATTCAGGGCAGAGTTTAGCCAGACATCTTTATCCAAAGGGACATCAAAATCCAACAGGAGGCATCTGCCAGCATCTTAAAGCAGGAAGACGTTTTTATTTTGTACATTTTGAATTAAAAATAGCTGAATCAGTACATTACTTCCTATGGTATCTGAACCTGTCACAATCGTGATTATTTGAGCTGACCGTGATTATTTTAAATAATTGTGAGAACTGTTTCCATTCATCTGTATCAAAATAGCTAGACGAAACAGAAATTATATTACTATTTCTGTTTCCACATCATTTCCTACCATGTAATGTTTGTTTGACTGGTGCTCGTGTAATGATGTCATCTCAATGCACTTCTGAACTGGTCCGTACCAGGTTTCACTGCAGGATCTGAGTCAACCGTGGATATGAGTCACGCAGGTGCCAGTGTTGAAAGCCAAATATAAAAGCAAGTTAAAAAAAAATAACTAAACCTGAAAACTTTCTACAAGCAAGCCAAATACAAAAAATGCATATGTCCAGCTCTCATAAGGGGCTTTGTCAGTGTAAATGCAGGAAAAGGTAATCAGCCATTTTATGAAAATTTACAGAAATACATGAAATGGGCCTTAAATTTCTATAATTGGTAAGGGTGCAGGTTTGGCCAATGGTCCAAATCCCTTGATTACTTGTATAGTGTAACACTTTAATAGTTTAACACTGTTGACTCAGATCAGCAGTGCATGCGAGACTGAAATCCACGGATGACTCAGATGCTGTAGTGGCCACCTGACCTATCTGAATCTCACATTACACTTCACAGCATATTTCACGATGGTGCCCATTTTGTACCACATTGTTTCATGACATTTTCACAACCCAGCCTGATCCTGTTAATGTTTCTTTTCAGGACATCTGGTTTATTTTACGGGCTGCTTGCGAGTGATCTCCACCAGCCCAGAATGGCATATTCAGCCAGATATTCTGATTTTACATTCTTTGTGTTTCCTGTGCATTTAATACAGGTTCTGTGTGCGTGTTCATGGGTCTGATTCGGAACCCTGGTCGTGATGGGTCGACGGCATATTTCTTTGACGGCTGCCACTATTTATGCTGCAGCCAAGTCAGTACATTACACACCAACAGGAAAAAAAACAACCAGAGAATTTGTTAATCTGTCCATTTTTTTTTGATCCCATTGATTGGGATCGAATTTGGTGGAAAACGCACAATATGAAAG
This sequence comes from Stomatorhinus ivindoensis, assembly GCA_019775895.2. Taxonomy (NCBI): domain Eukaryota; kingdom Metazoa; phylum Chordata; class Actinopteri; order Osteoglossiformes; family Mormyridae; genus Stomatorhinus; species Stomatorhinus ivindoensis. The sequence goes on from JABFEB020000104.1 coordinate 4,686,309, forward strand.
ACTTCATATTTTGGTTCAGAGTGAACCAAAGCTATAGGTATAGCAAAATACCAAGTCACAGGATAAAATGAAATGAAATTTCATGATCGCAATAGCCTGAGTGGAATCATTATGCACTCCTACATTTATCTAGGATCCAGGCCAAGATGATGAACTGCAGGGCACTGTACTAAACGTAAGCCTCTCACCTCCTGGTCCTCCCTTTGCTCTCTCTTCGAGGCACGGCTACGGAAGCTGTTGAGGGTCTCTTCCCACCACTCCTGATCCACGCGACGTTTCCTGGATGCCGTCATGCAGCTGGGGTCATACTTGCAGCCGAGGTCCTTCAGGCAGCCGTCACCGTCCACGGCCAGCACGTAGCTCAGGGGCTGGGTGGCCCGTTTGGAGCAGAGGAGTGGCTTGCCCACGTTCTCCTGCTGGACGTCCAGACACACCCATTCCCCCACCTGCTCCAGGTACACCTCCAGCCACTCGTCTTCACCCTTTCCTTGCTTCCTCTTGAACTCCAACAGTACTTCCTCCTCATCTCCCCCTTTGTTTTGGCTCCGTTGGCGTCGGGAGGCCTCACTCCTGCTCTTGCCCTTTGTGTCTGGTCGCCTTGTGGCTTCCCCCTCTGAATCCTCTTCTTCTTCTTCATCAGACACTAGGAACTCCTCTTCCTCGCTGAGCTCCTCCCCCTCGCTGCTCTCCTCCTTATAGCACACCTTGGAGGCGATGCTCCGTCGCTGCTTGTTCTTCGGCCTCTGAGTCAGTGTGGTCACTGCTTCTGCTTCCTGCTCCTCCCCATCCTCCTCTTCCTCCTCCTCCACCCCCACCTTCTTCCGCTGTCTCTTCCCACCTCGCCCTGCCCCACTAGCCCTCCCTCCTGCTGATCTCTTGGTCCCTGGTGAGGCCTTTGGTTCCTTGGGACTTTTTTGGGGGGTACTGCCTGGCGACTTTACTTTGTTCTGGAACACAGACTGGGCTCAGCCACTTTCCCGTACACCCTGACCATCTAGGATTTAAGCATGTCAGGCTTTGCACTGCAGCACCATAACCCCTGTGTCAGACACTTTAAGCTTCATATACAATGGAGGGAACCTGAATGCAGTAAAGGTGTCTGACACAGGGGTTCAGCAGTTGAACAAATCCTCTAAATAAGCGTAACCCAATATTATACAGCTTGATTCATTTTTGTTATCTGTGTCTCGCTATATATTGTTTTGATGTGGGACACACTGCAGAATCCTGACGACTATCCAGTGTGCAACAGTTGCAGGTTCCTTTTTTATCCGTCATGCCAATAATTGCATACAAAGCGTGCAAAGAATTACCTTTGCAGGGGGCTCTCTGAGTGGGATGGGCTGCAGAGAGACTATCAGGCGGCAAAACAAACGCAGTGACCTCAACACGATGAGGAAGAGCTGCAGGGAGGCACGGTCACAGAAGATAAAATGACACAGGAATGAAATGGATGCTAAGTGAGCACATATTCCCATACACACACTTGAAGGTTTATTTCTAGAGTTGTTCATTTTTCATAATGAATTTCCATTTACGTTTGACCCCCGACCAGGATAAGTGGTCAGATGGATGGGTTTCACTCTATTTTCTAAGTACATGAAGTGAGTGACTACACAGCAATGCTATTTATGAAAAGAAAAAAAAAAAAAACATTGCTCACATGAGTCATTTCCTGGTGGTCTCGAGCAGAGAGGGACCCTAACCTCCTCTCCAAGATCTCCCGCGGATTACTCTCAGGCTCCTCAGGGAGCTCCAGGGTCAGAGTGAAGGTGGCTTGAAACCTGGGGGAGGGGGGGAAGCAGGAATGACTGAAACGTACGTGGACGCCTCGCTTGGAATGGTTACTCTCGGCATGATGCGACGCAAGCAGTTGACCGCTCCCGGCGTTTACCACTTCAGCAGGCCACACAGCAAGGGGGCGTTCACCTCCTCGGGAGGCGTCGTGGTGAGATGAGCCGGCAGCAGGGACAAGGCCACCGCCAAAAGGTCGGGGTCACTGCACAGCCGGCTCCGAAACATGCCATTGGCCACCAGACAGAGGAGGTGGACCTACAGGTGGCGTTAACATGAATGGATTGCGGTAAGGATAAGGATAATATCCACAAGAAGCCAACAGAAATAGATGTCAATAGAAAAAAAAACAGACTTAAAAAAAGTCCGGACTAGGGAGTAATCCTAAAATGAGGAATTTACTCAGGAATAGATTTAAGGGTTTATATGTACATCAACTAAAAATTAAACACTGATCATTTGCTGTGATGATTTGAGTCTTCTTTAGGGTAACTCATGAATATGACTAATACACCAAAGACAAGAGATTATTCTTTATTTCTAACATGGTTTAACTGTGAGAAAGCAAGGTGTAGATCAGAGGTAGGGAACCTTAATCCTGGAGTGCTGGTACCCAGCAGGCTTTCTATCCTACCTTACTGGGAAACCTGCTGGATACTGGAACTCCAGCATCAGAGTTGCCTTCCCTGGTGTAGAAAAGGCAATACGAAAGACACTAAAAGAAAAACAGGCCAACTGACATTAAAAGTTACCTTGTGCATGTCCACAAGCAGCTCTTTGTTGAAACGGTTCACCATCCGCCGCAGGTAAGTCTCAAACTCTACTTTCCTCTTTTCCCTGAGAAAGACAGATGTGTTAGAGTTGCCATAGTGACATAAGTCTCCCTCAGAGTACAGGTAGGACCTTATGTCCAAAATATTCTTGTAAACTGAGAATTCAGCAACATTTCTGGATTTCTTCTTAAGGCAAAGTTGAAAAGAAAGACTACTTTCTGAAACTTAAATAGTCATAATTAAGTACTTCATTAATATAGAACCTTTCGAGAATAAATGTCACAGTGTTCACAGAAAATATAACAAAAATATTCAAATTTCAAGACTTGTCTGCACAAAAAAAAGTTCTTAAATGCCGCTTGACACTGTGTCCACACTGCTGGTTTAATGACACAAGATTCAAGAGTCTTTATTCGTCACATACATAATTATAACAAGTATAACATGTAGTGAAATGAACCCTGACCGATCCAAAGACTGTGCAAACGAGAATAAACAAGAATTTAAAGCTACAATTTACAATAGTTAAAAATATAAAAAGCTAAAACAATCAGCCATTCAGCCATTTTGGAATTGCATAGTAAACCACAACTGGCATTAGAGTGAGAGGTTCAGTGGACTAATGTCAACACGACCACACTGCCAACAGGCAGGGCCATTCACTGATGTCAACATGACCACACTGCCAACAGGCAGGGCTATTCACTGA
>JABFEB020000104.1:4689684-4702956 GCA_019775895.2 Stomatorhinus ivindoensis
CATGACCACACTGCCAACAGGCAGGGCTATTCACTGATGTCAACACGACCACACTGCCAACAGGCAGGCCCATTCACCTCTTCAGTCTTTTCGCGACATGTTCTGGGGCCTCGATTTCAATCTCCACAGGTTGAGATGGCACCACACAAGACGTGTCTGCCAGCTCTGAGGGGGGGGGGGGAAGAAGGAGCGATTACAAAAGCAGTCAACACCCACAGGCACACCCATCTAGCTCGACACGAATCCGCACATCACCTCCCACCTTCCACATCTTCCCACTCTTCATCCTCATCTTCGTCACTGCCCTCCCCCTCCATTCTCTTTTCCACCTTTAGTTCTGCAGCTTCATTGTCAGACTGTGGAGCAGCATCTTCATCCTCGTCATCATCTTCATCATCACTTATGGTGATAAAGTCGTTCTGGAAGTATTTGCTTGTCCGTTGACCTGGCGTGTTATTTTTAGGTTGGGACTGAATCTTGTTTTTTTTGGTTGTTTTTTCAGCAGATATGAGACGTGCTACTTGAGTGTCTGAAGGTACAAGAAAAATGATAATGATGAGTAAAACAAATGCATTTAATTGGTTAACATTTTTATTCAGAATAAACATAAAAAGAAGCGAAAATGGCTACCATTTTGGTTCAATAGTTAAGACCATACAGGATCCATCATAACCTCTTAGCTACTCTGTTATATCTCCAATATTGGACATTTTTCATATTCACAAATTATATAAAATTTCAAATTATCCTTAATTTGATTCATACTCTAACCACATATAACCAGTACATGTTAAGTTATTTCGGACCGCAGTCCCCCAGTTTAAATACCCCTAAGATCAGAGCTGGACTGGCCATATGGCATACCGGGCCCCAGCTAGCAAGTAATCATGGGGACCCACCAGCTCAACTCAATTTACCGTGGGGGACCCTAAAACCCTGATCAGATGAACTCCAGTCCAACCTACACGTGATTTACGTGTGGACAATTTCTACAGAGAACAATTTAGGGCATAGTATGTTTTCGAAGGGGATGGTTTTTGTTATTTTTTCCTCACGGGGAGGCATGGTGCCTATGTGCATCAGTTTACAACTCGAGCCCTGTATACACATATATTTGTTACGAAGTTCCTCTAAGTTTCACATCAGCAAACTAACGAACTAAGAAGGAAGACAGCTGCATCCTGAATGAGATCAAAAACATTACAACTCGCATGTTTACTGCTTTCATGCAGCTGACACACATTTCACGAAAAGATGTAACGTGCTTGAATTACATCGGCTTCTCCGAAATCCCTGAATTACAATAAGCAGAGACATTTATGCTTTCGTTTAAGACCCCCATTACAGTACCTGCTTCTTTTTTGCACTTTGTTCCTTTAGTTTTTGCATTCGACACCTCTTTCAGCTTCTTTGTGTTGACTTTAGATACAGCACCGATCGAGCCTTTACGTTTGGCCATTTTCCAGGAGAAACACAACCAAGAGGTAGTTTAGGCAAGTAAAAGGCAGCGGTGGAGACGCTTTGAACATTAAAACCACAGACTGCAGAGACAGGCCACAATTGCCTGTGTAGACAGGATGTATAAGATGCAGCTACCGCGGTTACTCGGCATTGCTGCTGGCGGAGGCCAGACAGGGGAGACCGATCTAACGTCACATCCATTTCCGTTTTACGGGGTGGTTTGGGAACATTTATTCATATTCATGAGCGATGCGCTACCTGATTTGCCAATAAATGCCTTAGATGCGTTCAGTGACCAATCAGATAGCTTTCTTCATGAATATTAATTATTTCCTCTGAACCACCCTGAAGAAACAAATAGCACATGTCGCTGGGAGCACGTTCACCGGCCAATCAGGTAGCTTCTTTCATGAATATGAACGAGTTTCCTCCAACCACCTTGTGAAAAGAAATTTCACGTTACGAGACAGCGGAGTAAAGCTTTAAAACCAAAGAAAGAAAGGAAGGTGGTACCTCGGTGTATCGCTTTTATACAATATGCGCAAGAAGACTTTCTTTATTATTTACAAAATAATTTTAAAGGGGACCGTCGGTAGATTTCCACTCCTTATCGCTTTTCCAAATTTTCACGTGTGAATTTATCAGTAAACAAACGACCTTTTAGCTTGATATTAATATAGGGTATATTAAAGTAGTATTAAATAAATTTAGTATTATGTTATGAAAAGTAACTGCATCCATAACTACATTAGTATAGCTGTTAGTTTACTTTATATATTATTATATATGCCAATCTCAGGATAAGCAGTTGCAATATGGATTCGTGCCAGTGGTTTTTAATAGGCTTTTTCATCCATCTGTCCAACCTCAGACGCTTATCCGGCACAGAGTTGCAGCGAGCTTGAAGCCTATGGTAGGAAGTAGAGGACACAAAGTAGGGGAGTCCCTGGATGCGATACCCGTATAGGCCGCACACTCACGCACTGCAGACGTAACATTACAGAAGTTTGAAGTGTAAAAACAGCTACCAAACTTTGCCACATGTCTACAGATTATGGAATGAAGCCTTCACACTAGTTCTTCACATAAAGCCTTGAGAGAAATAGCAAACCCACAACCACATTGAGTCGTTTCAAATTTCATATGTAGGAAATAAAGAAAATACATTTTAGATTCATCCTAATTTTAATAAACTATTATTTTCATGCCCAAGTGAATTTCAGTAAAGTGCCCATTATTGTGTTTTATTGGGTTCACAAGATAATTTTATCTGAACGCTCTAGGAAAGGGGTGCGTGTGACCTTGAGTGACACCCAGAGAGACAGACTGCGCCAAACATCATCTCCAAATATTCAGAACTTGAATCCATGTCTCCCGGCGGCATAGACTACAGCTGCAGGCAGGCAAAGGGGCAGGATCCAGGGCAACAGACACGCAGGGGGGCAAGCAGGAGGTCTACACTTTATTTAATTTCTCAGAAAACATCTTTGTGCAGAGTTGATGCAGAGTTACTTGACAGTTTAAATTATACACATGAATCATTTATTAGACCAATTTATATATAGCACTCAGATTAAGGGCAAAATGGTAAAACCCTCTTGGGATTTGAACCAAGCTTTTGGCTTGAAGTCTGCTATCTGCTGTCAAATTGTCTATATATGCGTAACCTCCAGGATGACCGTCCGCACTTCCTGTTTAGTCATCGCCCTTCCTTCTCTCCTTAGTGTTCACCTACCTCTCCTCTTCTGTGATCTCTGCATTAGCAGCAGTCCTGCTAATGCGAAGGAGAACAAAATGACACATAAATAAAATTATAAATGTAGCATTCAGATGTGTTATAAATGCAACACCTATAGGTGACCTGTAGGGTTTTATCTTGTACTTTATTGAGGATATAGTCAAGTCTCTGGGAGGTGGTGTAAGATTTACCTTTATAGAGAAATTAAGAAAATGTAGCATTAATCTTCAGATGGTTCTCTGTGTTTCATTTGTAAATGCATCAGTGAAGATTATCCAGGGTTAAAATATTACAGTATAACGAAATAGACATAATGATATTGAAATTTTGGTCAGATAACATGTGATTTGGTGAAAGATGGTTTTCTTTACGTTTCATGTATCATCCAACTACCTATTTGGTCAGGGTCACACTGGGACATGGAGCCTGTCTCAGGCAGCATGGGCCAAAATGTGGGGGGTAGGACTGACATCCCCTCTGGGGTCTCAGTCCTCCAAAGGCCACATGCACTCACACAATGGGTAACCAATTTGCCTAACTCTGTGCCTTTTGAACTGCAGGAAAACACACGTGTAACAAGGGGAGAACTTGCAAATTCAACACGCGCACAACGGGCGACACTGAAGCCCTGGAGGTGCCAAGCTCTGCGCTACCATGCTATCTTACGTTAGTTCCAGAACTGTGCATTTCACATAGTGCTGCTATACTTAAGAACATTTTTCATTAACTAAACGTTCATCCAACCCTACATGCAATTCTAGACTTTTACCCATTTTTTACAGGTTATATGCAATTTAAATATCTATGTCTAGAACCAGAAGTAGAGTGTGACGTAAAGTTTATGCAACCTGTAAATCAACTGACAAACACAACATTTTTTGTACACAATCTCCTTCAAAAAAAAAGAAAGAAAATGTGATGTATATACAGTAGTCTTGAAAGTGAACAATGTTTAATTTCTCATACATACATAATATATAAATAGGGGAATTCAGGATGAGGGAACAGTATTGTGGAAATATCCTCTTTCCAGTTTTCTATATAAAGAACCCTTCAATATAATAGACATTTAAGGAGTGACCATGACAGTGTGTTTCATATTATACAGCTTGTTTTATCGTGTTTGTTCTTTTCCCCTAGGCGCAGGGCCAGCTCTTGCTATTGGCAGAACAGGCATTAGCTTACGTCCCTGATTTACCTGAGTTGTGGAGGAAGTGAAATGGTCATACGTTTTCTTGGTAGGAGGGATCACAAGTAGAAAAGACAGATCTGGCTCTGGGTAAAGGATGACACTGGCATTACATCTGTACACTATCTATTATGTGTTATTATTAATAATTCACTTTATCAGGCAATAATCCTGTAATATAAGGCTTTTATTCTCCGGCTTTCATGAAGTTTTACAACCCAATTCATGCTAAAGTTATTGTCGGTACAGCAAACATAATTATGACACTACTTTATCCTGACTGCAGCAGCAGTATTTCCAGAAATAATCAGATTACGTGGGTGGCTGTGGCTTTTAGCCTGTGAACCAGGGCATGCTAAATGACATTTCTTCAGGCATGTCAGTGTGTGAGCATGTCACAGCTGGTGGAGAGTGCAGATTACACTGCACCTTCACGTTTAGCCTTGAACCGCACTGTAGGAAGAAGAGCAACAGTGGTCTGGTGCAGTGGACCCACATGTAGCCCCGGCACATAGTAATTCCAGAATGAAATTCATGGAAGAACATCAGTTCAGTGTCATGCACGTGAATTCATGTGCACGGGTGTATCTGCTGGTGAGACTGGATTGAGGTTTCATGGGGTCAGCAGCCGCACACATATCCGACCGAGATGGTTACAGCAGGGATAACGCATTGTAGGGTACTCATCTTTAGAAGGCTGTAGGAAAACCATTGCAGGGGAGAAGAGGAGGGTTTGAAGTTTTTGGAAAGGGATGGGGGAGAGGGATGCTCCGTGATTGGCCAGTTCAGCTGGAACACAGTGCACTGCATGGCTTCCATCCCTATATGAGCCCTTATGACAGTCAGATAGGAATAAAAAGCCATACGGCGCAGTGTGCATTGAACAGATCAGCTGCCAATGAACACATTATCCACCAATCAACCTCTGCTACGTTCAACGCCGTTAATTCCTTTTAATTTACTCCAATGGTATTTAGCCAGGTAGGTTACCTGAAAAACAACCTGACGTGTCATTGTTGTTGTTTATTGATGCTCCTGTTAGCCGTGAAATAAACCGTTTTTATGTTGTTTGAATGCACAGTTGTACAATGGGAGTAAAGAATTCTGATTCTGAACCTGTCACCTGCACTGACAACAAATACAAGCGAGTTGCAGTGTTAACCCAAAGCAGATTACAGAGTCACTGTCTGTTTTAGGTGAGACAAATGTAAGGACCGCTTCGATTTCATCCTTCATGATGTAAAGAAGAACCCAGTTGATGGAGTCAGTGAGAAGTATGTAGATGACACTAACTGTCTGATTTACACCTGAAAGCCCTAAGAAAGATGACACAGCCTCGCTATCGCAATTTTAAAAGCCAAACTGGGATTAAAAAACCTGCCTGCTCAGCAGCCATAAACAAATGAATACCACCCCCCACCCCCCAGGGTAAACCCGAGGCGATGCATTACGATATGTGACCCTCTCTGGAATCCCGAAGCCCCCTAGTGGCTGGGGAAGCTGTTACAGTATTTATAGATATTTATGCAAAAAAGTTTCCAAACAAGCCGCTTACTTCGACAAGGACACTACATATCATAATACTAGTTTACGTCGAGAATACTTCAAGGTACGGCTCTGTAGTTGTTTTTCATTTCCAGAGCTATGACACACAACACTGCAGATCGGAAAATCAACGTTAGCATGGAAACTGCGATATATAAAGGATAAAGCCAACACTATAACTGGCTGACAGACCTTAACAAATAGCACTATCCTAAAATGTAAATCGTGATGGAAATATGCTGATAAATGTGTAAGCAGGGAAAGCAGCTTAATTTACAGACGTCCTGGTATCCCGCTCTTCCGCCTGTACCGTCACAACCACAAAAGTGAAAAAACATTCAAGACTTAGTCTAATTCAACTATTTTCTATCCGCGCTACTGGTTAATGTACATTATTTTATGGGATAGTTTGAATATTACAAGAAGAACTTCTGGTGTTACCGCAAATCATTGTAACTCCAATAAAACCTAAGTACACTTGTTGAAATTTTGACGATGCATTTCAGATGCTACCGATGTATTATTTTAAATGAAAACATTACATGTCTTCTGCGTTAAGGCAACTAAAAAACGACTGATCATTTTGCCTGTGGCTGGGTAAATTGGATAGGAATGTTACACAGATATTAACTCGCATCCTCGGCACGCGATTTTTGTTACATTATATACCAAAAAGTGTCAAAGATCAATGCAGAAAAAACAATGTAAACAAGATATAGAGATGCTATTCATCTTCGGATAAAAAATTATTACTTGATAAACCCGTTGAAAATATATAACAACTTAGCACGGGTCGCGTAATAAAAGAAATGGGCACCATCTGTCGCATTACCGAACACTGACCGTAAAAACCGAAAATCCCTGGACGAAGCGAGGAAACCCCCCGGCTGGTCCCCGCGGAGCCTCAGAGCAGATTAGGGGGATGGAGGCTGCGGCGCTTGCGGCCAGCAGGTGGAAATCATCTCGGCCAATCAGCGCCCTGGCGTTCCGGACTCTGCCGGCCAAGCTGGCCCGCTGCGCCGCAGTACAGGAGAACTTTGAACGGCGCGGCGCAGCAGTGTGTATTTCCATTCACCCTCTCCGGCAAAGGGAGAGAGAGAGGGAGGGAGAGAACAAAAGCCTTCAGTGTTGCTGAGCCAATGGATGGCGAGCACTGGGAATGAAAAAGGACATCATACCTGTGCACGGGACCACCTCCGTTTCTGGGGCTTTGTGCGGTCCAGAAATGCGTGTTAATAAAGGGGGGAAGCAGCTGAATAGGTCTTTTTTTTTCAAATGCTTTCAAATACCGACAGAAAGCATTTTCTTTCTGTTTGCCAGAGAAGAGAGTGCGTACTACAGAATATGCACGCATGCGTGTGTGCGTGTGTGTTTGTAAGGGAGAGAGAAAGAGAGACAGTGAGTGTGTTTAAAGAGAGTTTTCAACCTGTGAAGACTGCCCGAGGTTGCAATTAAGCCAGGCGTCCATACTTAATGGTCTCCCTGACAACAGATACTTGGGCGCTGCTTGTGGAAACAAAGGATTCTCCAAAGGTCTTAAAATATTAAAAAAGACAGATTTAGAATGAAATGCGCCCTTCTGATCCGCAACCCAGCAGGGACTGCATTCAGAGCTGCTCTCTTCAGTATCACTGATCTGTACAACTGAGGGATTTGCGTTACTAACTGGAGGAGAAGAAACATTTTGTAAATCCTTGCAGGTCTCTTACTTGTGTCTTATAAGTGTTGTCAAATAAAATATTCATAGACAAACATTCTGAAAAATGTGGAGGCTTACTCAAAGATAAATTCTTCTACTACCGTGATCCAGCACTGAAGTCCCTCAGAGTGCATAAAATAGCAGCTATAAACCTGAGAGAGCTTCCACAATTCCAAAAATTTTCCATTTGCTGTTTGTCCACCCCAGTTGTTTAGAACGAGCAGAAGATAGATAAATGGCGGCATTATCGTATTTTCTTCACTGTGCTTCCACATCACACCTGAGTAAGCACACCTGTGCCTGGCTGGCCGAGGGCTGCTAGGGTCACAGGTGACCCACGGGATAGCACAGAGTAATCAAACAAAAAGAAAGACAAAAAGAAAACACACTAGTCATCTCATCAGCTACGACGCAATTCTATCAGAAATCCACTCTCAGCTCTCTGTCTATCTTTCCTAAAAAGGAGCCACAACGGGCAACTGATTCTCCTGGGATTTGTGAGCACAAAGAACAGCTATTCTCACTGACCGGTCACCCCTCCCCCGTCCTCTCCCTCCCAATAACCCGCTTCCAGAACCGGCTTCCAGAACTCCTGAATCAGCAGCAGTCCCTGTAACACTGCAGCATGACCACCAACTCCTGCGTTAACATGTGAAGGAACACGCCCTGCGGCATTAACACACGTGATCATGCGCACACATTACTGCATAAAGCACTATTCTACAATTTCCCTCTGGGATAAATAAAGTTAATTGTAATTATAATTATAATTGTAATACCAAACAAATGGGCAGAACCCGAAAACTTAACCATAGTCAACTACGTAAGATCATTTTCAGGCTATAACTGTTAATTTAATAGACAAAGAACAAGTTACATTTAATTAAGTTTCAAAGTCTGTGCTTTCTGCAAGCACACCTGAGGTTGAAATTGTAAGGTTAGATCATTTTGGGATGCAGATTTTTCAGCAAGGAACAATTATAAAACATATGGTACTCAGACAGATTTTCCTTTATCCTTTTAGTAAGCACTAGACCCATAAAATTTGCACATCACAATAATTAGACTGTGATTCAGAATTAGTGAGTTGCTCTTGGTTTTCTGAATACCCATGGACAGCACATATGTCATCAGTTTACTGTGTTTACTTAAGAGGCATCTTCTGTATGTAATTTGCACCTGGACAAGAGACTTGCTGGGAAAGCATGTTGGGTGTTGAATTAGGAGCTTTGTGGATCAAAGGAACACCCCCTGCTTTTGTATTCTGTGCGTTGGGGGGGTCACGCCTTTTGGGTGAGATGACTCTAGTTCTGATTTAATGAGGTCATTAAGGATCACAGGGCACTGATCACAAAGAGTAGTGGGGCTGACCCCTCTGTTCCAGCGTGGCCTCAATCCCATCTTTTTCCCTAAATGGCTAATTAAATTGTGATTCTCTATTGTACTGAAAGCAAACTGCAAAATGACTGTTGATGATGTACTTTGGTAAATTTTTCCTCGGGCGTGCTTTCACTTTTTAATGCATGCTCAGAACCCAATTTAGATAACTGCTAGTAAAGGTATAAAATGTATAAGGTAGGGTCAGGGATCGTGGACTGGTACAGCGCGTTGCAGCACCCACTACATACTGAAACTCCACAGAATCCTGGTTAGTGAATCATTAGTCACTATCTCAGTGGTGCCTTGCTGGTCAGGGATTCAAACCAACAATCTTTCAATTATAAGTGCGCATCCCTAATCATCAAGCCACTGACACCCAGGCCAACCCCCCAGGGCAGCATATGGTCCAGTTGGGCATCCCTGTGGCCGAGTGCGGCAGCTCAGGTCCTGAGCAGTGAGGATTCTGTAAGCCAGATCACCCTCAGAGAATTGTGCCATAGTGTCGTAACTGACGCTTCCGTACAATGCAGGTAATGTACTTCATTTGAGACTTCCTGAGCAGCTGCTCATTCAAGACAGTCAAACCAGCAGTACCCAAAGATTCTAGACAGAGACACAGTACCAAAGGAATCCAGTCTTCATGTCAGGCCACCGGACATCTTCAGGCCATCCTCTTACAAAGACATTGGTAACACTATAGACCCCATTCTGGAAATCTCATGACCCCCCGCCTTCTCCCAATCAGTCTACTGAATTTAGAGTAAGAGTCACCAGAGACATGAATGTTGCCGCCTAGGTAAGTGAACCTCCCGATGCGTTTGACACTCTCTTCACAGACAGAGACACTGCTGATGGCTGTGCCAAAGAGGTCATTAAAGGACTCACATGCCCAGACACTCAGACTCCTCGCTCAGTCTCTCGAGAGCCCCGATCAGAGCCACCATTGACTCCTCGAAGATCACTGCATGCTTGGCAAAGTCAAGATCAGTGAATCTTTCTTCACCAACAGATGCTCCACAGCCACTGGACCCCATGACCCTGCCCAACACCCAGCCCATACAAGCATTGAACAGCGTAGCAGCAAAAACACACCCCTGGCGAACCCAGAATCAACTGGGAAGTACACAGAAGTTCTGCCCTCACTCTACTCAGCACTCGCTGTACCAGTGTACAGTCTGGCCGTGACCTCCAGCAGCTTCATGAGGGATCCCACAAAATCTCAGGATATCCTACAGGGCAACTCAATAAACTGAATCGAACACTTTACGAAAATCGACAAAGGCTGCAAAAAAACTCAGATATTTTGTTTTGCGCTCAATGAGTACCTTCAGAGTCAGTAAGTGGTCAATGGTAGACCTCTTAGGCTTAAAACCAGACTGCCCCGGTTGCTGCTAGGTGAGTAAGTGATCATGGATCTTGTTAAGGATGACTCTAGGAAGAATTTTACTTGGCCCTGAGAGCAGTGTTATCCCCCTGTGGTTGCCGCCATGCAGGCGATCACCCTTCCCTTACCAGATAGGGACAAGTCCCCTTTTCAAGTGCATTGGGATGATACCCATCTCCCAAATGGAAGAAGAGATTAAGCATAGTCAGCAATGCCAGGAGGACAGCGTTAGCACCAGCTTGGAGAAGTCCCCCCCCCCCCCCCCTTATTCCTAAAGCTTTCATCCCTCTGTAAGCAGGACGTGGGTCACTAGACCATAGATGGTGTTTTACTTGCCTGCAGATCCTTAACAAAGGCTTCCTTACCTTAATTAATATGGTTAATAATAATAATAATAATAATGATAAAATAGCAGACTGCTAATAGCTCAATATTTATAATTTTTTTCTATCTCTGCTCAATAAAAAATGTAAGGGAGGTATTTTCTCCAGTTTGTTGAATTTCCCTTGAAGTTTTGCGGCAGAATTGCTACAAATATCATTAAAAGGAAATGAGAAGAACATTTTCTTACTTTGGTTGGGAGTATTGGCTGCTCCCACACCTCTCTCCCTGACCCATCCTAACCCCCCCCCTTTACATGCCCCCTTATGGAGAAGTGGACACAAAAAATTGAGAGAAAGAAGTCCAATCTGAAACGAGAGGTTGGGAACCTTTCTACAGGAAAGGGAGGAGGAGCTATTTATACAGTGACCCCCCCAACCCCTGGTCCCCCACTGCACCCAACCCATTCTTGCCAGTACTGTAAGATAAATGAGTATTCTCGCTGTGTGGTTGCCATGACTACAGCAAAGAGACGCAAAGCAGTGAACGTCTTTATTTTCCCACTAACTCCCTTAAACACAATCAGCATTCATTATTACTGACCTTTTTCAGCATACAGGAACACTTTCACGTCTCCTTCACATGATAATCCTTCACTGTCAAATCCGTTGAAAGTATTTGTATTTATTTTTCCACTTTAACCATGAGCGTTGCTCTGAATGAGACTGATAAATGTGTCAGTATCATTGCAATGTAATATGCCATATTTTCATGATGATAAAGTAATATAAATTTGTTTTAAATCTTATTTGAGATTGATTAACAAAAAAAATCTTTAGCAACATGAGGGTTGCAGTCTAAACACATCAGTTTATTGAGTTGAAGCATTCTCCATTGTTACCTCTGTGTCATGCACTTGGCAATTGGGTACACTAAACTCTATGTGATATGAAACTGTCGATACATGTACTTACTCAACTTCAGTAACATTAGTGCAATGTAGAGGGCAGCATTCAGCCTAACAAGTCAGGGGCCTGTGCCCATGTCTGGTAGGTCATGGATTCAAATCTTAATCTAATAACCTTTGAGACCTTAGCCTTTAATAAAAGTGTACCTCATGCTGCGTTCCATTTGATCTTGGAAATCGTAATTTCCAAGTCCCTAGTCAGAAATTTTAGCTGTAACAACCCATTGAAATCTGAATTCCAACTCTAAATGTCGGAGGAACCTCTGCTACCCCAACCTCAGAATTCAAGATGGCTGCGCCCTTTGTTGACTAAAGTTGCAGCTGAATACTGTTTTTGTTATTTGTGATTCATTAAATCAGTCGTACACACAGTACTGTCCAACCGGTGCCTGTGAGCGTGTTGCTACGGTGTGTGTATGTGTAAAATACCATGTAGTGTGTTAAAATCAACTGACATCGCTAACAGTGGCTAACAATGAATGCAGTTTACCATCAACAGTTCACCTGAACAATATGTTTTTAGGGTGAATGGGGGGTAGAAGGCACCCATGGAAATGCCAGAAGGCATGCATGCTTTGAACAGGCATCTCTAAGGACACACCAAGATATGCAAGGTGACGGGTTGGGTATTAACATTTATTGTAGTTCTTCTAAATAAGTATATCATTTTAATATTGTTTTTAAACCCATTTATCTTTTAACTGCTTATTCTGGTCAGGATTACAGGGGCACCTGGAGCTTAGCACAGATACCGTAGGAGACACGGCAGAGGCACAGCTAGACTGCAACTCCAATCCACTGCCGGACATTTACATGCGCAGCCATACACTACTAGCAATTCATAGGCATCGGTTAGCTTAATTACATGTCGTCGGATGACAAGAGGAAACCGGAGTACTTGAAAGAAACCCACACGACACTGACTCCGAGCTGGGATTTCATACTCTTGTTTCCCGGAGGTCTGATGCAACAATGCTAACCAGTGAGCCATGCACCACTGGTCTAAATCTACATTAAATATTTTTTTTTTTGCCCATTTGTGTGAAAAAGCTAGTTAAACATTAAAGGAGATTTCCAAAACTGGGAAATAGGATGAAAAATCCTGCATTTATGCAAAAATCTGGCAAAAATAGGAAGTGAGCAGGCACACTGCACGTATCAGTCTTTCCTTCTGAGTTTCTCACACGACTCTGTTTAACCAGAGGAGTAGCGAAGCAGAAGGGGCAGTTGCTGTGGAGAGGGCGTGGTTGCTATCGGTAAGGAGTTTTGGCACTATGGAGAAACAGCGGTCTCTATAAGAAAGTAATGGTTGCTATAGTAACATGCAAGGGCACAGAGGTCTTGTAGTCAAACTGCCATAGTAACAAGAGAGTTAGAGTTAGAATCAGCAAGTGGGTGTTTGTGGGACTTATCCAGGGGAGTTGAATGATTCCTGCATTTCTGATAGCAACCTGAGTAGGTTGGATGCAATCAACCAGGAATGGTGTGAAATAAAATCAGATGGAATCGAAACTGAACAATATAGCAGCGTTACTCTCTGTGGCGCAGGTTGTTTCCCCGTATTGCTTGTCTTGTCCATACCCCCCCC
>JABFEB020000104.1:4722175-4743994 GCA_019775895.2 Stomatorhinus ivindoensis
TAGGTATACCTGTTCACACACACACACACACACACACACACACACACACACACACACACACACACACACACACACACCACGGGCATACCAAAGATAAACAAAAGTACCCCTAGGATCTTGCTTAAAGCAGCCACACACTAACAATGTCCATCCTTCTTTCTGTCACCTGCATATGTTTAAGAAAACTCTCTGCACACAGATGTTGTCCTTGACATCACAATAAACACTTCATTTAATGAAGTTTTTAAAAAAATCACATATCTTATTTCTGCTCTATACCTTTATCTCCCAAATGAGTTGCAACAAAATTTCAAACCACAAAATAAAAAAATGGCTCCACTCTCAAAACAAGTTGTTGATCATTTGGTTGGTGTTCCAGACTGAAAGCATCCAAACGCTACATAAAATACAGATTCTGTGGGTTAGGATGTGCCCGCGATCAGAAGGACTCTGATTGAAATCCCGTGGCCAGTAAAGTGCCCCGGGGTGCTGATCGATGGCCGACCCTGCAATGAGACCCCAAAAAAACTTTCTCTCACCTGTATGTGTGTGTCTGTGCCAGAACAAATCTGAGAACCGGGATAAGCAGGAGGGGATGGGAAAGGTAAAGGCTGTTGATTGGGGGTGGGGATTTGATGAACCAATAGGTGGGCAAACCGCCTGTGGCCACACCCCTGGAGGTAACAGGCTAATAGGCTAATCTGTCTAAGCATCTTTGGGTGATTATTTTTTGGGAGGAATGGGGGGAGGGAGGCAACAACACCAGCATGTGTATGTCCCATGGAAAGCAAGATGAGTGAAAACACAATATTCCACACAAATCTGAATAATGTAGCACAATTCTATTCAACTAGCCATCAGCACGTAGGACAGAGCTGTCGTAACACATTTGGAAATGTTGAATAGACTGGTGGGAGGCAAAGGATGAAACAGACTATTTCTGAAATGTACACAATGGTAGGTTGTCTTGGAAACATGTAAAAGGTTAAGCAAAAGTAACATTATCGTTGTTTTTCACAATCCGTAAGATTTTTAACATAAAACTCGCTGTATGTCAGCATATGTGTGGTGCTGAACCCTGACATACCAATGTGGATAACACAGATTTCTACCTTGACAGCTCCAGCAAACTCCAACATAGATACTCGAAGCTCCCCTTGGTCCCAAATCACACAATCTTCCCTAAATCCTCACTATGCAGTCATTTGCTGAGAATCATCAGTAAATCCTCCAATTCATAAAGATAAAAACAACTCATTGCCGTACACAATTCATTGCAGAGTATAAGCTTCTCAGTGAGCAAATTATTCTTACAGTAAATTTTTTTTATTATTCCTTCAGTGACGATTTATAACGTCAGTTTTTTTCAAAAATAGCTTACCTTCAATACGTTTACTTACATCTAGGTTCGCTTTGACGAAATGAGACCAGTTTCTAGCCAATTCAGGGTTCAATCTCCAACCTGGATTCAGTTCCTGATTATCACTGAATGCTTCCCATATAAATATATCTTTACTCTACGAATGAGAATTTGTATATTGGTTCAATAAGGGCAACATGGCGGCTAGGTGTGAAGCATGATTGCCTGACACTGTGTGTTTGGAGTGTGCATGTTCTCCCCGTGTCATCTGGGTCTCCTCTGGGTTTTCTGATTGCCCCCTGTAGTCCAAAGACACGCAGTGGGCTAATTGGTGTCTCTCCTGTGATGGCCCACTATCACGTCCAGGGGATACCCATGCCTTGTGCCCAATGCAGCCTGAGAGAAGCTGCTTGCAACATTAACAAGGATAAGCAATTAGCAGATGGAAAGATATTTCCTAAGTTACTGGACATAATAGGGTTGACAAAGGACCACACATAAAAGTTGAACAGAAAACGAGATTCGTACATTCTAATATTAAGATAAATAAATGCAAGATTTAGTGTCTTTTCTCCACAGCTCTCATGCTGTTTGAAGAGTCTGTCAGGAACACACCAGTGATTCAAAGACAGTACATGGTTAGTCCTTCAAACATATCCCATGATTCTTTGCTTCATTGGCATGACCAGTCAAAGAGACAGCTTCTGCTATTGTGCTGAAACGCACGGTTGCTTTTCTGAGTCACTCGCATTGTGCCTCCACAATATTTGGGTGACAGTTTTGCCCCTTTTCTCCTCTGAATGCACCTTGCCAGTCGCTTCAGTGCCAACTGGCACAGCCCATCGTCCTCCTGGGGGAAGCTGCATAATAATGTGTCCATAATAAATATTTTTGAAGAAGTGCATTTGTGTCTCTAAAGAGAGAATGTAGCTGTTTTCCACTCTGGGTCTGTGCGTTAGACTCTAAGACAAAGGGAACGTTGGGGGTGTGTGGGCAGCTGTCCCTAGATGCTGCGGGGGGATCGAGGACCAGGGGTGTGAGCTCTGCTGCGGCTCTTCCTCCCTGCCCCTCTGCCTCCTCCTTTGCCCTGGTTCCTTTTCTTCTGGCCTCCACCCCCACCCTTGCTGCCCCCTCCTCGTTTGTGACTCCCGTGGTCACCGTAGGTGTTCCCAGCTAGCTGAGCGCAGCGCTGCCCGAGTGTTAGGGCATCCTGGAAGGGCAGCTGGACAGAGGCGGGGCTCAGGACGCTCAGTTTGACGGTGACGGCGGTCCAGTGGAAGCCATGTTCCTCCAGCTGGCAGTGGTAGGTGCCCGAGTGGGCGGACTCTGCCCGCCGGATCAGGACCCCCCGCTCGATCACCACCAGCTGCTCCCCGGACACCACCTATAAAAGAAATGACATAGGTGAGCCTTACTGCCTGGTCTCAATCCAGACCTTGGGAGCACCTAGACAGTCTACATTTTTGCTTTCTCCCAGCTTGCAGCCTATCAGGTGCACAGCACACCTGATACCGGCGGAAGTGAAAATGTGGACTGTCCCAGAGGACTGGGTTGAGAAACACTGTGGTAGAGGAACTGAACACCCATGAAAAGTGCACATTCTCATTCCTAACTTCTCCATTCTGAAAAATCAAATTGTATGTAGGAGTAAAAAGAGGCTCTGAATTCACAGTGGGTGGGATTAACTTCACTGTCAATCACTGGCCCATTTCACTCACAGCAATCTGATAAAGTAACCAATGGGAAGTGGGCAGTGCACTGTAATCCTGCCCCCTGTGGAATTTTCGCATTGCTTTGGGACACTGTCACTCACAGAAAGTTCCGTTGGGAAAAAGTACTTGGCAGGTGAGTGGGTTAGGTTTAGGGTTAGGGTTAGGTTTAGGGTTACACACCTGGTTCAGCTCGTGGCTGTTGCCTCCAGACTCTTTGTACCAGGTCACAGTTGCATGCTGAGACTTGGGCAGGCACTCCAGATAAGTGCCGTTTCCCTCAGCGACCACCATCTGCCTCTCCTCTGTCTCCACCTGGAGTCCCGCTGTAAGCACATGCGTGGGATGCGTTAGAAGTGACAGACACTCCCAGCGTGGGAAAATGCCAGGGCCAGCAGGCTCCTGAGTCCCTGTCGGGAGAACCGGCCCAAGAGCGATGGAAGCCCTTATACCTCCAGATCATCACCAGATTATGTAGCTTTACATAAACACTGTGTGGAGCCTCAACACACAAAAAGAGAATCACACGTCATGAGAAAACAGTGTTAGGGGAGATTTTACGCAGTTTAGGATTCTGAATTGCTGCAGCACTTCTAAATCCACACTCTCAACTCCACTCTTACTCAGTCCACTCTGATTCCAATCCGCTAGTAGCTTCTAATGAAAGAAATATGGTCACCAGGCTGACCTCCTTGTCTGACGCACTCGGTCAGCGGATCTCCAGCATCGCCCGCCTGTCGGGTGTTTCTCCTGCGTTGGAGAGAAACATCCATTAGCCGAGATCAGCAGAACCGGGCGTGACATATGAGCATGGGGTTCTGTGTGTCCCGCGTGTGTGCATGTGTATGTGTGAGTCACCTGCGTGACACTGGCATGTACGGACTGCAGGCGTGGCCATCCCAGGTGCAGTACGGGTCCCTGGCGAGGCAGCACTCAGCACAGGCCTGGCCGTAGAGCTCGCACTGGAACAGAGCCAGCTGGGCCAATCCCTCCGCAGAGCCCACAAAGAGCCACTGCTGCAGTGAACACACACACACACACACACACACAAAGACACACACAAACAGACCGACAATTCTTTAATACACTGCAAATTACTTATATTAGTCAGAATCACATAAAATCCCAGAAAACAAATGTGCCCAACATACAATATAATATAATAATGTTACTAATCCCAATGTATTACAACAATATTATTACTGAATTTATTGGTAACGCAGTCATTTCATAATCTGATTAAAACGACTGGAGCGCTGTTTCGACGTTGCTACTTATGCCATTGGTGAAATTTGATCTGTAGCCGCATCATAACTGAAACCCCATGGATAAATTATGTCATGACCTTCGGCAGAGCGCCAAAGATGAGGTGTTACGTTACAAGGCTAGCAGGCGGCATTAATAAAAAGGCCAAACCGTCACTGGCATGCTAGCTGTAATCCGTGAATAATGTATGCTCTGACATGTTTCGTCCCTTTTGTGTTGCCATGGTGACAAGCTAGGGAACAATACGCCGGGTATCTGTGTTTTGTGACGTGTAGTGGACGTGGATGAGAGGAGGGGACCGGGGCATCTTAAACACTCACCTGCGTCTTGGACAGGGTCATAGCAGTGATGGGTGATCTACCCTGTGGATGCAGAAAAGGGAGGTGGTCTGAGATCAGTCGAGGCATTTGGGAGGGAAGACAGCTATAGATGTCTACCTGCTGGGAGGGGGCACTACTGGGTGTTTCCATGGAGATTTGCTGTCATGCTGAGGTAGAGCCCACTCCCCTCACAGACAAACGGCATCTAATGCCGCATCGAACAACTGTCAACACAAATGTTGTTTGCCTTGTGCTTATATAATCTGATCACTAACATTGTCGTTGAATGTGCTTTGTGTTTACCAAAAATACCATATAATCACGCAGATTCTTCTGCACTTCTGGAGACAGAGCAGCAGACTACTCTGGTACCAAGGTGTGAGTGTGGGAGGTACCAACAGTTTCAAGGTATGTTTTGATCAGAAAAAGATTCTTCTGCTGAACTTACCATTTTTCTAAAGTGATTTCATTTAGTGTGGGCAAAGAGGCCCAGGGTGATGTACAGATTATGTAAAGATGGTGTAGAAATTCAGTGTCACATGGTATAAAGATGATGTACCTTAAAGACCTGTAGCTGCTCCAGGGTCACCTCTTGGACTCCTTGTTCTCGGGGAAGGTGGATGGACTTCAACACCTCACCAGAGTCTGTGGGAGAAGATTGAACATCATGCATACAGAGCAGACACAGACGTGCATGCGCACACATGCATGCAGCTTAACTGCAGAATAACACACATGCATGCATAGACACGCAAGAGGCCACGGTGCTGATCACCAACCCGTGCCGACGAATAGGACGTTGTACTGCGCGTCCACCGCCTCAACGCGGTCCACCAGCAGCCGGGTTAGCTTGTAGGGCACGCCAACCCGTACCAGTAGGGGGCGCCCACCCAGGGGGTACACCTCTTCCAGCATGAGCGGGTGGGTGCGGCTGAAGAAAATGACGTCGTCGGGGTACTCGCGGGTGGAGACGTGGTTGCCATACGTGCTGCTGGGACACTGACAGGGTGAGGAACGCGAGATTAATGGCAGTGCCTCCGTTCTTCACGTACACCGTCCTACCCGCACTAAGCCGCACTCAGCGCCAGGCAGATCAGCACCGTATCTTCTGCATCACAAGTTAGCATAGGGGCAGGGAGCGGTCACAATGTGGAAGGCTCTGGATTGGCCAGGCAATGGGGGTGCTTACCGTGCCGGGACGGGGGAAAGGCACCTTGCCCGTGAACTCCACCCACTTGAACTGTGGCCCCTCCTTGTGGGAGAAGCGACCCTTGAAGGCCCGGATGATGTCTTGCATCTGGTACACACACACCGCTGAGCCATTCAGCACGTTGCTGTGGAGAGGATGGGCAGTGACTCACCCCCTCCGTTTCACCTTGAGGGGCCCCTTTGTTAGGGCGCATGTGTGGCTCAGAGGTTTAGGATGCTGTGCTCATGATCGGAAGGGTGCTGGGTCAGATCCCACAGCTGCTAGAGTGATTTCATCATTGAGCCCCTGAGTGAAGCCGCCCCCCCCAGTTGTTCCAGGGATTATCTAACCATGCTTAAATTGTTTGCCACTTTGGCTATACACGTCTGGTAAATAAAAATTAATTGTAAATTGTTGTTTTCGTCTTATTCTGAACCTGCTGCTTCTTACTAATACATTTTAAAATCAAGAAAGTATGATTTTTTAATTTTACTTTACACTGCCCTTGCTGCGATTGCTCTGAATTCTGTCCTAATTAAGACGGATAAGTAATATCTAATCCTCTCACGGCCAGATGACTACCCCCAGGGCCCCCATTGCTGCCCTAAATGAAGTCTGGTTCCTTTTCAGATGAATGTGGAGGGCGGTATTTCTGTCCCTTATAGCAGCTGAGGTGTCTGCAGTCATCAACGTTGTGGGGTGTGATAAACTTGCTCCCACACCGCCCCACCCAAGCTACTAGCACTGTTCAGACTGCAACCATGTGAACGCTGCTTCAGGGATTAGCAGACTTACTCTGCACCGTCCCTAGATCACCGCAGGCTCATTAACTACACATGGGGCCTCTCGCTCGACATGTCTTCCTGGCAGACAGCGTTCCGGTGAGGGGGGCCGCACACGCAGACGGAGTGTACCGACACACACACAACGGTATGTTCAGTGAAAACATACACGCAAGACTCACACGCAGTATATGTGTCCCAGTGCACACACACACACACTCACACTGAGCCCCGAACCCACACGCTGTGATCACACACAGACACTGCGCTAC
Organism: Stomatorhinus ivindoensis; assembly: GCA_019775895.2. Classification (NCBI taxonomy): domain Eukaryota; kingdom Metazoa; phylum Chordata; class Actinopteri; order Osteoglossiformes; family Mormyridae; genus Stomatorhinus; species Stomatorhinus ivindoensis. The sequence continues at coordinate 4,729,074 of JABFEB020000104.1, forward strand.
ATGCAAGAGACACACCCAAAAACCGCATAATGCAAAGCATATCTACACTAATGCTGATAGATCCCGATCGTTATGATGTGGACGGGAGGCTGAAATGGCGTCACATTACAGGGCGCATGAAGTATGCTCTGTGCAGACCGAGAACATGACAGCATGTATATTACAGGACCAGGAAGATGCCCTGATACCCAGTGATTTACATGCCTCACAGATGCAAACCCCTCTTTATGTACTAGAAAATTCATCAAAACAATGCGGCCCTTTGTCAAATAAGGTGCAGGGTTGCCAGTTCTCATGAATCTGGCTTTCAGACTCTCACGCTCACTCAAGAAATCTTACAGCAAATCTATATTACTCCATTAAAAACCTAAAATTAGCTATTTAAAATGCATTGGGGTAGTTTGCAAACCCTACAGACTATTTACAAGGTAATAAAACTGTCACAGACATGTAAATGTGTGTGCAGACTTGTCTTAAATTAAAAATCTCACTCAAGCCAGTTGGCAACCCTGAGATGTATCACTACATAGTCATGAGTGAATTTTTTCAATGAAAATAACCAGGCTCTTTTAAGAGGGTGGGGTCGCTCAGCAATGCTAGTGATCAGAAAGTTGCTGGGTTAAACCCAGTGGTTGACAGAGTGACTTCACCACTAGACCCTTAACCAGAATTGCTCCAGGAACTGGCTGCACCTGTCTTCTTAATTGTATGTGGCTTTAGATACCGCTCCTTTATCTAAATGCTAACATGTCTGACAGGAGTGTCGCTAGAGATTTATGAAAAGGGGGGCTAAGCTTTAACAAGGGGGGGGTCTGATTTTAATGAAAATGAATGCGAGCACACTATATAAACTCATTAGTGCAGATTTATCTGAAGGGGCAAAAGAATATTTTAGAATAGCCCTGATGGCACTTTTGAGATAATGTTCATAGACACAGACAGCCTGGAATTAGAAGCGAAGGCTCACCTGGTTGTGGTAAAAAGGCCATAGATGAGAGGGTCAGTCTTGTCCTTCCCATGCAGGAGGAAGATGTCCTCTGCAAGATATAAAACAATAAACTTTCACTGGGGGCATGTGTGTTTCTATCCACTTGTCTGGGCTACATGTGTGTGACCATATTCTGCCCAAGATGCCAGATCTGATGTGCAGGAGATTTATGTAAGCGGACATGCTGCCAAGCCGGGGTCGGGTGGCTCAGGACGTGGCTGTGTGAGGAAGATCCAGCCACTGGCCGACGCAGCCCGTTTCATCAGAAGCCCTTGATGCGCTGACTTCCGTGCGACCGCTCACGAGATCGACTGCTAACGTCTCCACATGGCTTGGAAAGTTATCGGGAGTCACTGGGGTTCATTCAGGCAGCAGGAAGCTAAACGGAGACAGCAAGCCACCGAAGTTCCTGTTCGAGAGCTGGTGATGTTGGAGGAAAGTCCCCCCCCACTTCAGCGCTGACACCCAGGTCGCGGCTCCGGGTCGCGGCTCCAGGTCGCGGTACGTTTGTGTGGGACGTGCTGAACCGCAGGTTGTTGTGCTGCGGTGCACAATGGAGCGGAACTGCCTTCTCACATTCCTCTCGTTCTTGTTCGTTCACGTGGCCACAATGGAATCTGTCCCTGCTGGTAAAGGGGCAATGTGGCGAGGGGGGGTGCTATCTAATCTAATCTCCACTGGTTGAGTCTCTTGGACCGCTGCCGCCACTGTTCCTGCTCCTGTACCTCCCCAGCGGGCTACCAGCTCTCTCCTGCACCCCCCGCAAACATACCCCCCCACATCTACACCACATATATTTTTGTTCACCGTTTATCTGCTCCTCTTTCTTTCTTGACCTCGCTCTACTGCAGACTGCGCTGTATCTCTCCCTGCATAAAAAGTTGTCTTCCCCACTGGGTTAGATATGTTTGTCTTACCCGCATCACACCCCCTCCTGCCTTCAGCCCTTATACTGCATATCATCCTGCCCCCCGCCCCCAAGTCTCATCCCCAAGGGCCTGACCCTGCCCTCCCCAACCCCCCGCATTTGGAGTGGGGTGATCTACAGTCTGGAATGAGTAATGTCTGAGCTGGCAATCAACCACATGGACCATGGCTCCTGAAAACACCCCAGCATCCGGAAAACATTCTGAAAAATGCCCCTAAAAGTTTGAAAACCATGTGGTGTCCCAGCACTGTGGCTTGAAACCCCAGTCTCAACATGACAGTCTGAACCCTCTGAGTCAACGCCGTCGTCTGGTCCGATGTTGATCTAGTAACTTTCGAGATTCTGGGTTGCCATTCTAGCTCTTTACGATAAATGTACAAAGTGTTTTGTTCACCCATCCACAAAGCTGCAAGTATTTTCTTACACGTTTACATTACGATGGAGATACAGGTCAAATGAATGAATGAGCAAGTGGTCACACCACTCTGCCCGTGTATTCGCCACTCCACGCTACCCACATTGGATGATGGGATACGCTGTTTTTACGGCCCACGGAGCACGACGTAAACACACGCCTCCGAATTCCTGCAGAGATGGCATCTCTCTAGATTAATCATCCCCGCAAAGTTGTGAAATCCACGTCTTTTTCCATGTCACCCCTGTGCTCCTCCCGCATTAGCAACATCCAGTGGAACGGGAGATGCTTATGTGACAGCACTAGACCATCTCCAAATTCCCAGTTTCCCATTCTCCTCTGGTCCTACACCTCATGCTACATTCCTCCTCCAACTCTAGGGGGCTCTCTTCGATAGACCCTCACTACTTCCAGCACCAATGGGAGTCCGTGACTGACGTGCCCTGACGGTATACTCCATACCTGATTTGAAGGAGATGTTTCTGGTGTTTGTCATATGTGTATCTGGGGAGTCATGTTTACACTATCTGCCCTCACTGTTTACACAGACGGGAACGGGGGCTGCGCCGTACGCAGCCGGCCTGCGATTCCATCTCAGTCATACACACGAGGCCCGTAACAAGTGTCAACAGGACGCCCACAAACAAACATGTACAAGCGCACGTTTGTTGGATGGTAACTTGTACTATTGTGGATAACGGTCAGGATAAATAAGACGGGCCCCTCCAGCAGAAGATCTGAGCAGTATATAACTTTCTTTTATCTTTTAAACTTCGTGAAACGTATAAAACTACCCTAAAGTTCGGGCATGCGGTTATCGTGCGGCCACGTGATCAAGCCGGTGTACGTTAAGAGCATGCTCAGTCTGTGGCACGACAGTCTGGCACTCACGTAGCTGGTCGAAGTACGTGTGAATGCCATCGTCCCCTGGGACGGAGCACACCATGCGGGTCTTGAGGAAAGTGCTCCACTTGTTCACAAGGCTGCGCTGACCTCCAATGTCATTCTATAGGAAAGAAGATGTCCTCCTATTACACATGTGCTTCACACTGTACGCCTTGTGATGGACTAGTATCCCATTCAGGGGGTGCCCTGGCTTGTGCCCTGCTCTACCTGGGATAGACTAGATAAGCAGTAGAAAATGGAAGATGGATGGATGAATGTTTGGATGAAGAAAAGTTGGTTTCGCAGTGTCTCTCAACTGAGTTTCCATTTATCAGTTAAATTATGCTAATATATTGTCTTCTTTCGAAAAGCTTCTCCATATATTCTGATGTGAGTTAAAAGTGAAGTAAAACCTGTTAAATACTGTAGTAGATTACTTCTTGACCCCATCCTTGGGATACCCTTGACAGTCCACATTTCTGTCCCCTCCCAGCTCCCAGTGCACCAGGTATTTGGTGTTCTTGATTAGCTGTGAGGTGGGAGGGAGCAAAAAATGTGGACTGTCTTGGGGTGCTGGGTTGAGGAATGGAAGTGAGGGCAGGGGTCTAGCTAAGGAGGAAACGGCAGCTGGGGAGGGCTGAGGGGTACCTTGCAAACTCGTGCCACTCTGGAGTAGATCACCCTCCCAGGAGCTCCTTCAGCCTCCTGGGCGCACTCAGTGAAGAACAGGTAGACCTTGTCGTCCTCTGGGTTGTCGCTCTCCGGCACGGTGGCTACTTTCACAAACTGGGCATCTGGAGGGGAGGTGATGGGCAGGTCAGGAAGCTCCGAGGGTTGTGGGAGACGCAGTCTGGATTACCCAAGAGACGGCTCCTCACCCTGAAGCCAGGTGGTGTCGTACTGCTCGGTGCGGATCACGTGACGTCTGCCCAAGGTGCGGAAAAAGGCGGAATCCCGGCTCATGAAGTCAGAGGTGATACCGGCGTACAGCTCCCCATCTGCGGGATGGGGCAGAGTGGGGCCGGGTGTAGTCTACATAGAAGGCGTTTACATCCAACCGTAACTCATGCTGCGTAGATGTCTTGGATGACAATAACTCAGATGTTCCCTGGGTAGATAGCTTGGGTGACAGTGACTCAGATGTCCCCTGCAAACACACTTGCATACACACACATGTACATACCTATAATGGCTGATGCAGTTCTCTGATGCGGATCATAAGGACACTTCCCCTTCCCGCACTCCGTCTGCTCTGAGGTCACCTCTCCTTCACCCTGTCGGGTAGATCCAGCCAGTTACCACTTGTAGCCCATACACTCCTCAAGAAATCTTGAAAAAGTTTTGACAAGATCCCGTTCATAACCTTATCTACACTCTGCAAGAGTCAGTATGCCTGGGTCATGTTTCTGCTCAGCAGTTTCTGTGCTTTGAACTTGTCTTTGTGAGACGGCCTTCAAAGACCAGCCATCGCTCTGCAAGGCTTCCCTTCACTGACATACTAAAAAATTAACGAATATATCAGAATCCTGACAGCTCGGTAACTTCAATTTGAACGCCGAAATCATGAGAGATGTCGTGATTATCTGTGCGTCCTTTATGCTATTCTTGTCACTCACATTCCTACTTCCCCAGTGATTTATCCTCACCGTGTTCCGGAAAGAAAAATAGCAAGAGGAACACAAGGTTTAATTTTAATACACATATATTACAGATCAGTTTTTGCGGGTTACAGTGAACCAGATTTACTGCCAAGGAGTGAAGGAATGAAATTGAGGGAAACATTTGGTTTAAATAATTCACACGATTGATTTCCTGTAACACTGAGGTGTTCTCTTAATTGGTACTTAATTGATTTGTTGGATGCAGACTGCATTGTATCAGGACATGATTCTAGGACATCCTCTCTTCTGATTTGTTCTCTCCTGCTCTCAGCTGCAGAGTAGCACCCAAAATAAGAACACTGACATTTTACTCAAGCCGGGTGTGTGTGTATATGTGCATGCCTGTGCTATCTACAGGAGACGTTCCCCAATCTATGTCACCATGCCCCTTCTGATAAGTACAGTGACTGCTATCTCCATTATAGATTATCTAAAAATTTTGATAAGCAGGACCAGATGTGCCAAGATGTACCATGTGAAATGCTTGGTGAATAAACCTTACTCAGATTCTGAAACATATTTGTGTCTTTGCGCTATTTTGGTGCGTGAGGGAGCATTGCTGTCAGAGATGGAAACTGACTGAACCTTTGAGTGTGGTGGAAGTATGTTGCTGTATCGTCTGAAAGACTCCCACCCCACTCTAAGTTCTCTGTCACCACAGCTGGTCTCTGCCTTAATTTCTTTCCTAACAGTCTTTCTTTCCAGGTTGCTTCTTTGAGGAACCCCATCCCTGAGCCACAATCTCTCCCCTTCTCACGTTCTCTCCTTAAACTGGGTTAATGGCAGTGATGCCTCACCAGGGATTCACATTAATGGGAAATTTCCCCAATTTCTCAAAGCGGACCAACATTTGACCAGCAGGAAGTATAATCTGTGACAGCTTTCCTTGTTCAAAGTTCCTCGTTCCCTAACTCCTAGTCCATCAATCTGAAGACTCTGGTAAGCATATCTGCTCCAGACGAAGCCTGCTGGTACAAGGGCTCCGTTTGAGCTGCCATACTACGCAATTCTGTGCACAATCATGATGCACTCCAGCAAGCGTATTCTCAAATCCATTTCTATCTAATCTTCAGCATGCATTTCAGCTCATTCAGCTCTCTAATATACCATGCTAGTCTATCTAAACATGCTTTTTCTCAACATGTTTCTTTTTCTACTAAAAGAGACATTGATATGTGAGTGTGCTTTTTTTTTTGCACGAATAACTTCAATCAGTTTTCATTTTGCCAACTTTTCAACAGAGGATTTGTGGAGGGGCCACAGTTCAATGAATCAACAGGGCTTCAGCCTCTGAGGCTTTGAGAGATAGAATCAGGAAAAGATTAGCTGGCTTTTTCATCTAATTTCAAGAATATGTGTCACCTTTTCCACTGTAAAACAAGTCAGTGTATTGGTCCCTACACAGTGTTTAATGTTACCCGGCAGCAAATTAAATGAATACAAGGGCAGCAAATTAAATTAAGGCGAGACTTGGACTGTACCTTGAGGAACACCTCTGTGGGGATAAAAGCACATCGTGGGTTGAACGCCCCCGTGCCGCAGACATACAGGTGGGTGTGATTATAGGGTTGTAGCACACGTAGGAAGTTTGCACACTCCAGCTGTCAAAGAGAGACCTTCGCTGTTAGAGATACGACATGCTGGAATATTCCTGCTGTCAGAGAGAGGCGTCCAACACAATCCCAGCATGAGAGAACCCAAATGCAAGTCTGACTGAACAGTGGACAGTGTGTATGATGCTGCTAATAAAAATTCTCTGTGATTTATTATTAATCAAGCAATGTGATCGAAGATCACTGCCAGTGTGAGTGGGGGAAAATCATCAAGGATTGCAGTCACCCATGCCAGAGGCTGTTCAAACTGCTAGCATCATGGAGGTGATTTGGCAGAATGAGGACCCAAGTCTGCACCGCCTCAGAAGTTTGGAGCCTCAGGCCGCTGCCTTTGTTTCCTATAGCACTGTCCCCCAACCTGATCCTCAGTGACCCACAGACGCTTCATGTTTTTGCTCCCTCCCAGCTCCCTGCCAGACAGCCCTCATTTCTACCGGGGCTGGCAGGGAGCAAGAATGTGGACTGTCTGCGGGTCCCTGAGGACAGGGATGGGAAGCACCCGCCTATCGGATTGACGGGCCCTGGGACCCAAAACCAGCAGCTTTTCCACCAGACCATCAGAATGCTATGAACTCTATCCAGTAAACACATTGACTGCCTATTTCTGTACAATGGCCCATTATACTTATTATATTCATTTTTCTCTAAAGCTGCATACTATTTATTATTACTGTGTTGCATATTTACTAATCTTGATGCTACTGTTGTGTGACTTTCACACAAACGTTTGACTTGTCTGCACTCTTCCAAGTGATGTGATAAATAAAGTGATGTGACAAATAAAGTGATGTGATTTCAGTACCACCACTAACGAACAGGAGTGAAGATACTAAAATAGCCTGGGAGGTACCAGATCGTTAGAGCGTCATTAACGAAGAGCCTGACAACACAGCCAATGTGAGCTAACTCACCTCAGAATCCTTCCCGGCCATCAGACATTCCTGAATCCGATCCGAACTGGCAGGCCAGTGCAGCTGAAATGAGAACGAAGGCAGTGGAGCTCTGTCAGGGGTGGATAGGTACGGGATCCGCAGGTTTCTGGCCTCGTTACCACACTCCACATCAAGTGTTACTTCTTGGCTGAAACGCCATGACCCCGATTCTCTACGCTAATGTGTCCATTAATTTGTGTTCTCCTTCTCCCCACGTTAACGAATATGTCGGGAACGAAGACAGAGGAAGGGCCCCCTGAGAAAATGACAGACGGGGCCGTCTGACTCCCCAGGAAAAAGCCATCTGTCACAGCCTGAGGGACCCGCCAAATGAATCAAATTCCCACATAATAAACGACATGCTTAACTCATAATTCATTTTACCTTGGATTATTAGTATCAGTGGCAAAAATGTAGCTGCATTTTCATTACTGAATATAATTTGCAGCCCGCTAGTTCATAGCATAATTTCTACTGCAGTGCCTTATAATGCTCATTACAATTGTAAATTTACATTATTAACTACCTCTGGTGAAGTATTGTCGATTCTAGATGAAAAACATGCAAAATTAAAATCCCTGGCAGAAGGAGATCTAATTTAGAGAAAGCCGGGAGAAGAGAGAGGTAAAGAAGTGAGGAGGAAATGAAAGACGGAGGAGCGCTTGATGTGGGCAGCTGATGGAAACGCTTAGATGGCAGGAATCCTGGGTGGCGGTTAGAAGGGCGTAATTAAAGGGTAGCTCCAGTAATTAGGCTGCTGGGCGTGGGGGGGGTGTCCCCACAAGGAGGCCTGCAGTGTTCCACATCCTATTTCTGTACCTTCTGAGTATGCAAGCTTGGATGTGCGTGGGCACCTGTGAGTGTGCGTGTGTCGGCCAGGAAGTGTCTGTTATTATATTTGTTTATGCTCTTCCCTGGAGATATTGGCTCATTACGACACAGGACTTTTAAATGAAGGTATGAAAATAAGGAAGAAAGTGTAGAAGATGTGACCATGTACAGCGGGGTAGTTCTGGTCCTGAGGGAAGGTCTTGCTACCTCACTGCATTCCTTTATGTCCAAATACAGCTCATGCTAAATCAATCTGGTCCATCTCCCAGCTGTTCTGCTCTTCCAGTTATGAAAGTAAAAATCCATCCAATCCAACCAATCAGCCGATTACTCTGTAACTGTGACTCCACTCGTTGGTTGAAACAAAATCTTGGTGTGGATTTTTACTTTCTGGACCTGAACTATCCATCTCTGCAGTTATCCATTGGCATGTTTGGTTCTTCATTTTGGTTCTTCACCTGTCACCATTTTGCATCCTAAATTCCTGTTATTTTTTCACATGAAGCCGGTTACCTCACATAATAGTTTACCATGCACCAAAACCACATACCATAAATATAGCAGCACAAACAATTCCATGCTATTCATTAGCTGGACCACAGTTACTGGTCTCCTCTGCTGCTCTCCCTCTCATAACCCAAAAGTACTGAATCATTGTAGCTTTGATGCACATTAAATTTTATAGCAATTAAATCACGTAAACCTGTTTTTTTTTGTCTGTGTTTTAACAAATGTTTAGCCTGTGCTGTACATCTGTCAGTTATTCTATACGGTATCTAATTTGCGCTGTATCGGTGTCAGATGGGTGTGTGCAAACGTGTGGGTGGATCAGTATGAAAATCACTCTCCCCCAAGTGCCTTATGGCGCTCATTGGAGCTCATGAAGGAAGAAGGGGGGACTAATGGCAGAAACACTGAGGGCGTGTGTGGTAGTAATCATCTTTCTCATGCTGGCCTGGGTATTGTGTATTGAGGGACTCATTTCCCATTCCCATTCAAACATCCATTGTGCATGCACCCTACAATGACAGCATTCAGTTTCATTGATAATAGGTTTGCAGCGGATGATTCGATGTTAAATGTGTTCATCTGGTCGGCAGAGTTACACAGATTCTGTTTGCGACAGTTTCCTGTATCCCAGCTGAGGTTTGCTGATTTTGTGTCTCTGTTTCAGTTTTTACACTGAATCTGTACCATAAGAATGATTCTGGTTTTGTTCCAGAGTAATTATTTAGATTCTCTTAATCTGTTCCAGTAGAGTACTACTAGTTCTGTGCATCTTCCCCTAGTAAGGCTTTGTCACCAGCTCAGTAGTTATACTGTTCCTCTGTTTCTCTGTCACATTTCACAATGATTTGGTTCTTTCCCAGATATTACATGGTCCTCTCCTAAACATGCAAGAGTTTAATTTAGAATCTGTTATTCCATGTTACCGAGGTGCTAATATTAGGCAGTAACCCCAATGCAGACGTAACTCTAGGTGCTCACCACGCGGGGGCTTTGTGTGATGTCCTCCAAGCTTGTTGCCAGCAGGCGGTCCTTCATGGCCACGTAAAGCTGTTGTCGATCTTCGTCCGGAAGCAGGGAGTACAGATCCCCGGCCAGCAAGGGCAGCGTGAGCAGGCGGCCATTTTTCACCAGCTCTGCGAGAAAACAAACATGTTTGGCCAAATTAAATCAGTGTTTCCTTCCAATTTATATGCCTGGTGAGAAAAAGATAAGGGAAAAGCAATGTGAGGAAGACCTTCAATCATGCATTGAATGAACAAGGGAAAAATTATCCAGAGCAGGGTTCATGCCCAGAGTGGCATTAAACGTGAACCTGTCAACAGAATCTGACAGTGAGAAACACAACCAACATTAATCACTTTAAACAGCTATCTGCATTAATAAGGGACCAGCATAAGTGTTACTGACACCCCCCGGAACATGGTGTAAGTCTATGAAAGCAATAGACAATCCGACATTTTAATACATCACAATTTGAAAAGATCACAAAATTAAAACACAGCATTAAAATTTGCTTAATGTTATTAAAATCTTTATATCAGTTATAATTATAATATAACACTTTTGACATGCAAGTGAGGGCCAGGAAGCAGGGCCAGCCAGTATCTGAGACATTTGGGGTTAAGGGTTCGATAGTGATCTAATGCTGCTCACCACAGGATTTGAACCCATGACCTTCCGATGAAAAGTGTAGAGCACTACCTAAAATAGTTACACGCCCACCCCATAAACCAAATCGAAAATTAGACATAAATTTTGCTTTGGAGCACAAATAACAGTTCATGGTAGACATAAATAACCAATGATGACCTTAAAACAAAAAAGAGATATCAGTTATTGAGAGCTATGTAAATGTAAAAATTGTATCATCACGAATTGTAGAGAATTAAGGTGGCATACAAAATGAGCTTCACCGGAGTTGAATGAACATCATAAAATGCATGTAATACTATAATCCTTATTATTAAACTATAATGCTGGACATTAAAAGCTAATAAAATCTTGTGGAATGCCTTCCGTTTAAAAGCAAAAACACTGGCTAATCCCAAATTTATCAAAATACAATTAAAGTAAATCTCTACAGGAGACGCCTTCTCTTTGAAGAAAAACGGTTGGCTTCCCAAAACACTACTAAAATCCTACCAAAATATGGTGCGTAAAAGCAATTCATCATCAGCGACTGCTGTAAACGACCAGTCCATCACCCCACACTGACTGCTTCTCTCGCATATGGAACTGGTACATTACAGAAGGTCTTTAAAATGAATTCAAGTCGAGCGTCTCCTAAATCATCACATAGCTATCCCTGTGTACCCGACACCACCCGGATGACGAAACGGAACCAGAAGCATCTTTACTGGTGCATGTCAATGACAAAAGGGAGAAACCAGAGACAATTATCGCATCTGATTTAAACGGTAACAAGGCACCCAAACAGCGCCTTGAAGGTGCCGTCAGCCTAAAGCAAGTCGACCGCCACAATAACACACACGAACGTTACGCATAGCTTCGTTCAAAGACATGCAGACAAATTACAAAAGAAAAACACACTCATCCCACTCCTACAGGTCCCACTCTGCCTTCCCAAGGACTTTTGGCAAGGGTGCGACATTGTGGCCTGGTACCCTTACGTGCTCTCCCTACCCACCTGGCCCTGAGTGGGCCGGGGTGACAAAAAGAATATTTTTAGCCTCCTTGCAGAGTCCAGCCATTATTAGATTACCAGAGTCACAAGTTGCCACTGATGGGTCTATCTGTGATTAGAGAAAATGTGCAAGCTGTGATACAGCTCAGAACATTCCAGAATCAGGAAACAATGGACCTTTGGAGTAAAACGCTCGTACCACACATTTGTCTATGTTATTTCATCAAGAAGACATTATATAGTCTAGGATAAGACGTGTCGTTAGAGATTATGGGCCCCGTGAAAGTATATCATATTGACCCCCAAGCAACCAATCATATTATGTTCCATTTTTTTAGCAGCTCTGTGGTTTAGGGGGTCATAGAAGCATCCTAACTGTCCCCCCTCCCACTTTATGGCACCCCTGTTTAGAACTAAAAAAGATACATAGAAGGGCATACCATAGATAAAATAAACAGAAGTATACAGACTTTTCTCAAAGATCATACATAATTTTGATTGATCAGACAGGCTCTCTTAAGACCGGGCAGTTGGCCCGGTGTGAATATAAACGCATATCATTCCGGACTGCATTCGTCTTGGCGTGACAGTACCCCCAGGGCCGCCCTGCCACCCCGTCGCTTGCAGCTTTCAAACTCCAACCAGACAAATAAAACAACCTGTTGCCATGGAAGAAAGATTCACCCAGTACAGCTGGCTTGTTGCCAGGGGAGACCGAATGGCCAGAGAGAACTGGTTCATTGCCAGGAGGAACCGGAGAGGCAGGTAAGGGTTTCGTCGCTATCAGAAATAGCAGCCTTAACAATTCGCACTCCCTCAAGTCAGACACGTCGTGGGGACGGCCAAGCGAGCAGCAGCGCCCGCTCGTTGACTTCAGGGAAACTTTGGACAGATGTAACACCAGCTCCTTTTTGCAATTTCACACACTTGCACACACTGGCATTCACACCTATTCTTCCCACCACACACACGCGCTCAAAAAAGAAGCACATATTGGCCATCTCCCGTTGCTGCCTAAGAGGGTTCCTACACTCTTAAGACTGAATTAAAGGCTTCAATTGCTTTTATTTGTTTTTAAACTGCAGAAAGGCCTTCTTCCAGTATATATGTCTGACATACTTATTCAATGGCTGCCAACAGGAGCACCCAGATCTGCCAGTAAGGCTATATTCCCAGGAGAACGAATTATATAAATAAAAAGACCCTTTTGTTTTGTCTACTTTCATTTTGAATCTTCCCACCGCTTGCCAAAATCTTCCAGAAAATTATGCTCTGAATTACACTTCAAAAAATGTATGTTGGATTTAATGCGCAAGGTGATGCATGCATAGTTTTGACTTAGATTTTATTGACCTGCTGCGTGTTCCTCGCAAAGAACATGTTTTGACGTGAATGGATAATTATATCCTGAATTGGGAGCGCTTAGTATCGAGAAAAGAATATAAAAGCAGTTGCACACAGAAAGTTAGTTATGATTTATTTGCTGCTAAAGGTAAGTGGCTTTGCAGTCTAAACTGCCTGTATCATTCATTGCAGACTGCTACTTTATAATTCAACACAGCCCTCACTGCGGCGTAAGACAATAGCCGCGAAAGTGCAATGCCCCCAGCACACGTTGGTGTAACCAAACACCCTACTTCCAGCCCTCTCCTCTAGAAGCACCCCAAGGGGGTATTTCAGACCCCCCTCCCCAACATAAAGGGGGGAGAAAGTATAGTGGTGTGATGGAGCACGGCTTCTCCTGGAGGGACAGATGAGAAGACAGGGTATGGTGGGATAGAGAGGAGATGGACAGACACAGACAGCGGGGAGGATGGAAGGGCGAGGGAGGCAGCAGAGCCCCAGACCGGTGTTACCTGTGTGGCTGAACTGCAGGCGTGGTTGAGAGGGTCTCCAGGGTCCTGTCAGTCCCCTGCCCAGATAGGACAGGAGCAGCACAGGACCTAGCATCCACATGGCTCCAGTGAGTAGTGAATAGAGCAGAGACACCTTTTTCTCTTACAAGCACACCCCCTCCTGCTGTGGGAGAGTCCGTCCCCGCTGAGTCTCTACACAGTGACGCCTCTTTACCTCACCGCCGTTCTCCTGTGGACTCCGACCGGAGGCAGCGTTCGCTCTGAGACGGCTGGCTGTCGCATGCGGGAGAAATCCCAAATTACAGGCCACGCCCCATACATGTGCGCACACCCTCATCCCCATCTCTCTCTCTCTCCCTCTCATGAAATACTCCTACTAGACACAGAAGCTCAACAAACCTGGCAACTCCCAGCAGTGTAAAAAAATATATATTACTGAATAAACAGAACCTGTAAGCTAGAGTACTTCACCTCAATTCTCATCACTCTGTCTCCTTCAGTTCTCTATTTTCTATACAACCCCTCCCCCCAACCACACATACACACGTTGCGGTCATTGCCATTATTACTATGTAACATCAAGTATGCTTCTAATTCACTTTCTTTCTTTGTGTCTAATATTCTTCATCCATTAAACCAGCAAGTGCTGTCAGTTATGAATGAACCGAACACTGCTCTCTATCCCGAGACCTGTACGGCAAGTTGACTGATAAAGGGAAGCTGCCCTCTGGTGACCAGTTGAGGTAATTAGCTCTTTAGGGCTGCTACCAAAAGCCTTTGTGATTTGAGAAATCTGGCTCTATATATACACACATTAAAAAAATATATATATATAGCCAGATTACTCTTTCTGTTTAAATTTGAAATAAATGTTTATAAATATATATTTCTAATGTTTTTCTTTCAAGGTTAGTTAACTGGACAAGCTTGATCCAGACATGATAAACGGCTGTCACCAGAGCTTGTTGTAAATGCGGCAATGCAGGAACCATTTGGAACCAGTAGCACTGTTAACCAAAACTGAATATCAACCAATTAATTGGGATTTTGGCAAGATATATCCGATTTAAATTATAATTGGAAACAGAGCAAACAACAGAACAGACTAATATCAGCACTGGAGGCAGCTGAGTCCATGGTCCTCGGAGAGTAAAATTCCAGCCCCCAGAGGGCCAACGAGGATGGATAATCTGATGATTTGAAGAATTGTGACTCCACTTGGGTCTCGCTAACAATACGAATAAACATAATCCTGGTCTGATTCAGTACTGCAGTGAAAAACACCCAGCAGAGGCCGTCTCAGTCCTCTTAATGACATACATGGCACTGCCCTAATTTCTAACTTTATTGCTAATGATGCCGTTTTACATTGCATGTCAAGGTAATAACATTTCTTGCACAATGACAGAAGTGACAGCAATCACTCAGCAAGCCTGATAATCCAGACAGGTTTTGTGCAAATTAGGGTCAGTGACATTCAATTAGACTGTATATTATCTGTGGTTATTCTGCACCAGAAGGCCCCTCACACCTAGCGTGAGTTCCCAGGCTTTCAGTAGCTTAATTCACTACATTTCTTACATACACTGAACAAAAATATAAACGCAACACTCTTGTTTTTGCTCCCATTTTTCATGAGATGGACTTAAAGATCTAAA
>JABFEB020000104.1:4745522-4764707 GCA_019775895.2 Stomatorhinus ivindoensis
AGTTCCTCCACAGCTGCCTACAAAAGAAGGCATTTGCTGCTCTTCTTCCCTCTCCGTGCCTGCAGTGCTGCCCTGGTGGCCATTTCAAACACTTCTCGCACGCCATCCTTGGTCTTGGCAGAACATTCCATGTAACCAAAAGCACTGATCCGGTTTGCCATGTCTCTGCCTTCTTCAGGTTTTACAGGCTCCTATGTGGCAAAAAGCACAGAACAATCAGAATCAATTAAGCAAGTCATGAAACACTAAAGTCCATTTAATTCCTGTCTAAGACAATTCAGCACCATGGCATCCTCATGAAAGACAGATAGACGGACGACAATTCACCTGCTTCATCTTAGCCAGCTCACGGCGGGTATGTTCATCATTACGCAGGTCCTTCTTGTTGCCCACAAGAATGATTGGAACATTTGGACAGAAATGCTTTACTTCAGGAGTCCACTTCTCTGGGATGTTTTCTATAGAAAAACACACAAATTAATAGTTCATTTGCATTCATCTCCCTCTATGAGGAGGACATAAGAACTTAAAAGGTAAGACTTCCACAGTTGGGTGTGCTCTCTAGTTGACCAGGAGAGCAACTAATCAAGGCGGTGAAGGGAAAGTAATACCGATGAACAAAAACCAACAGGACCCTGGATGGCACAATTACACTCACCTAAGCTGTCAGGACTGTCAATCGAAAAGCACATAAGGATGACATCAGTGTCAGGGTAGGAGAGGGGACGAAGCCGGTCATAGTCCTCTTGTCCTGCTGTATCCCATAGTGCCAATTCCACCTGAAAAAGTGCATCACTCATCACCTGCACCCAAGACACCTACGTCCACAAGTTTACGTATGTGCAAGCATGCTGTACCTGTTTGCCATCCACCTCGATGTCGGCCACATAGTTCTCGAAGACCGTAGGCACGTACACTTCAGGGAACTGGTCTTTACTGAAGACGATGAGCAAACAGGTCTTCCCACATGCACCATCCCCAACAATTACCAGTTTTTTTCTGATTGCTGCCATTCCTGTACAGCATTAACAACAATGAGTTAATGACACAAGCACAATAGATTTAACCTGTTGAGCTGCACACTTCAATGGAAGCAAAGGTAAATGACTGCAGGAGATACTGCTCTCATGTTAAATTTATATGACATTACTCTGATCACTCACTTTAATACACTATAATTATAAAACAGCTTACATACAACTTGGAGTGCTGTAATTTTTCAAAATAAAGTACATAAATGGAATTTCACCAGACGACCAAACAATGATCATTTCAAAAATGCTGTGTCAATGACGGACAAACTGACAGATCAAACTAGCCTTGGAGACCAATGCACAAACGCAATACATATTTCAAAAGAACAAATCTATCCAATGGGGAAAAAGTAGAAATAAAATAAAACCAAAACAAAATATGCTTAATAATTTAGTTTATACTATAATCAATTAAATGCCAAGAAATTACTATCTCCAATGATATAAAGAAACCACCAAAAAAAAATTATCCATGTCTTTGAGAATCAATGGTAATTAACTGTTTAAAACAAATCTACAACAGCCAAAAACAGAAGGGCCACTAAAGTGTGCATTAACCTAAAACAAAGCTAGAAATTTATGTTATTCCTCATATGCTGTGGAATATCTTGCTATTTGTTCATACAATGAACTACATAGAAAGGTTGGTGATGCCTATCTAACAGATCTTGGTGCCAGTAAATGCAGACTAATTCTGCACATTTCCCTGACAGGTCACCATGAGCCCTGATACCACTGTAGTTGCAGTCTACACAGCTCATAATTTTGATAATTTAATTTACAAGTTCATTGTAATACACCAATTAGACAGAGCAATTGTTCACTAAGAAAATTACATTGGTCTTCCAATTGTGATGCAAAATTTTCTTTGCCAACAAAAGCAGTCCGGGTATGAAAATGGTTGCCTATAAGCTGAGGAAATTGTTCTGTACAGAAAATGGTACATACCACAGAAGTAGGTAACAAAAAGCCTGAATAGTTACACGGAAAAAATATTAGGTTACAATCTATTTTGGCTCAGGCCAATCTCCACATAGATCAAAACGTGATGTTCAATGCCCGCTGTGGCCCAAGTAGACAATTAGATAATGAACTTCTTATAATATCCCAAAGCCATTATTACCAACGCTTAGATTTCACGATTCAATTACACTCAGAATTGAAGATCTCAATTTCATATTCTAACATGACTTAAACAGAAATATTACAGTCTTCGCGTAATTTAAGTGTCTACTCTAAGACTCGGAGTCATAGTAAATAACGATTAACCTCACGATGCAACAGAAAGCGGTCTGTGCTGCATATTTTCATCATTCAGGGTGGGTCACAAAAGTCCGGAGCAAGATGGCGTCATACTGCAACAGATGGTAATGATCCGTAATGACAGACATTTGTTTTGTCGATATTGACATAAATCCTTCTAGTCAGCTGAACCAGAATGAAATCTGGCAGTTTGCGGCATTCAGTCAGAAAGCTTTGCTAACGTAACGCATACGGTTAGCTACATATACTACCTAGCTAGCGTTTCATTGCACTGGGTATCAGTGATAAACACCGACTGAACTTTTCCTAGGAGCATAACCTGGTTACCCCATCAATCAACCACAAATTTACATCGTTTAATAAATAGTCCTGACCAAATAAATGTATTCATAATTTGTATTCAGTTGTTTTTAAAAAGTAGTGAATCCGCTAAATAGGTGACGTTCGTTATAAGTTAGCCAGCTAGTCAAAAACGACTTGACAGTAAAATTAGAGTTGGGAATTATCTTGATATTCTGCTAACAAATTAGTTTAGTCGGCTTTCACCACTGCTGCGGTATCAGCACTTGCCAGCTAACCATCCAACGTTAAATGGTGCCCCGAGCCATGATTTTACGCTGAGCATGCCCGGCTAGCTAGCGTTAGCGTCCATTAACTAACAGCCTAACGACAGAAGTCACAAGCAAGTACTGCTTACAACAAAACACTGCCTGACCGGCTAATGCTAATGCTGCTAGCTAGCCACGAACTGAACCCCGGAAAAATATGGGGTTGATAATGTAATTTACTTACAAAGTTCATTATATAGTATCTTAAATAAAGAGGCACACGTGTCCAACGGGATTAGAAAGCAAAACTTGAACAAAAATTACCAGGTAAAACTGAAAAAGCGGCTTAATTTCAGGTCTTAATCAGTTCACGGAGAAAAGTATCGAGTTAACTAACTACCATACTACACCCAGAATTTAAAATTTAAAAACACAGAGACACACGATACCCTTTAAAATGTTTATACAGCTTGGTCTTACCCGCAATTAATACGAACACTTAACGTAGTTATACAGCCGTCGTTCTTCCAGCGTTCACGATTAGCCTCCTTTAACTGAGCTACGCTGAAACAATAACTGAAAGTGCGCGCGCTCAAGGCGGGAGGGGGTAGTGCCGACGGGCACGAGGATGAGCCACGCCTGCGCGGTCCAGACACGGACCACGCGCGGACACAGGAGACGGAAGGGGGTGGTACGCGCTGTATTGGCATTCTCGTTTAAAAAACATAAAACCTGAATAATCTCGTCATTTTTGTTTTTTTTTCCACATACCGCGACCAGGGCATCTGATACAATATTAAGAATGCAATCTAATGCATGCATTTTCTTTGTTCATAGTGTCATTAACAGACCACATTATTGTAAAATATTTAAAATATTAACCTTGAAAATGCAGACAAAACAAATTCTTTAATTTCAGTAAAATCCTGATAATGACTTTAAATGTAGTTCGTATGGCATACGGTCAATCAAGCCTTTATAGGCTTTCTTAAACGGTCTTAATGCTTTGACATAATTGCAAATAGATTGTTAAATTATTGACTTGTACCACATACATTTTATTTGGTAAATCGTGCTAGTTCCATATAGACCCACCTCCCAAACCTGCTTCAAGGGTAGACTAGATGTGCATTAGAAAATCCATTATGCGCACCAGATTAGCATATTGAACGATTTGTTTTGTTTAACGAATCGTTTATAGTGAACCAAACGACCTCGGGCACTGCACTGATTTCGTTCACGACTGTGACACTCTCTCTTTCGCCACCTATTGGTGAAATGTACAAACTGCTTAAAGTCAGTGTGGAAAGTGTAATTTAACCGACGTAAAATACATGACATGTATACAAATACATAGTATTATTAGTTATATATACATAATAAATTATTTAGATACAACATTTAATACATGTAAAACTAGCGTAATGCTATATGTTAAAAAAAAGTAAATGTGTCAACGCCCAGGGGATGAAAACGAAACTGAACGATTCTGTAAGAATCATTTAGATAAAGGAACCGAAAGAATGCTTTCACTGAAAAGAATCATTGTGCACCGTCTCACTACACTGCTGCTGTTCTTTTGCACGTGTGGTCTTCCTGTAAGCTTTAACGAGTCTGTCCATTCTCAGGGCGTTTTCGGCACAGAAATGCCACCGCCCGAATGTTTTTCCTTCATCACACCATTCTCTGGACACTGCAGTACATGAGAATACCAGGAAGGTGGCTGCTTCTGAGATGCTGGAATCAACGCGTTCATTTTTATAATTGTGTTGTCAGGCATGCATTTTGAAAACGTGAGTCCATACTTTAATAATATGGAACAATACAATATACATCTAAAAAGCCAATCCCATCCTCGTTATGTACCACATGGCTATTTCTGGGGAGAACTTCCGGGGTATCTTAAGGTCTGGTTCCGACAGTCTAGGCTTGGTTTATTATGTGGGGAAAATACAGGAAAGTAAACGTAAGGCATTGGTTAAAATCAGTTAGAGGATTTTAATGTATTCCATTTCTGGGATGTGTTGTTTAGTATGTAGCGGAAAATTCTACTGTATTATAGCACCGATTTGTCACAGCCACGAAATAATATTTCATGCGAATGTAAAGCATTTCTGAAACCTTTCAGTGTATCTGAAGCATTTGTGTTCATGAAAAGGTCCGTTACTAGAACTAGTAGTAAATGCTAAATAGATAACAACCGTACCTTGTGCTGCTGTGCTGTATGGTTGCTCAGTAACGTACATAACGCCTGACATTTAGCTACTTTGTTTGATCTGTGTAGCAGGTTAGAGGTTGACACTGTGAACCTCTGCACTTGGGTTGAGGGTGATCGATACCAGATCAATGGAAGCATTTTCCAGGATATATGGTCGCTTTGGGCGGCTAATGCATTTTCATACAGGACACAGGAGACAACAGGTAGGTGATGAAACGACACAAAAAGATGCCCGATGAACATACAAATGATGAAGCTTTCAGTATTTCTGGGAAAATGTATTTGATAAAACTTCATTTTTGTGTCATACACAAACACACACCTGTTTTATTTAAAAATTATTGCCGATTATTGTCGACACTTGCATTTAAATTGAAGTGAGTTGAGCTGACAAATGTGTCTGTTTATGTTTACATATATCTTAATAAAATAGCTTTACTGGTCAGACCAAGTTGTGGTTGAAAAAGTGTAAAATTTGCCTCTGAAATGTAATAAATGTAAAAATATGAATAACAAAATGATGATTCTTGTTTCTTTTATTTACGCATGACAGATTTACCCATAGTTCCTAATTTTGTCAGATTTAGTAAGTCAAGTCAGTATTTATTTATATTATTGAAAAACAGCCCCAGTAGACCCAAGTGCTATGCAATTTTTATATCAAATAGAAAAAAAACATCTGGTTTTAAAGTTAACCGGAAGTTTCTCTTTCTCCCCGGGATCCTCCAGGGTCTGTGTGCTGCTGCCAGCGTACGGCTCAGTGTGCAGCAGGCTGCGGATGTCTGGGCTCGCAGGTTCGAGGAGGCCGGAGTCTCAGAGCCAGGCCCCTCCAGTCAGTACATTGTTGCACATGTGCTGGGAGCCAAAACGGTGAGTGCGAGGGAGAGAGGAGTGGCGGTGTGGTGCAGCTGGTTTGTCCGTGTGCGGGTGAGGAGCTTCTTCTGGACTCATGCTGTTTGCTGCTCCGCTCTCTGTTCTTCCTCCTTATGAACGAGGGTACAGAGCAGAGGCTTCGAAAGTATGTCTGCCACTCCCTTTGGCTTAAAATGCATAACTTTGCTGAAACTTGGTTGAATCTAATTTTAGGGTAAAACTTATTTTGACCACATTAAAAAAGAAAATGCCAAAGTCTTTTGTAGTGCTTCATTGTTGAATGATATGATAAAAGTTTCAGTTTTAGTGTTTGCTGTAGTAATTGCTGTAATCTTAGAATTACTTACATACACCATGAGGTCTCTCTTATTCACCTGGGCTAAATTTTTTAAGTAATTCTTTCTGGGAGCTTTGTTCAGATGGCCAACCTTGAGCCAGGAATTCTGGGTAAGACACTGACGGATGCGCAGATGCAGCGGGTCTGGGAGCTCTGTGGAAGGCGCCTCTCCAGGTAGCACAGCGCTCTACACCTTTGCGGCATCACCTGCGTTAGGCGTGGTTTTCCCGAATTCTGGGGAGTGGCTGGTGTTTTCATTGGATGCGTGACGTACCCAGGATGCCGGTGCAGTATGTCATTGAAGAATGGGACTTCATTGACATCACACTGAAGATGAGGCCACCTGTTTTTATTCCACGACCTGAGACAGAGGTAAGGATGTTTCTGTACAAGCAGAGCTTATAGTGGGTTGGATCCATGGTTGCTTTTCTTTTACAGTCCACCAGGGGGAGTGTTTGTTTTGTATGTTATATATTGTTGCGCATCACTGGTTCTAAACTGATGGTATGCACAGTGTGTGCTGTCAGTCTGCCTGAACATTTACACACAACTTTCTGCCAGTTATCTGTCAGAACAGTTTTCTATCAGTACTGAGATGGTTAGAAGTTCAATGAGATTTAAAAATGCGCACACAGCATTTCTATAACAAAACCGCTGAGAGAATTATTTTTGGTCATGAACTCCTGCTTTTTCCACACAGCCTAACTCGCCATCTTGAAATAATTTATATAGTGGGGGGGGGGGGGGGAAATTGCTTGATTATGTGTGAATATAATTCAACAGGACCTTGTTAGCTTCGTGCTTTCAGACCTTCAGGCAGCATGGGGGGCTGGGTTTACCATTCTGGAAGTGGGCTGTGGTTCTGGAGCAATATCTCTCAGTCTTCTCCAGAACCTTCCACAGGTGAGTGTTTTGATGGTAAAGTCAAACATTATAATGTGATCAAATTAACGGGCTAATAACCAGAAAGACTTTTTCTAATTCACTAATTATGTAATATGTGTACCTAAAAATATTCTAATCAAGAGACACATGTTTTGTACTATTGTTATTTTTCTTTATAAAAGAACAGCAGTAATACACTAACATCAGTCCTGTATTTTTAAGAAAAAGCAGATTTTAAAATCCATATATAAAGCCAGATAGACTAGGAAGTTGAAGGGTACAACAGCAGAAACACCCCTGAAGCTGCCATCTATATAACAATGTAATTTTTATTGTTATTCTGAAATCTGCATTCAGCCTCAAAGCCTCTTGTAGTTTTAAGCATGATATTTAATTGAGATTTTCATAAATCAGGACATGATTTCCATCACTGTACTAATATTACGTTCTCTGGGGCTCATTCGAAACTGAGCAGTAACTAGGATTCTGAACCACCTCTCTGTCTCTTTTAGCTCCAGGTCATAGCCCTGGACAGAAATAAAGCAGCTGTGGATCTGACCCGTGAGAATGCACACAGGTACCGGTGCCACCAGCTGGGATTGGCCGTCTCGAGCTGACCATGGCTATCGTGGCAAACCGATTGGCAGCCCGGTTTGCAACCTTGCCCTCTTGATTCTTGGTTTTGGCCGTGACCTTGGTTTGCATCTTGCTTTTATTAAAGCAGGACCTTTTTTCTGTTTTCTCTAATGTTAGCCTTCCTGTGGGTTGGGTTTTTTTATCTCCCAACTGGTGATTGGTGACTTTCAGGACGGTTGTGGACATATTGTAATAACAGAAGATCTGTGAAAACAAATAGGAGGGGAAATACGGGCCTGCTGTTCTTTGTCATGTTCTGAGTCTTTGACCCTCATTGGCACTTATGATGAACAGGGTATGGAGCAGACTGACCTTTTGGTCATGTCACATGTCACGCCTGGGTGTTCCTGATCTGGGAGCTGGCTGTGAAGCCCTGGCACATACATACCTGCACATCACGCACACTTGGCTATTACTCAGTCCTTGGATACACTGGGCTGCCATGTCTTTGGCATCTCCTGACAGCATTGCATTACACTTAACCCTTAGGCTCCTGTTTTTCACAATACAGCCATAACACTGTGTGCTGATCTCACGTTTGAACCTGTGTATCAACAGACTCGGCCTGTGGGATAGACTGCAGGTGCTCCATTTGGATGTGATGCTGGGTAAGAGTCACACCAAGCTTTTTTTTTCTCCTCCCCTTTATTGATAAGTCTGAAAACATTATTAATGAATGGTTACAGCCTTATCGGTGACTTAAAATGGTAAGGAACACTCTGCGTTTTCATACATGTAATATTTAGATCACGGAGAGATTCCCTGTGCGCGCTCAGCATGTTGCATGGGTGAGATGTTGTGGGGAAGCTTATCAGAAGGAACATTGATATTTCAGGGTGATTTGGCCTGCTGAAATCCCCCATGAAACTGCTTTAGACAACACTATAGTTTTTCTAGGTACTCAGCTATCCAATACATTTGGTCTGTAACAAAACCTTCACAATGAAATTATAAAATGTTCTGTTTATTGTCACGTTGCGTGGTTGCAGTGTGCCTGGATGCGTGCAGCGTCGGGCAGGCAAGACGAAACGAGGCAGGAATATCCAAATAACGGGGTTTATTAGCGGGAACACGGGGTAGACGCCACTACACATCACAATGACAGATCTGACGATACGAACTCAGACGCGGACTAAATACAGAAAACTGACCAGAACGAAACCAAAAACAGATGATCACAATTAACGACAGCTGGAATCCATTAGGGCAGAGACACGAGGTATCGAGGGGGCGTGGCACACGAGGCTGGAACGAGTAGATCATGACATTTATGGCATCAACAATTGGGAAATATTGATGAGTATATGGGAAAAAAGTGGAAAATGTTTGGCATTAACCAGCATTGTTGGCATTAGGGTCTGTAGATGTGTGTATGAACAGCATTTTAGCCAGTTGCGAGAGAAATCACGTCAAAGCTTAAAGCCTGTACGGCATCCACTAGAGTAGAGTTTGGGCTCTCTGCTCAAAGACCTGATAATGTTCGGATTCTGTAACGTTTACCTCCATTGATGAAGTGACGACATATCTTTGCCACTGACAGGACAGAATTTAAACAGTTTTTTTTGTAGTATTATTACTAGATTCTTACATCCAATTCTTGACCCCCTCAAGGGTTATAATAAGATTGATTCTTTTTTTTCCCTCCTGTTTGCAGTATCTCTATAAACTGCACATAGTTTTAAGATTTAGGTCTCATTTTACAGCACAGGTGGCTATGAGTTTTTATTAACTGTAATTCTGACACCTATGTTCGTGGAAAGCACTTTATTAGGGTGTTGTGTTCATATGTGTTTGCCAGGTAGTGTGAATTACAGTCACCCACTCAAAGTGGACCAGCTGAATGTCATGAAATGTAAGAGAAGGAACTTTATACAGTCTAAATACATTTACGAGTCCGGACAACCTCATGAAAATGCATGACAGCAGACGCTGAGATGGATGAGATGGATGAGCGGCTTTGATATCTGACTGTCACTTGATGCTTTAAACTGGTTTATAAATCTGTTTGTTTTCTATGCACAATAATTTGGTCATACACCTTACCTGACATATAACTGCCATAACTGTTTTCACTTCACATTATACGCCACTCATAATGAATCATAACTCTATATCCATATTTATAATGCAAGTATGCATTATAAGTATGTTCATAAATGGCTAAAAACATGGCCTTAAGTAAAGCGTTACCTTGAAATCATTCTTTTTTTGGCTTGTAAATGGACACGTTTGCCTTGCTCTAATGGACGTGCATATCAGTTATGGAAAGAGTGCAATAATAAATTGACATGGGGATCAAGTTGGTTAATTGGGACAGAGTGAAGAAAATGTGCGACATTGCAGGACAATTTTCACTTCCGTAGACAACCGTAGAGTTTGGGTGGGGGGAGACTGAGAAGGGCAGCTGGTTATTTTAATTTCCTGGTTTTCATCTGTCTTGAACCCTCTCAGCCAATCGGCTCTCTTCTATTTTTCCAGCATGAAAACTACAGCCTAGTGATCAATTGGCCAATAGAACCAGGTACCTAGGTGTCCCAGTAACAAACAGAGCTAAATGTAGCCTTTTGTATGAGCCAGGGACTGTGTCACAGATGGATATAGGTCTCACTGTAATTTCCCGACTCTCACGACTCTTTCAGATGCAGAGAAGGTCCTGCGGGAGTGCGGTCTTGTCGACGTCCTGGTTAGCAATCCCCCCTACCTGTTCTCACAGGACGTGGCTTCCCTGCAACCGGAAATCCTTCAGTGAGATATATTTTTGCTAAACTTTTGAATTACTAATAGTTACAATTTTAATCAGTTTGAATTTTGTTGATACTTTTTGTTCAATTAGTACCTACTTTAGTTATCTGACAATGACATTTTGTTATAACTCACAGGTTTGAGGGTGAGATTACTATTCAGCCACAGCTAATTAGTTGTGAGATGAACAGATGCTCACCAGCTTGTATGAATGACGCAGTTATGAATACTGTACACTATGTGAAATGTCACTAGTGAGAGAACCTACCTATAACAACTTACCTCGCATAAAGAGCCGTTACATTTACACTTATTAAATATCATTAAGTTGTGAAGGCGAGGTCAGCCAATCCCTGGAGCAGTTGGGGTTAAGGGTTTTCTCAGGGGCCCACTATTAACATCACTCAGCCAACTACAGGATTTGAACCTATGACCTTCTGGTCACAGTCGCAGAGTCCTAACCCACAGACCCTCACACCACCCACACCTTTCTCATGCATACATACTTTCCTCAGAGACTCCACTTCCCTTATACAGACCTTCCTTCCTCAAAAACACCTCTGATTCAGATATACCACCCTTGTACACTCATAACCTGTGTGGAACAGATCTGTGACCATCACGGGTTACCATTACCTGCCTTATAAAGATGATACCTCTTCATACTGTGTTTTTAAGCAGGTTTGAAGACCTGGCTGCATTGGATGGGGGCGCTGATGGACTCCAGATTATACGACAAATCTTATCCCTTGCCCCACATCTCCTTAAAGACCAGGGGTAGGACTTTATCACCTGGGAGTATTTCTGTGAGCCTGTTGTTTTCTCCATAAATGGTGCATATGCATGTCTGTGTGTGGTGTACAAATAAAGATGAGTTTCCTCCTTGCTTTTTTGGTAGCGAGGGTTAGACGCGAGTCCCGCCAAACGGGCTCTCTGGCCTGCATGCGGAGCCGCTTCGTGGAAACAGATGCTCAATTCCAGAAAAATATTTTCACAGAAGCCCGGGACATGATCTGGAGACTTTAGGCCCAGCCCAGTTGCCTTGGTGGACTTGCCTGGATATCTTGTCGCTCGGTTTTCTAGAAATACACACAACAAATAAGCGTGTGCTAATGACTTTGTTTTTCCGATAAGCAGTATCATAGTTGGGCTGCATGGTGGCTCAGTGTGTATCACTGCTGCTTCACACCTCCAGGGGTGGGGGCAGAGATCTCACCCCTGCTCTTTGTGTAAAGCCCCCCCATGTCACACAAGTTTTATATGGGTATTATGGCTTCTTCCTGCAGTCCAAGGACATGCAGTTAGGCTAATTTACATCTCTAAGCTGCTAGTGTGTGTGTGTGTGTGACTCCCGTGATGGACTGACTTCCTGTCAGTGGTACATCCCACTCTTTTGCTCTGTGTTCTCAGGGACAAGCGTCAGCCAGACCCCTCCTTCTCCCTTGATTCTGACCAGGATACGTAGTTCAGCATTAGGCACACACACAGAATCAGACAATCTTTCAGAGTGCTAATTTAATGCATTTTGGGAGTTCAGTGTAAGAAATCTGTTTTTGTGGAAACACTATATCTATACTCCTTGGTTTGTGATGTACATCTGTTCTGCCACTATGCTTAGAATATAGTGTTATTCTCAGTACTGATGTAACTTACATTATATGTTTCCGTCTCCTCCTGTAGAAGGATATATCTGGAGGTAGACCCTCGCCATCCTCCTCTAATTCAGCAGTATGTAGAGGAGACCAAGCAAGTGGGATTGCAGTACATCCAGACTCATTGTGACATCACAGAGAGGTGAGTATTAGGTCCTCTATGACATCAGAGATAACTGAATATTGGGTTCTCAGTGCTTACAGTTTCTGACAATACATTGTTTGACTCTAAATAAAGTATTATGGTTATGTGATGTGGTGAGTTTCAGTGGTGCGTTATTAGTGTGCATATATACACGCATCTTTAACATTCAGGAATCAGACTTTACAACAGGTTTGAATTTAAATGAAAGCATGAGTGAAGATGGAACTTCTTTAGAGAGAACCAGGTGCAAAAATAACTTTCATATGAAACAGAGACGTTTGTAAATGGGATTGTTAGCCTAATAGCTTATTCTGTGCTGATGGTGTCTCTCTATCCAGACCGCGTTTCAGCATCCTGCAGAAAACATGGCCTGTGCGATAGACCGAGCATCACCTGATTGGGGATTTGTGGGAAATACAGCACCTCGTATGTGATTGTGTATGACGTGGGAGCTTGCTTGTGATTTGAGGCTCAGAAAGGTGACTGCCTGTCACACTGCTCCCATTCACCTCTGTTTGCCCCAACTCAACCTCTTCACTCGGCTACATGTCACAACAGCTCAGAGGACATTCAGAGGCTGGATGCAGACATACAGGCACCTGAACCAGAGCCCGCCAGAAAGCCTCGTTGACACTATGACTGTGTGTGTGTGGTGGGGTGGGGGGGGCACGTATGTTTGTTTTGTTTGTAGACTAAACCTCAGCTCAAAATAAAACTCTTGGACCCCCTTTATCATCCTGGCTATGTCTTACCTGTTTTTTTGAGTATTTGTGCATTTTGAAGAAAAATTGGCCCTACTTGGTTTGCAACAGGCAGGAAGAAAATAAGTATTCATTTTTAAAAGAATAGTAATCCTATTACGCTTACTATAGTTATGTTACAAGGGGAGCTGTGATTGAAAATGGCATATAATTGATCTAAATTTGTTTTTCTTACCTGCTTACAAAAGTTACTTTTCAGCTCTTATCTGTCTTCACCAAAACAACAGCACAGGCTTGTAGGGGATTTGGCGAAGGTTCTCGGGCAGCCCAATACAGGTGTACACCCTGCACAGAATGCCAGTCTATCACAGGGGGTATATACACTAAGTTACAGAAAAATAACGAGAGGTCGGGGTTCAGTTCCACAACCATTGAGGTGCTTTTCCCCAGTAAGCCAAAAAATCAACACAAAAACATTGTGGGTCTTGCATAAAGAGAAACGAGAACAGGTTTCACCTTTATTTACACATTTTCAGTGTCTCAATAAAATGCTGCTTTTTGTTCAATGCATCTGCATTTTTGCAACATGCAAATATAACTGAAAACGTCCATGACTTCTGCCTAATTATTATCCACCTGATTCTCATCCTGAACCAACCTGAACAAGTCATTTAATTGCTTTACTATACCTAAAGGTGTACATAATTAACTTTCATACCCATTCTCTGATCTGTGCCATTCTGTTGCTTTATGGCAAAGATCTGGCTTGTGGGATTTTTACTTACGCAAAAATGTACTGAGGGAAGACTGCACAATGATTGGTTCACAGTAATAACCAATCAAATTTTAAAGGAGGTGGGTCAAAGCAGCTAGAGGAGACCGTGCTAAGATCTGATTGATTGGTCCCACCTCCTCTTAACCCATAAAAATGATCTCTCTGAACCATTTTTTTTTTCTGCCCTCAGAACATTTTCGTGTAGGTAAAATTCCCATGAACTCAATATGGCCAATCCTTGAATCTCAGCTTTGAGACAGTCATAGCCAGCGCGACCAATGTCTCAATGGTTTAACTCAACTTTGAACATATTGGCTTTCTGAGGTGGTAGCTTTTGATTTCAGACTGTAAATGCACTGAAAGAAACGGAAGGATATAAAGATTTCTATATGCAATGTATCCCATTCACAATTGTGCTTCCCCATACAGACATACGGAACTTCAGACCAGCTATATCAGGTATAAATTAATTATTAATGCTATGATCAAGCACACAGTGCACTTTGCGATTTGCGCCGATCATTGCGTATCGCACAGATCTGATTGGATGTGCCATTGAATTTTAAATCAAGCATCTGTGGTATGGCCTCTTGAATTGGTTGAGTGTTCACCAGTTCTGTGCAAAGTTGTTGCAGACTCAAGATCAGTTTGTATGGGTCAATTCTAGGATTGGAACTGGAAAATCTGATCTTGGATCAGCATAGGAGTTTCCTGTTTATAAAATGCGTACATTTCCAACTCCGTCTTGTGACCCTTTCAGAATTTACCATGACCCAAATTTGGGTCACAACCTAGGGGTTGACAATCACTGACAATCTTTACATTTATAGTAACACCGTATCATTGACCTGTGGTACAGTAACTATTTCTTGGATGCCTCACCCTCTGATGTGAAGAATAGTCTCCTTTAAAAGGTTTTTTTTAGATATGCTAGTTAAGAAAGAAGATGTGCTTCCATGATTGCAATTTGAGTTTATCTCACATAAATTGCAATTTGAGTAACCAGGTCCCTCGGTTCGAGCTTTGGTGTGGAACACAGAAAACTACTTTCTTCTCACGCGATCTGCTGTGTTTTGCCACAGTATCAGAGGGTCACACCCTGCTGTGAGACCCATCCTCTGTCCCTCTAGTGCCACCCATGTTCTGTTTGTTTGGTTGTGCTTTGGTCTTTCGTGTGACTTGAGCAGATGATGCTAAAGGCCATTTTTACACTACCCCCATTCCTATGGTCATTCCCACATGTAAATTATCTTCTTTAAAATGCTCACATTATATCCTAACACAGCGTAGCACAGAAAGCACAGGGAACAGGAAAATGGTTGGAAGACGAGTGGTAGGATATGGACCTGGACCAGATGTGGCAATGAAACCCACAACCCAGGAGGAATGGAGTCACAATGCTACCCAGAAGATGTCGTATGATAGGGTCTTTGTGGAGGTACCAGTAATACAAAGAAGAGGAAGAAGGAAGGTTCCGCCCATCACCATTCTTCTCTCAAGACCATCACTTTAGCTGCATTGTTAGCATAAGCTGTCACACTCAACTTAAAGCCAGGGTGAAGGAGCTGCAGCAGCTGTTTCTGCAGCTAACATACTTTAGCATACTCTAGCATACTTTAGCATACTCTAGCATATTTCAGCATACTTTAGCATACTCAAGCATACTTCAGCATACTTTAGCATAGCTTACCATTTTTTATGAGTCTTTAATGAGTCTGACAGCTTATCAGTCATAGTACTGACCTGCCTAGATTATAAAGTGCAAAGCAGGTTAATCCATCTGGGGATGCTGAGGCCAAATTGGCTTACATAGAAAAAAACGTTGATGCACTGACAGATCAGTATCATGGAAGTTTTCTAATAAGCTGCATTCACCAGCTTAATATCCATGCTTTTGGTTACAGAGTTTCATTAAAAAAAATATTTGAATGTGGAATTGAGTGCAATAGACAAATTCTTAGTATGATTCACCAGGGGACAGTCTTGGACCCACAACAGAGGTTATTGTCATGTTAATGAGATAATTACAAAATATTTAAAATATTTAAGTAGAAGGTGAAGAAATTTGGGGACAAGAAAGTGGGAATATGGAAAAATCTTTTCATGGGAGATGGGAGTGAAAGAGGGGATCACGAGTGCATCAGCTATAGATGATTTAAATCAGTGGATATTTGTATTCTGAGACTTCGCGGGATGTCATGGCCGGCCTGTGCACTGGTACTGTTAGTGCTGTGCAGAGTGGAGGGAGAACCTCTGTGTTCTTTCCAGTTGATTCTGGGGTTCAACGGGGTTGTGTTTTTGTTTCTACTCTGTTGAATGCTTATATGGGCTGGGTGTTGGGCAAGATCTTGGGGTCCAGTGGCTATGGGGCGCCTGTCTTTGCCACTGATCTGGTGATCTTAGAGGAGTCAATAGAGGTTCTGGTCGGGGCTCTGAGTCTGAGTGTCTCGGATTGGGGGTGTCCTGGATAAAGACCAGATGATGACTTCTTGGGCACAGCCATCACTAGTGTGTCTGTCTATGGGGAGAATGCCAAGAGATTTACCTCTTTGACTCTTCCTATGAAGTCAGCAGATGGATTGGGAGAGCATGGGGGGGTCAGGAGGTTGCTGGAAAGGGGTGTGTGGTGATCCTGGTTTCTTTGCAAAAGGACAAAGGTCCAAGTCTTTAGAGTCCTGCTGCTCTCTGTCTTGCTGTGTGGCTGTGAGATATGGACACTATCCAATGACCTGAGAAGAAGTCTGGACTCCTTCAGTACTGTGTCTCTTCAGAGAACCCTTGGGTACCGCTGCTCTGACTTTGTGTCGAATGAGCGGCTGCTGGAGGAGTCCCGAATGAGGCACGTTACCCGCATCGCGAGGGAGCGTCAGTTACGGCACTACGGCCATGCGGCGCGTTTCCCTGAGGGTGATCCGGCTCGCAGGATCCTCACTGCTGAGGACCCGAACGGCTGGAGCAGGCCAAAGGGACGCCCACGTGACACCTGGCTGCGGCAGATGGATGGCCAGTTCCGGAGGGTGGGACTAGACCAGGTACCTGCCTGGGGGGTTGTCAGTCAGGAACCCAAGGAGTTTCTCTATGATGGGTGTGGCAACATGCTGCATCAGCACATGCTCCCCAACCAGACCTAACCTGATATTTGTATTGTATGGTGGCGCTGAAACCTCACACCTGCAGGTCTGGAATGTTGGTTTCCACACCTAGCTTTGTGTTTGTGAAGCTTGATTGTTTGTGTACCTTCTCTCTCTTATGCTGAAGATGAAGTTATCTGGTTATCGATCTTTCTGATGCACAAATAGAGAGAGGCAAGCAAAAGGGTATTCATTAATGCTTTTAATGTGATATGTCGGACATGGACAGACATATACCGTAGCTGTCTGTACGTTTGTGAGCTTTCGTGTTGGGGGCGGTGTAAGGGGAAGGATTCTCCACAAGATATAAGAAGACGCCACCAGTGTGGAGCTCTGGCGGGGCCTTTGCTGTTTTTACCGACTGTAATTCTGTGGCGGGCGTGGTGTAGGGATCGCAAGTGCCCAGAATTTGCAGTTTGTTTTCTGTTGATAAGTGATCTAAATATTCTCTGCTTAGAACAGATGGAAAATTAACTGACCTGCATTCCAGGTCAGTGGAGTGTCCAGTGTTGGCACTATGCTGGAAGGATTTTTTTGCCCTCCGAGCTCATCGTGTGACTGAAAACTGTCTGTATACAGAAATCTGTATTGTACCTGTGTCAGCTTTCAGCATTGCCCTGCTTAGATTTGCACATACCACTGTATTTATCACCTATCTTGCAGTTAAGCTTCTTTCATTTATCCATTGTAAGTTTTATGCCCTAATTATTAAATGTCTTTTGTCTTGGTGTGTCCAACTATAGCAAGCTGTGCCAACATAGACCTCCATTGGCCTTGGTCATGTGACAATAAAGATTCTGATTCCTCGCTCCTGATCTCAGACTTCTTAACTTTGTTTAGTGTCCTAATTCAACCTCTCCTGTAATATTGCTTTGTTTGGTTCATAACTTGTTCTCCGCCTGTTTCCAGCCTGCCATTACCCATTTGATACATCTTGTGACTAAGCAGCCATCCAAGACCATGAGAGACAATCATCAGGGAAGGGTGGTTGCTATAAGACACTGCAGCATACCGCTCTGCTTGTTCGTGGACAATGCCTTGTATTGTTTTATACATAAAACGGTGTATGTGTGGTTGTGTTTGGTACTTGAATAAACCAGCATCCTCCTTGGTCTATTTATAGTGCAGCTCAGACACTAATCTCACTAAGACGCTTTTCCACCTGCACACAGATACATTTCATAGAACCCCATCAAGTCATTTTCACAGAAACATGGGGCGTGTACAGGGGACCAGAGCCGTCTTAGTGTGCTTGCCTGGGTGGACTATAAATCAGGTTTAAAATGGTACAGGCAACAAATAACCATGTTCTGATGGTACCCGGCTTTGCTTTGTATTAACCTGCATCTTGTGACCACAAACTGGAACAACTGTAACCAGGTCAGCTTCTGAATTGTGAGCTTCAACCAGTCACACTAGCAAACAACAATGAATGCCATCATAGAAAATGTGTGGTCGGCACATCCATGATGGTGCACCCACAATATCCTCCTCAGATTCCAAATTTTGTGGAGGAAAACAGGGAAGGTGGTCTCCAGTACCTCTATACCCACCGTGACGTCACAGAGAGGTGAGTTCCAGGCCCACTGTGACATCACAGGGAGATGAGTTCCAGGCCCACTGTGACATCACAGAGAGGTGAGTTCCAGACCCACTGTGATGTCACAGAAAGGTGAGTTCCAGGCCCACTGTGACATCACAGAGAGGTGAGTTCCAGTTTCCAATCCTGACATCACTGGTTATGCAGGTGAGGTAGTAGTGTTTAGATAAACTGTGAAGCTAAAAATAATACAGTGCATAATGAATTTATGCCAGCTCAGAAGAACAGGTATTTTCACAAGTCATGGCTCTTTAAAAAATAATCGTAAATATTCAGTTAAAAAACTGTGAAAAAGACGGACTTCAGTAGAGTCTGGTACAAAATTAACTTGAGTGTGAAATATGGAAATCTGTGACTGGGGTTGTTTACTTAGTGTCTCGGCCTGGATGGCGTTTCAGGGTCTCACAGATTAGGACAGCCCATGTGATAAGCTCATTCTGGCCCAGAGAGATGAAGGACATACAGATGAATGCGACTCCCTGTCTCACTGCCCCCAGTCACCTCCTGTTCTTCCCTTTCAACCTCTTCTTCTCTCATTGTTCTCTCAGCTGTTTCGACAGAGCACAGAGCATTCCGACCCAGAGCTGACTGCTTGATGAATCAAAGCTTTTCCGATAGCCCTCTGTGATACTACAAACTAGCACT
>JABFEB020000104.1:4764807-4780263 GCA_019775895.2 Stomatorhinus ivindoensis
CCCCCCCCCCCCCCCCCCCCCCCCCCCCCCCCCCCCCCCCCCCCCCCCCCCCCCCCCCCCCCCCCCCCAACCTCTTCAGGGGTAGAACTAAAAATAATGTCCTTGGACCAGAAGCTTCCAACCTTTGCATAACCTTTGCATGACCTATTATACACAAAATAAGCTCTAAGCAAGAAACAGAACGTAAAACGATCATCATATCTCTTCTCTCTTGGGGAGCATAATGTTTATTGGTGTCTTCAGTACAAGAATAAAAGCCCATGCTTCTATTTTTTTGAGGGGGGGGGGGGTGCGAATTAGATTTATAAATGCACATCCCTGATATGGATTCACTTACCATTCCTTTTCACCCCTAGAAAAGATTCTTATCGGTTAGTCTCGTATTTATTTTCAAATCGAATAGGGTGATATATAAGCAGTTGAGAGACCTTATAGTGTCCCAGTCTAGCTTGTGTCTGCGCACATGAGTGCGCATGTCTGTCTTTGCCCCCCCCATCTCTTTAGTTCTTGGAAGTTGAGTGCAGTGTAGCTGAAGGTAATTACAGCACAGTTTCCTGGAATCAGCCCTCCCTGTATCTCACGCTTCCTGGAACCACATGTTTAGTCTGCGAACCACATGGTGAAAGGGCGCTCTGGTAATAAGTGAGAGAGCCAAACTGACGGTCTACACAGCCTCAGTCTAGCACCGTGAAGACTTCACTGTCCTACATAGCCTCATCCTCAGGCGCATCTGCCTTTACTGTTGCCTGATATTCATTATTTATTTACCCTCAGGGCTCCAAATTTAATAACTTCCAGCTATATGCAATGTATTTATGTTGAGGAATACAATAAATAAATAGGATCGATTTGCATTGTTTCAATAAACCAAAAAAAAAAGTGACTTCTGTGCAAGTCAAAGTGCAGGTTCTTGCAGACGAGCAGTGCCTAATCTACGGCAGGAATGTCATATCTGGCAAACATTTCTTTCTGTGTGAAATATCAATGTCATCTGTATTGTTTTGCTTTGGAAGCTGTTGTACTGTATTTACAGTACAAAACTTCTTTGAAAGATCAAAGGAAATCCAGTGTCGAAATCACAGGGTCTGGTATGGATTTTAAAATGTAGACTTTGTAAATATGAATTCCAGGGACACGATCTATTTCAAATAGCTTCTCTGAAGTTACCTCTTTGGTGTTTGCTACATATTTTCAGTTCTCATCAAATTTTTGTTATTCTATCTTTAGCCCACCATCAGCTTTTATATTAAAAATGTAAACATACAGAATATATTTATAACTTGTTTAGCATACACTCTACTTCTTATATGCATATGAACACAAAGAACAGTTCCTTAATGTAGCATTTCTTAATATATTATTTAATACAAACTATATATTGACATGGTTGTCTTAAAAGTGCAATGGCAGTCTTCCATAACTTCAGCATTTGTAATGTGCAAAACTGCCTTTTTATCATGGAAATCTGATGAATACACAGCAAAGCATCGAAGGAAGAATTGAAAAGAAAAATGCATAGAATTCATGTGAATCATTTTTACTAAAAAATACAGACACAGTTATGTACAAACACCCACACAGTGGGATTTTTTAAAAAATCACATGAATCCTAACTGATTGAAGAAAAAAAAAACCAGAAAGGTCTTCACAAAGAACCATTTCATAAGACAACAGTGGAGGCACAGGTGGAATAGATAAGGTGATATACAGAGTCCAGCTTTATGTCCATGATGTGCAATTGTACTGTGGCTTTTCTGTGTAAGACATGGACGAAGCTACACTTCACAGAGAATTAAAATATGACAAAATTAACGTCTGAGACAGTGTCAGTCAAGTGTCCTCTCTGGAATCCGCCCAGCAGTGTTCCCATAAAACAGACACCTGTCTCCACACCCTGCGTTAGTCCTGTGGCCTCATAGAACGTGACGTAAGACCGAAATGCTCAGTGTTCCAGGCTTGGGGGGGGGGGGTGCCAAGACCCTCACAGTTGGAAAGGATAGTCTTTAAGATAGAGCAAAAGTGGGCGAGGCAAAGGCAGCTGGTCTGGACAAGGAGTGAGGCGGTTGATGGCAAGGCGTGTCAGATGCTGTAGGGAGGGGCACGGTGATTGTAGCAGTGGTTTGACCAGTTTCAGTAGCAGTGCACTCTCCTTGGGCATGGGCAGTGGTGGGGCGGGGCTGGGGGTGTGGCCTTGGCTGTCCTCTTCCGTACGGTTGGATTTCAC
The DNA here is from genome assembly GCA_019775895.2 of Stomatorhinus ivindoensis. NCBI lineage: Eukaryota > Metazoa > Chordata > Actinopteri > Osteoglossiformes > Mormyridae > Stomatorhinus > Stomatorhinus ivindoensis. The sequence continues at coordinate 4,767,032 of JABFEB020000104.1, forward strand.
GTAGTGCTGCACTAGACTGGGCACGTCGGGGAAAGCCTGCAGCCGTGGCTTAGCTAGCCTGCTAGAGTCCAGGCGAAACTGGCCCTCGCTGTACTCAATGCGCACGTTGGTGGGGCCACGTCCTGTCTTTACTGACAAGGTCAGCCTATACTGGGGGTGGCTGCTGTCCCGCACGAGGAAGGTCCCCTCCTGGGTGTCCTGCAGCATGGCCCGGGCCTCTCCTGCAGAAATGGGCCCCCAGTACCACCCTGCAGAAGAACAGACGAAACCCTCGTTTTTGTTCTGTTCGGTTACATTGAGATACCGATTTGCTTCAGCCTTTAACGACACAACAGACGGTATGCTTGAAGATTTTAATTTACAGGAGGCAACTCTTGGACTTATTCATCAAACGTTGATTAAGAAGGAACATCTCCATACAGGTCAACAAAGATTTGTTATGTGTCATGGGTACTCAAAAGGTTTACTGTACCTGAGGCGTTCAAGTACTGCAAAGTCTGAGCGATGGAGATCAAGTCCTTTGCTTGGTCCCATAGCTGGCTGGCACAATGCAGTGACGCCGGGGAGTGGAACCCACGGTGCGACTCTGCCCGCATGGTCAGCGTAGGCACGTTGTTGACGGGAGCTGGCAGCAGGGTTCTGTGGCTGCAGGGGAACATGGCAGTTGCGGTCACCGTGGAAACAGCGAAGTCAGCAAGTGACTTTAGCGCCCTGAGCGTGATCGAGAGCCAAATGGTACACACAAAATGGCCACTCACACACACTGCTATTACTGTTAACGCTTTCTAGGTTAACGAATAATATGACAGAGGGATTACATAGAATCTAGCACTGCCTTCAGAGAAAGCCCCTTAAAAGTGATGATGGCCAGCTGACAGTTCCCTAGAAGGATTTCCACTTATCGTTTATTTGATACGTCTCAAACCCCAGCAAATATCCTAGAGGTCATATTATCTGAAGCTCAGAAGCCCCAAGACCCATGACACTGGGTCACAGACCTGGACAGTACCAAGACCGCTTCCTTACCACATACTTCAGTCAGCTACTGATCTAACACTGACACACTTGCTCCTAGTCACCTGTCATTCAACCCCAGCGTGTCTCCTTTAAAATCCACATTAGTTCATTCAGCTCCTTCTGTTCTTACCACTGGAATCTCACTCTCGATGTATCCATTTCAAAAGCGGAGTACTGACAATCCAAACACCATCTACGCTCCAGCCCACACCCTTATCAGCTGCAGCACGGTCCACATACAAAGTCAGCCAGTAATGGAGGACTAAGACACTTGCTACTGAATGGTTTACATTACAAAAGGATAAGCCTTCCTGCAGGACACTTGCCTTTTTCATTTAATATAAATACAGAATGCTGGATAACTTAATCTCCAGTGTTATTTCTTACCCCTTTATTACTGTCTGCCAATATTTTTGCTTATTTGTATTATTATCACTTATTATTTATATTCTGCAAGCCTACGTGAAACAAATTTACATCTCGAAATGAAACAATCGAATTTTAAAGATGTTTTAAACATGGACATCGCTGAGCCACCCACATCTCTATGCTTCGGTAACGACACCATACGGTTTCGTGGAAATACTGAACCAGTCGCCGAAGAACCGCAAAGGAAACTGAGCAATGTGTGCATTACTTTCCACTTTGAAAGCGCACTTAATGGAATGCAGCCTTCCGATTGCGAGTTCCCCTGTTCTGAAGGCGCAAGGCGGCGGCACGATGTTATAGTCCATGTTTCCGCAAAACTTAAGAAAAGCCTCCGCTTCATTATTATACTGCAACAGTGTTACTGTTTCATTCAAAATGATACAACGTGTATTTGTTTGTATACATTCAGTTCACGTATTATTGTTTCATACATTCACATAGAAGACGTCATATTGTGGAAGACATAATAAAATTGTACTAGAAATTTTTAATCCATCAAAACTTTAAAGGGATGGAATTTTTAATAGAAAAAATAAAAATCGATCAGATGTTTATAAAATTTTACCTTATCAACACTATTCTTATGTTTCTTAATACATAAAAATTAACTGTACGCATAAATTACAACACAAACCATTATATATAGTTTCTTTAGATTTTAAGTTAATATTAAATGTTTAATTATACTTACCCTTGTACACAAAGAATCATGACAGAAGCTTGAGTTAAATCCTGTGGACCGGTATCCTTTTTCTGTTTTGAAAAACTAATGTAAACGGCAGAATAATTCCAAAGAGTCCAAACTATAATGGAATATGTATGCTTCTACAGTTTTGTGCAAAAAAAAAACAAAAAAGTAGCGTAGAAGTAACTTGAATTTAATCAATGCGATACGTCTACCCTACTCAGAAAGACTGAAAGAAGCACTTGTAACCCGTCCTTAAATAGTCAGATGTGTTTTATAAAAGCAAACAAAGCAATGAAGACCGCAAGGCACAGAGTCGTGAGCTTAAAGTGGCGAGGAAATGTGATTCACGTTATCTGGAAAACTGGAGCGGGGAAAAGTCCAGTGGGTTTGACTTTATGAGTTCAGTTCCAAGAATTATGTTCTGGGAATAGAGTCATATTTCAGTGCCTATGACGACATCAACACGAGCCGCAGCTGCCCACGTCTGAGTTCATGCGGGAGGGATTTCGCAATGTGCTGTAGCATGTGTTTTGCCGTCTCTGTTTATTTATTTTAATTGTGAGGTATGTTTCTACCATTTTTATCGTGTGAATTTAAAATTAATTGTACAATGACTTAGTGAGGCATTTTTTGGGGTTTCAGTTTAGCTAAATTCACAGGAAACGAGGTGCCGGGGTTTTTTTCCAGGAAAGGGAAATCTGGGTAAACAATCCAAGCTGCCGTACAACGAAATTTCCCCGTTGCTCCACCCATCTCGTTCTGAGAACGGGTGTAATGAGGTTGAAAACCGCAATACTTGACAGGTTGAGCAAAAAACGCGAAACGTGCTATAAAAGAGCCTTACATCATTTAAATATAAGACCTCCGTGCCACTGCTGTAATGACACATAAATGGTGTCCCTTTGATTTTTCCTCAGATCCACCGCTGTATCACTGCTCTTCAGGAGAACGTTTAATAGGAGTATGTGTATATATATTTATTCATATTAAATATATATATCTTTTTCATATTAAAGATTTTCTACCTTCTGCGTTTCGTTTTCTGTAGCGATTATGTCGCCATCTATTGGCAGTAGCTCGGTATTTTCATCGGTCCATCGGGCACACTCACCCACACACAACAGATGCTGTTACATTAAAATGCTACCAACTACAGAGAATATGTTTAGGCTGAATTTACCGATTCTGTATGAATCACCACTGTTGTTCTAAAGGACTAATTCTGGAAAAAACAGTAGCACTGTCATATTACTGTACAAAAAAAGGCTAATTCCAAAGTGTATGTACTTCTGATTTCCATCAGCATGTTGCAGGTATTTAGTGGTTCAGTGGGATAATATATGGCCTCACACCTTTATAATTGTGGGTTAAGTTTGCAGACCCTGCCTGGTTCATGGGGGTTTCAAACCACATTCCAAAGGTAACAGTGAACAGAGTCACTAAATTTGTCCATATTTGTTTGCTCTGTGACAGACAAACACCCCCCCCCCTAATCCTGGGATGCATTCTGAACAAGCAGTTATAGATGGTTGTAAGAACCACGTCAATACCTTCTAATAATCATCCATTCTGGACAGAAAGACCAAAATGTAATCATGGTGTATGAATAAAATACAATGGTTAAAAACTTGCACAATGATGGTCAAATACAACCAGTATTTTTTCTCTAGAAATAAATTCACAAAGAAATTTGCCGGGTTCAGGGAGGTAACGTGAGGAAATAAACGTGATGCGCTAATGCAGTGTTTCCTAACCCAGTCTTGGAGGAACCCCTCGGCAGTCCATGTTTTTGCTCCCTCCTAGCTTCTAGCCAATCAGAAACACGCAAGACCTGGTACAGGTGTGCTGTGAGCTGAGAGGAAGCAAAAATGTGGACTGTCTCTGGTTCCCTGAGGACTGGGTTGGGAAACACTGTGCTAAGGTATGTACTGTCATGAGTTCTGATCAATATAACACTACCAGACCATAGTTGGGTTCCTGTTAACTTCCCTGAGTTTTACATCAAAGCCAAATGCTAAAAATAAAGGAAATGTACCTTCATTTATAAGTATTCCTCTACCCAAAAAATTCTACTCCTGTGTGCAAACAGGTTAGTGCTAAGGTGTTCTCAAACCAATCACTGTCCAGTTCTGAACAGAAGGATGGGGGGGGGGGGGGGGACAAAAACAGAGTAGGATGACACAGTAAAATCAAAAACATTTTAATTGAAAAAATAAAAAAAATCCCCCTCCCCTCCTTATTTACAAACAACCCCTATTAGCTTAAGTGAGGCACAGACTCCAAATCCCAGGCACAGCATAGGGGAGGGAATACTGCCCCTGCTGGCTCAGAAGGTGGCACTGCAATGTCTCTTGCAGCAACAGGGGAGACGGTCCTCTGACGGGTGGTCTCAGTCGTCAATCGTGGGTAACCAGAATGCCTGTGGATTAAAACCAGGAGGTTAAAAGCCTGATGTACATCACCAACAACAATAAATGAAGTTGTCTGCCTGTTTCTTTGACATGAATTTGCAACTTTTGCATCTTAACATAAAATATCTGAGAAAACTGGTGAAATTGTAAGAGCACTTCAGAATAGTGCAGGTAGGGTCTTGCCAAGACATTCATCATCAGAAGTCTTCAAACAAGCATATTAAATGCTTGTATTAAATTTTGCTAGAATAATGAACAATGTGTTCACTGATAATGCCTTACATTAATACTCCATTTTCTCACCTGACTGTGTTTACCAGCACATAAAGAACAGCTACTGTTGTATTGTGAGAGCATGAAGCATGGATACCCTTAAGCCCGTGTGGCTGAGTGAAGAACTAAGGGTCTTACCATGTTGGAACAGGCACTGGCAAAGGTCATGAATTTGGGATTGAACTGTAGGCAAGTCACTGGTCCTGTGTGCTTTCCGTCCAGCAGTGCCACCTTCATACCACTCTCCGCGTTCCACACGTGGATCTTGCCATCCTCCGACCCTAAGAGGCAGGGAGTCAAGTTACAGCTACCATAACTAGTTCAGGTACTGAATGAAATGGAGGCGGCACACTACTGGTGTTAACAGCAATAGCTGTCACAACACCCTCATAAATAGATTATCCTCCATTGGTATCAGGCACACTCCATTACACTGGATCAAATCTTATCTCTCTGGCCGCACTCAGTTCATTCAGCTCAAATCTTTCACATCTCAGCCTTCCACTGTCACTTCAGGTGTGCCCCAGGGTTCGGTCCTGGGGCCCCTCCTTTTTATCAACTTCCTCCTTCCCTTTGGCAATATCAATTTCCACCGTTATGCAGATGACACCCAGTTCTACTTCAGTAGCAAACCCAACTCTTCCACTTTATCTGTTATCTTATGTTCATCCACCACATCACTCCCGTTTTGCAGGAGCTTCACTGGCTGCCAGTTAAGTTCCATATTGATCTTGCCGATAACATTTAAGGCACAACCGTGCCTCTCGATATCTGTCCGACCTCATACAAGCTGCCACTCCCTCTTGCACCCTCAGATCCTCAGTCTCCACCCATTTCACTGTCCCCCTCATCCATCTTGCCCCCATGGGGAGCAGAGCTCTCAGTGGCTCATCTCTTCAGCTCTGGAACTCATTACCATCTGAACTCAGAAACACCGACTCACTTCCACTCTTCAAATTGAAACTTAAAACCCATCTGTTCAAACTGGCTTTCTCTCTGTGAATTCAGTTGCTTTGTTTGACTTATGTTTTTATTCCTATATTTTTTGTATTATTATGGTTTTATTATTTATATTGTTCTTTTGCATTCACTGTACGGTGTCCTTGAGTGTCTAGAAAGGCGCCTATAGATAAAATGTATTATTTTTATTATAGCATATTTTATAACAAGCGTGTCAAACATTCAAGCAAAACGAGCCCAAATTTAATGGCACATATAGCACTTCTACCCCAAACAAAGCACAGAACCCCTTTTCATGTATGTGCTTACCAATCATAATGAACTGCGAGTCTGGAGTAAAGGATGCCTCAAGAGTGACGCCTTTGCTGTTGTTGTAGCCCTACATGTGGGACAAGTACACTAATTAAGTACAACTCAATAGTGTTTAGTCTATGCCCAGTGAAGTTTGAAAAGGAACATAAGCATTCAGTCATCCTACAGACAGCAAAAGTAGATGACTTAAAATTGCTTTAAGCTGTATACACACACACAAACACACAGACAGTAAAAAATTTACTCAGACACAGAAAATAGGGGGAAAAAAGCCAATATCTCCATACATGACATCTGAACAAGTATCTTACAACAATGAAAAGTACAACCAAGTTTGAAGGAACAAACGTACCCCAAAACAGTGCAGCACTGCCCCCTTGAATGCATCAAGGAGGCGGAGAGCTCCTCCGTTTGTGGAGACAAGGATCAGCTTCCCGTCGTTGCTGAATTTAAGGCCGGTCCACTCACAGTTCCGGTCCAGGGGGAGTTTGAAAGTGGCAAAGGGGCCCTGCAGCAAAGAGGCAAACACAATCACCCCTGTCATGACAGTTCAATAAGAAACTCCTACAAAATCATACTTTCCAATAGATCTACTGAAAGAACATACACTGCTTTAAATAATACATGCTTTTACCTTGTCAAATGATCGCAAATCATACAGCTTGACCATCTCAGAGTTCACACCAGCTGCAAAAATCAGCCCTTCTGGGTCAAAAGAGCAGACTGGCTTTCCTTGTAAGTGCATCAGTCCCTGAAAGAAGCGGGAAGACCGTTACAAGAGTGAATATGAACTAAATGACATATGATGAAGCAATGGACAGTGAGGAGAGTGCACCCCTATTCACCTGGCAGTTTGGCGAGCGGAGATCCCAGAGCCGAATGGTTTTGTCCAGGGAGCCTGAGATGAAGGTGTCATCGACTGGGGACATGGAGAGAGCCACAACTCTGCCAATTTGCAGAGAAAGAACCGCACACAAACCACATCATTTCAAGTTATAAAACAGTCATAAAATGATTGTTAAAAATGCTCAGTAAAAATGATCACTGTATCCATCATAGATGTTCTTGCAGCGAATCTTATTTAGAAATATTGGCGGAAAGTACCCAGGAATTCCATGAATTTAGCATTTCATAAACACCCTGGGACAGAATCCCCCATCTGGTGGTGGTAGTGTACTCTAAATCTAATACTGAGCTCACCTTTTGTTGTGTCCAGGGAAATATCGAATGTACTTGTTGTCATGGAGAGACAGGTATCGAATGGTGTCTGGGGATCACATGTTCAGGTCGTTAAAGCACAGGAAAGAGAGGCTCGAAGAAAGCAAGGGTACAAACAATCAACTTCTTTGACATTCAACAACATCTCATTAACCGTGAGAAGGAAGCAGCCAAAGCCTGCAAGTGTCGACAAATATCTGGCTGGCGATTCAGAGGTAGGGGCTCCGCTTTGGGCAAGGCAGTGGCCTGTACAGTTAGCTCCAGAACCGGGCAGAATCACAGACCCTCAAACTGTACAAACAACTACCTCAGCACAGAGCAGGCATTGATCATACTTTGGAACCTGCTGCAAGCTTGAGAGCATGAACAAAAGGCAAAACATGCCACGTGCAGGCAAACTCACTCTTCACCAATACCTTCCTCTATAGCACTACTAAACACTCCCATCAATAAACTGCTTACACAAATAAAGTGGACAGTCAGTAAAAAACATTACAAAGCCAAACAAGCACCAATTTTGAAAGCAAACAACATGTTTACACATAAATATTAGACTAAACTGTCAGGAATGACATACCATCGATTTTATTAGAGCTGTAGACCACGGTGTTAGCTGCGTGCGTGTAGCGGATTAGATCAACGCCATACTTCTTACTGTAGAGGGTTCGCTTGGGTCTAACAAGAAAACAGGGGGTGGTCAGCAAAGTCATTATCACCGACACCAAAAAAGCGCCAGTTTTTTCCACTACTGATTCTGCAAAATACAAAATTTACACGTATTGCAGTTTAACTGTACATTAAAAATCACACGCACACATCGTTGAAAACACGGCCAATCTGCACACTAACTCCGCCCATAATATTGTGAGCGCTATGGTACATCATGCACGGAATGAATAAAATTGTAGCTACGTCTACCCATTACTACGCAACAGAGAAAGTGTATAAAATACACAAAAGCTTCTACAGAATCACATTCCAAACAATGACTAATGTGCTCAATAGCGTGACTATCATTTTGATCGTGTAAAATGGATATGTAAAAGGCAGGATAGAGAGTTGCTTTTAGCCCATGCTACAGGTTAGCATCTTTCCACGACTCGGGGGGGAGGTTGTACTAGCTAGCCCCGCTTAAAATAATAAGGTCTCTACTGATGCTTTAAAACAGACAGGGAAACTAAGCCAAAATTGTAACCCGTGCTCTTGGATGCTCCATCTTCAGCAGGCCGAACGGCAAGGAAACGCTTTAATAGCAGTATGTGAGGCAATCAGCTAAGCTACATACAAGAGTTCGGCCTCCTCGTACGCTGAACACCATTACGAGTGACATAACGAAATGCCCTACTATGTATGCCTTACTTTCCCTCCTGGCAGTCGTACAAGACGATGGAGTCATCATCACTACTTGAAATTACAGTCTCGCCGTTCGAGCTAAAATCAAAGCAGTTGATTTTGTCCGAATTCTCCCGGAAAACCTTCGCGACCCTAAAACTCCGCAGCACATTGTCCGTGAGCTTCATGACGCCCGCTCCTGGCTCGGCGCCAGTCCTTCTCTTTTAGGCCTTAAGAATAACTTCAGCGCTGGCTAGCCTGTATCTCTAGGCGGGTTTTATAATACGTTGTTGATAAACGTAAAGCTACAATATTCTTTTTAGCTCGCCAGCGTTTTCAAACGTCGAAAGGGAAACCCGCGTAGTAACCTCTCCGCGTCCGAATTGAGACGAGGCTCCGCCCACCTCGCACGGCGGGTACGCGCACGCTCGGCGGGCACACGCTTCACGTCGAGCACCAGTCGAAAACTGGGCGGTTTATGTCGAACCTTCTCTGATGTATTACCTGATGTAAAGAATTACTGGTTGTATATGTTAAAAAAAACAGCTTATCGCTTTGAAATTGCAAAGTGTTGTTTTAAGACAGCCAGCGAAGTGGCGTTTACCTCTCAGAGTAAAGCTAATTCAGTTGCGTAATACACGGTTTGCTTCGGAGAAAAAATTGCAAGAAAGTTTACCACTGGGGACTGCTGAAATAAAATTTTAAATATGCAGGTGAGAAACATACTTGTTCTGTGTTACCTGGTAAATGTAAAAAATATGGTAAAAGTTGGTGAACTTGGATGGATATATTCGAGTAAAATTCACATGTATATGCGTCGTCTTTGCCGGACGTTATTGTGTTATATCGGTTAATTTAGTCTGAAATATATAGAATATAAAGAAAATGTAAACTCGTGTTTAAATCTAAGTGTGGTTCAATCTAAATATAGGTATCCCGGGGCACCGCCCCTTCACTTGGAGCAGCCTGCCCCCCCCCCAAAAAAACAAATAAATACTGTTCAAACTAACTGTTGATCACGCTGATTGGGTATGACTTGCACGCAGAGCCGCCTGTGTCCTGTTCTTCCAAGCCTCACTGAGATGCACCTTCGGACAGAGTAAATTATTACACTCACAGTAAATACAAGCTAACCAGAATTTAGCGCTGACAGGGCTACGGTCTGTCCGAACGGCGATTCTGAGATTTCCAAAGCAGGTGGGTGGTTCGGTGAATTGCGTTTTTAGAATATGGGAGAGTTATGTTAAAATATAGAACAGTGTTTCTCAAATCAGTCTTTGGGGACCCCACAGATGGTCCGTGTTTTTGCTCCCTCCCATATCCCAGGAATTTCGGCAAGAGCAAAAACGTGGACTTTCTGAGGACTGGTTTGAGAACCTTGGTATTGAGTAGTTGTCTGTCCTGCTCCTTGCTGAGCTCGTATTGGTGAATATGTCCAACATGACATTTGGATTTGTTCACTGCTGGAAAGCCACTAGACTTAGTATCAATGTGCACTCAGTTAAATGAACTTAAAAGCAAGAGATTTTAATTGCTTAATTATTTACATTTAGCTTTTGATTTTATTAATCTCTCTTCCCCAGATTTAGACCAGGCACATCCCCATAAGAACGACATAACTGGCTGATGGCACGTGTATTGTCCGTCTATCGCTCCCTATGTCTGCATCGCCCTCTGTGTGTCTGGGGCTTGGCGGTTCGGAGGATGTCGCTAGAGCAACGGGCCCGGAAGGTGTTCGCAGCAGCAGTGGAGGGAGTGCAGCCTGATGTGGTAGTTCGCCGGAGCCTGCAGCGCAGCGGAGACTGCCTCCTGGTGGACGGATGCAGCTTTACTCTCGGACACAACTTGCATCTGGTGGGCTTCGGCAAGGCGGTGCTGGGCATGGCGTCCGAGGCAGAGAGGATCCTGGGAGACCATATAGTCAGGGGTGTGATCAGTGTTCCATTTGGCATCCAGGAGGCATTGCGGAACCACGGAAAGGGGTAAACCGCTGTCCATACTGTTATTTTTCATTCTCGCACACTATACCAAGGAAGATTGTTGCCTTCTTTCTCTTGCTTCTGTTATTCAGGCACATGCTGCTGGGAGAAAACAGTCGTATTGAGGTCTTAGAGGGGGCAAGACACAACCTGCCGGATGCAGATGCTCAAAGGGCAGCTGACCGCATCCGTCAGATTGCCACTGAGCTCACCGAGTCTGACATACTACTTGTTCTCATTTCAGGTCAACCCCACCATTTCTGCCATAGTTGTTGCATAGTTGAGTGTGACCTGTTCTTTTTGCATTATTTATGCATAATTCTAGGTATCCATCTACCAAGAGCATAGATTTGTGAATGGATGGTAGGGACATGCCCCTACAATATTGTAGGAGTACCGTGTGTGTTTAAGGGGTTTGGGGCTAATTTAGTCCCTACTAATGTTGAAACCAAACCTGTGCCCTTACCATCTACCAATTGGTTACTGGCGGATTTCACTTATTGCCCAGAATTCTTGACCTGTATGGTTGCAAAAATAAAATACTAAATTCACCTCAAATCAAAACCTGCATCTAGGTCCTAGCATCCAGGTAAAACATTCAAGTATTTCTCTGATCTGATTCCAGGCCTGTTGGTTATCAGGCATTGCATGTCATAGATGAACTGAACCACTTTTTTCACTGTAAATCAGTCTAAACAATTCAAATTCATTGCTTGATAACATCAGATATGAGTGTAGTCAGATAGTAGTTCACCAGTGCAGACATCCTGTTAGGATGATGGAGCAACTGGTCTCTCTGTGATTCAGAATCACAGAGATAAACAAATTTCTCTATGGCAAATCTTAGCCTCATTAAACTTATAATGCATTTTTACTTGCATCCTAATCCTTTAGATCTTTTCCTTGTCTTCAGAATGATGTCCTTTAAAAGTCTTGATGTGCCTACCCAGGAGGTGGGTCTGCTCTTCTCCCTTCACCCATACCACCGATCTCTCTGGAGGAGAAACAGGAAGTAACCCGCAAGCTAGCAGGTGCTGGTGCCACTATCCAGGAGTTGAACACTGTGCGGAGAGCCCTCTCTCTGTTGAAGGGAGGTGGTCTAGCCCACTGTGCCCACCCTGCTAAGGTCTGTTATCCCCAGAACTTGCACACAGTACCTTATAAACAGTTAGTGTGTGACAGCTATAACAGCTAATGTCAATACAGCTATGATGTTATTACTCGTTCCCTACACATCCGAATAATAGCAAGTATTTCACACCAGTAATACAATGAAGTGTAGAGCTAGTCATGTCCCTTGCCTGTAGGTGGTAGCGCTTGTTCTCTCGGACGTGATTGGAGACCCTCTGGATCTGATTGCAAGTGGTCCTACTGTGCCATATGAAGCTGGACCAGAAGAGGCGTGGCAGGTTTTGGAGCGCTATAGACTCAACGATTCGCTGCCAGTGTCGGTCAAGGAGGTGCTTAGCCAAGCCAAGCTGCGGCCAGGAAAGGGGGAAATGGGGAAAGAGGTGGAAGAGAGTCGGGTGCTGAATGTTGTGATTGGCTCTAATGGCATTGCCCTCCAATCTGCTGGCCGGTGTGCACGTGAGCTGGGGCTCCGTCCCATTGTGCTGTCCCCTGCGATTTGTGGGAACGTACGCTCGGTGGCTAATCTCTATGGCCTGCTGGCCAGTTTCGGCTGTGCCACTGGTGACCCGCCTGCTGAATGGGCCCAGCAGATCCTGCAGTTGGGGCCCGAGGTTGGCGTGGAGAGCTGGGACCTGTATCGAGCCATGCGTGTGCTACGAGAGGGGCATGACGAAGGCTGGGGCGTCACCTGCCTGATGGCTGGAGGGGAGCCTACGGTTGAGCTGATTGGGATGGGTCGGGGAGGGCGGAACCAGGAGCTTGCTCTGCGGGTGGGACTGGAGCTAGGCGGAGAGCGCCCCCTGCAGGACACTGTGTTCCTAAGTGGTGGCACAGATGGCCAGGATGGACCCACGGATGCTGCAGGTGCCGTGACTGATGGCGGCCTTCAAGAGGAAGCCCACTCGCAAGGCCTCGACAGCGGCAACTTCCTCCTTAACAACGACTCCTACTCATTTTTTTCACAACTATCTGCTGGCCGACGCTTGCTTCTGCCAGGACTCACTGGCACTAACGTGATGGATGTGCACCTTCTGCTGCTGCCCACAAGCTCCACCCATCCCCGGCAATGAAATGGCCTTAGGCTGGTCATATCATAGCAACCCTGTCATTCTCATGCAACATCAAGGAGGTATTAAGCAAATTAGCTAGTAGCCCCAAATTAGTAGTTCAGACCTGTTTGATTTCCATGCCAGAAACAGATCAAGGTGAGCATCACTTAATTACTATGGCAATTAATGCTTTGAACCATGGTTGGACTGTGGTTATGTGCTGGGCTGTCAGATTCAGCGTGAGATGACCGACATAGAAGCGGAAATTCTTCACCAGTTAGACATTCTGCTATTCCCTGGCAAAGAACTTGCAAAACTCTTCTTACCGCAGTCCATGATTTGTTGACTTATATCTCTGTTAGAGTGTATTTTTGTTTTAATGCTTAAATTGTATTTCCTTATCATATCTTGCTTTCAGAATGTCTAATAACGA
>JABFEB020000104.1:4795734-4819139 GCA_019775895.2 Stomatorhinus ivindoensis
AATGGCAGTGGCCTCTTTCAGCAGGACAATGCACCCAGCCACACTGCAGCAATTGTTCAGGAATGGACCATGAAAAATAGTTCAAGGTGTTGGCTTGACTTTCAAATTCATCAGATCTGAATCTGATCGAGGGCTACGTCTGTGGGCCTGTAGTCAGAAAGGTTGCCGGTTCAAACCCAGCCTCAGCACGTCTACAGTTTCTTGGCAAGGCCCTTAACCCTCAGCTCCCTGGGCGCCCCAACAGGTGGCTGCACTTTGCAGGCAGCTTGCTCTACAAAGTACAAAAACAATTTCCCCACAGGAATCAATTAATAATAGCTTTAATGTTATAGCTCATCGTTGTATATTAGCAATTTTATACCTAACTTCTATCTGAGAATTTATGAGTTCACTGATAGTAAACTACTTTGCATATTAATACAAGATGACAGACCAGCACCCCAGACCCTGATCAGGATAAGAGGTTGGAAGGTGGATGGATGGATGGACATACCAACAATAAACTTAGAGCACTTTTGTATTAATTACAGAGAGATTGCCTTACAGCCTTTGCAGGAATAAATACGCTTTCATATATAAATCTTGCTTTAAAATAAGGGGAAAAAATGTTTTTTTGCTGCGTCTTTCCTTTCATTTACCTGGAGCTTAAATATAAGCCTCATGGGTCTTTGAGTTATTTTATAAAACTAAATATATATATATATATATCCATTTACACATAAACATGAGCTGCCCAGCACAGAAAATATGTTCACTGACCCAGTTTGATTTTCTGCTGTTTGTTTTATTTATAGAGTTTCAAATAAAGGACATAAAATGTTTCTACCAGCCTGTTCATGAACTCAGCATATTATCTCCTTTGCTTTTTAAGCAGACACCTTCTTGGACATGCAGTTTGTGTGACAAAGAATTCGTCGTTTGGCTTATTTTTTACTTGCTTATTTTGCAGAATAAAAGTAGTATATATGTATTTGGATCATTAATCAGTCTCACACACTCCCTGAATACAAAGAGCCAGTATGTTACTAGCTTAATAACTATTCTCATATATTGCTTTCTTAGCAAAATTCTTAGCAGTTATCACCCTCAGCTGAGTTAAGAACTTAGCAATGTGGCATTTTTGTTCTTGAGCACTAATTTCCTTTAGCTCTCCTGTTTTCCTGAGACACCATTTTCCAGAATGTTATATCTCCTCAGTGAAAAACTGGCAAGCAGAATATTTTAATGTTGAATCAGGATGTGTGCACATTGCAAACACCATGCAGTTCGACCTAAACGGCATTGTGTGTGTGTATATATATATGTATATATATATATATATAGAGAGAGAGAGAGAGAGAGACCAGTGTGTCAAATTTGAAAATTAGATCATGATTTGCATTAAGTGTTCATTCTGAGTTTTGTTTTGACAGCAGCCTAATTGTATAAGCAGAGCGTTCTGTATGAAATGTGCTTGAGGTCTTCATTTAGCTTTCCATAACCTCACCATTTTGGATGTAGCCCTCGTATCGGCAATTAGCGCTGCACGCGGAGCACAAAAACATTTTTTTGCTCCAGTAAGATGCAACCTTTGCAAAATTCTGCAACGTCGCAACTGAAAACAAATAATAGGGGAGGTCAGGTAGTTCAGCTGAGGGTGGAACATTAGTTGTACGCATGCAAAGTTGTGTAATAGAGCATTAAGTTAAAAGAGCATTAAGTTAGCATCCTCAGAGCCTGCCAGATTGCCAAGTCTAATGCATCTGGAGTGACGCTCACACTTTTTGACTCTTGCATTCATGCAAGAAACCTTACGACAAATCTCCAGTATATCGTTCCATTATAAACCTAATATTCCATCCATTCATTTTCTGAAATTGCTTGTCCTATCCAGGGTCGTGGGTGGTCCGAAGCCTATCCCAGTGGCTATGGGCGCAGGGCAGGGAATGAGGCCAGGATGGTGCCCCAGCCCATTGCAGATAAACATAAAATTAGCTACATGAAAAGTGTTGGGGTAGGTTGCAAACCCTACAGACTATTTACCAGGTAATAAAACTGTTAATTACATATAAATGTGTGTGCAGACTCTCAAATGAAAGCTCTGATGCAAGCCAGCTGACCAAAGCTGACAACCCTGAATTTGTTGGGTTTAAGGACGTGGAAACTGGAAGCACTGAATAAATGAATGGCAGTAGGCCGGAAGGTCTGACACACTTGTGCTTCTCAGGGAGATGAAAACTGAATCAAGCTAAATAAAATGTAAATCGGAAATGAAAATTAAATGAAAAGATAGAGAACTTGAAGAAGCTATGAATAGCAGAAAAGATATGAAGCTCTTAGGTCTGGCTGCCATTTCTGGTACCAACTTGGGGAAAAAAGAAGACGTGTCCTCTTTATCTGTCTATGAAGAGTACTAATCATTAGTAGCATATAATTTCCTTCTATTGTCCCTAGTGCATAATCAGTTCAAAATTTCCTTCAGCAGTCAATGTTAAAAAAAGCCCACATTCGCGTAGTTTCACATGGGGGACCAAGTGACCTACAGTTTAATGTAATGGAGGTCCCTTTATCGTTATTGCACATGGTCAGCTGATGAGTCCTGTGTGGAAATGCAGGCCATTGACTCATTAAATGAAGTCCTCAGCCTGCCCGTCTCCAGTGCTTCACTCAACAATGTAACAATGACCTAACTGTACTGCATTGAACCTAACAGTGTATGTGACTCAGTCTTCTTAGTGATTTTGTTGTGGGAAGTACATGAGCACACAATCATCTCCTGTCTAGCCCTGACCCATCCTGCCAGCCATGCTTCCATCCTGTCCTAATTCCCTGGCTTCTCCCAAATGTGCCTTCTCTCTGTCTAAAGTCCTCCAAGTAGGACTGAGCCCTCTGAGCCCTCTTGCTCTGTGACCCTGACTATGATCCTGCCTGTTTATTCCAGTCCTGCTTGTGAGCTCATGACTAAGCTGTGTTGTCCATAACTTTCTGTTTCAAGACGGAATACCTCATCAGCACAATGGACCCTGCAGAGCTCCAGCTGCAGGATGATCTAATCCTGATCACTCACCTTGCCACTGTGGTTGGGTAGCTCCAGCAGGGCGCCGCTGCCGCCGCTCCCCTGTCACGGTCCCCCCGTGTCCATCCTCCAGAATCCCGATCGCGATGTGCAAGCACTACAATGGTTACGCCATTCTAATGCAATGTGGGGTCTACATAGGTCACCATCTGGACCAGTTCCAGGGAGACATAGATAGGGTCCAGTTTATGATCTCCCTGATGACTGGTAGAGCCCTCTGGCGCTATGGCACTGTAGACTGAGAAGATCACAGTCCTGAATTCTTTGATCACATTTCAGTATGCCTTCAGTGAGATGTTCAACCATCTTGCTGTCGGCTGGAGCCTGAGATACTACTTCTGTAATCTCTTACAGGGGGAGCTGGTCAGCGACCAACCTTGCTCTGGAATTCCGGATGCTCAACATGGGCCTGGGTTGGCTGCCCTCCTGCATGCAGACACTAACCCATGTGAAACGTATGAGTTACACTGGTCCTAAAGTTCCTAGGTTACCGGATCCAACCTGGGGGACTGGGGATGTATGAGGGGAAGGTGAAGGCTGTCCAGGATTGGCCCTGGCCCTGGACCATGAAGGAGCTCCAGTGCTTGCTTGGCTCCGGTTGCGGCTCCACTCACCACCCTGATGCAAGCTTGCCGGTCCACCCTCTTCTGATCCCTGAGGCAAAGGAAGTCCTCTGATGCCTTGGAGCTCTTTGGTACAGTGCTTATCCTCCAGCAGCCTGACCCATCATCACCCTTTGTCGTAGAGGCCCACAACCTGGTAAGTTGGGGTAGGCACCATCCTGTCACAGCAACAAGGAGAAATGGGAAGGATGTACCCCTGTGCATACTTCTCACGGAAGCTGGTACTGGCGGAGAGGAATTATGACATCAGGAACTATAAGTTGCTTACTATGAAGCTGGCCCTTTAGGAGTGGAGTAAGTTGCAGAACCTAGTGGACTGGGTGGGCTTTGGTCCGGTGGAGCAGACCTGAGTACCTACAGTATGGTGGACATCCTCGTCCCCTCACTCGTGGTTCTACTGCAGTCACCATGACAAGCCTGCCCTGGGATCAGGTGGCCCAGGTTCCTTCTTTGGCCCCCCCTTGCGAGTACTCCTAACCATCACAGCTGAGTAGCAACACCTGTCTTTCACCTTTAACACCCCAGGCTTTGCCTCACATGGTGTGAGGTATTGTTGATGCTGAATGCCACATACTGAGTGTGCTTGCTTTATCTCCTGTCTAGCCCTGACCCATCATGCCAGCCATGCTCCCATCATGACCTGATTCCCCAGCTTCTCCCAGTGTACCTACCTTCTGTATAAAACCCTCTGCGTAGGCCTGACCCCTCTGCCTAAAAATCCTCTTGCTCTGTGACCACGACCATGGTCCTGCCTGTTGATTCCAGTCCTGTTTGTGTGGTCATGACTAAGCTGTGTTGTACACAACTGCGTCTCCCCTGAGCTTTCTGTTTCAAAACGGAATACCTCGCCAGTACAACGGACCCTGCAGGGCTCTAGCTGCAGGATGATCTAATCCAGATATCAATATAGTGACTAAAGCGGGAGAAGCTCCTTCAATGCCCTTCTCGAATATAGTAATTTGTTAGAGTTTCACATCTGCACTGGAGCCATGTTAGAAAGTTGCCAATGTTACTAGGTCACCTGGATGTAGATTAATAAGTAGAATTTACCATTTTGCTTCCAATCTCATGACACCATAATGGTAAAATACTGATCTATAAGTGAATTTCTGTGTGTGTGTGTGAATGGGGGTATAAGAGAGAGGAGAGAGACGTGTCATTGTTCCTAACTAAATGCCTGCTCTGTTTACCTACCTTGTCTGTTTTAATTTACCTTGGAAATGAAAGAATTTTATTGGAGGTTTATAAGCGTGTCCTCTAAATTACAGTGTAATATAGCCTGTTAGTGCTATTAGCTAACTGAATTCCCTAATGTGTACAAGGGTAGTGGGGGAGGGAATTGTGCTTCCTGTGCGAGTCACCAAGCCCTTGAATTAGATGCTTAATTGGCTGGATAGATGTGTTTTATTTTTTGCTGTGGCAGCAAAGATTTTGGCGTGGTGGGTTGCTATGGAGAGATGTTACCAACTGAAATGGTGAATTCTAGCATCCTCCTTGACCACTAAGACATTCATTCTTTTCAGAGCACTAATGCACACCAACTGTACACTGTGCTTCATATGGAATATCCCTTGGGTTTGACATAATCACTGTAAGTGATAATATTTCATTATTATTGTAGAGTTGCCGACTTTGGTCAACTTTATAATAGACTGTAGGTTTTGCAAACTGCCCCAACACTTTTGATGTAGCTAATTTTTGTTTAATAATGGGATGAAATAGATTTGCCATAAGATTTCTTTAGTCTGAAAGTGTGAGTATCACACCACATCTGTGAGGGGTTGGCAATCCAGGTATTGTTGGCTATTATCCTGTTCCACATTCCCAAACCAAGGTCTGATCAGTCTGGATCAAAAGGGAAAAAGGGATGTTAGACTGATAGATGGGTTTGGTGGCTAGTTTTACAGCACAGTACAGAACTGGTAGTGAAACAGAATTTCAAGAAGTTGTCAGATGGCTAATGGTTTACCACTTAGTCTATGGTCCTATAAGCTGTGTGTCATGACCAAAAGAACAAAGTCTGATGTATAACAAGACAGTTCTCTTAACAGTCCCTGGCTTCACTCTGCATGACAGGGAGAGGATTTTGGGGATCTGGTGGGACCTCAAAATTGAGAACTCCTTTGGATCCAGGGGAGGGAACTAAGGAGAATTGTGCATGTTATAAGGATGCCACCTGATTGGCTCCCAAGGGAACATGTGGTTTCATGGCTCCCTGCTGGCTTAGGAATATCTGGGCATCCCAAAAATGAGCTGGATTCCATGGCCTTGGAAAGAGAGGTCAAATTTAATTTGCTTGATATGAGGTCATACGATCTCCACCAGGAGAAACAATATGAAAATGAAAATATATTATTTACAATATTTACAAAAGGAAAAAAGTGTGTTTAAACAAAAATGTGCGCATCGCTAAAATAAACTTTTATGTTTCTTTTGTAGAATAAAAAATACCCATTCAAATCTCAGTTGTTCTCACATTTATTTTCATGTGTGTATAGCACAATTAAATTAATTACATCTACATACACTATATGGTCAAATGAATTTGGACATTACACCCACAGGAACTTTTACGACATCCCATTCTAAATCCATAGGATCAATATAGAGTTGGTTCCTCCTTTGCAGCTACACTGCCCGGCCAAAAAAAAATCACACTTTAATATTTTGTTGGGCCGCCTTTAGCTTTGATTATGGCGCACATTTGTCATGGCATAGTCGCCACAAGCTTATGCAACATCTCAACATTTATTTTCACTCAGATTTGCATGAATTTCTCACTGAGATCTTGTACTGATGACGGTAGTTGAACTATTACTTAAAAGTCTTCTTCTACACATCCCAAAGACTTTCAGTGAGGTTAAGGTGAAGACTGTGGTGGCCAATTCATGTGTGAAAATGATTCCTAATGCTCTTGAACCACTCTTTCACATTTCAAGCCTGATGATTTTTGGCATTATCATCCTGGAATATGCCCATGCTATTAGGGAAGAAAAAATCAACTGATGATGTATGGGGGTATATTCTGGCCATTCAGTAAATTCAGGTACTCTGCTGACTTCATTCTGTTGCTGCATAACATTTCTGAGCTGTAACAATGATCCAGTTATTGGCTTTTAAGTATGTGCTGATTTAAATTCAAATGGCAACTTTTTTGGCTGCACAGCGTATAGCAGCTGCCAATCTTCTGTGAAGGCTTTCTACAAGATTATGGAGTTTGTCTGTGGGATTTTTTCACCCATTCATCCAGAAAAGCATTTGTGATGTCAGGCATTGATGTTGGAAGTGAAGGCCTGACTTGAAATCTCCATTATAGTTCATCCCAGAGGTGTTTGAAGGGGTTGAGGTACAGGCCAGTCAACACACCACTCCAACCAACACTTGACATTGTGCTCAGAGATGTGAGGCTTGCATGCAGCTGCTCGGCCAAGGAAGCCCATTCCATGAAGATCCCAGTGCAGCTTTTGTGGTAGGGCTAATTCCAGAGGGAGAATGCAACTCTGTAGTTGAGTGAACAGAGCGTTGGTAACTTTTATGCACTGTTACATTATTTGGTCTGCCACTTTGTGTTGTTCCTAAACACTTCCAGTTTGCAATAATACTTATGCAGTCACAGGAGTGCCATAAAAAAAAATAAATCTGTAAGAAAACAAGGAAGTAAATGTTGAATAAGAAAGTGGAATACATATAAATAAAAATAAAGACAAAAAATAAATTCAACTAAAACTAAGAAAATCAATGCTTTTCTTTATTACTTTTAATTTTCTAGGATTGCTTTTGCAGTATTGTTTTTCATATTACCATATTGCTTTTATTATTATCTGATTGCATTTAATATGACCGTATTGCTGTTAATTTTGCGATATTGCTTTATAGCAGGGGTCAGCATGCTCACGGAGAACTGTAAATACCCCTGTCCATAATTGTAAATAGCCCTTGATGTGCTGTTGTTGTTTATGGTTGCATTTCCAAATGATGCAGAAGTTTTAACAGTTGAACTGTATTGTACTTCGTGAATATCCGTTAAGTACTGTAATTTATCATTAGGAAATTCAATGCATAATTCTGATGGGTAACAAAAATCAGAATGTTGGTTCTGAATCTAAATGGCGAAGCCTTTAGAGCATGGTGATAATAGAGCAGTGGTTCCCAAACTCTGCAAGGCCCCCCTTTTCTAGATAGGAACATTATTGACCCCCCTCCCCCCATTCAAACTACACAGGTTCAGATTCAAACTTTATTTGAAAATAATATTGAGCGAAACAAATGCAATTACAAAATACAAATGGTGCAATTTCACCACTGTGGGAGAAAAAAGAGCACTCAATTAAAAATAAAAGTCCAGCATAAGTTTGAAATTATGCAAATGCAGATTTAACATTTCTGTTAATATTCGTTGGCGTACACAAATTAAAGTTTGTCTTATGTTTACTGCATTTTGATTTTAATGATAACCGCAGGTTTCAGCTTATAGCATAGCATAAAACAACACTAAATCATACCCATTAACTGATAGTCTCCGTGTACTTCATGTACAAAATTTTAAACCTCGTTTTTCATGATATGGTTAAATTTATTTTTTTGCACTGCAAAACGTTGACACGCGTCACCATGTCACATGGCGCGCCCCCCAGTTTGGGAACCACTGTATTAGAGCAGGTCGCGTGTTCTATTCTGAGGGCCAATGACTAGGTCAGAGAGGCCTATAGCCTTTTCAAACAAACCAGAACCAGATGGCAGACTGAGTGCTACCATTGGCTGACCCATTCAAAATTGTCAGGTGACTTAACAGTTTCCATTACTGGAACTTATTTTTTCAGGTTTTTTTACATGAGGGTAAAAAAAGGCCGAATTGGACTGACCTTATTTAGTTTTTCTTTACTATCTAGAATACGGGCAGGAGCATTAACTATTAAGTGCTGTCACAATAAAAACAGGTGGGTAGCTGTAGTGCTAACTAATCCCACTACACAGCATCATTTTAAAAATAACTAGCTACATTAAATGTAACGAAATAAGCCTATTCGTTGGACCTACTTCAGCTGAAAAGTGGTGAATTTTAAACAAGCTAATTATGTATTTAACTATAGTGGTGTGTAATATCATGGGCTGTAACCTAAACGCAGTAAACACTTTCAGTCTGGACTTGCCTGTTCTAAGTGCCTCTGGAGGAGATTGTCTGGCAAAACATAAATGATAGTGTATTAAATTATTTTTCTTTTAAAATAGTTACAGAAAATTGCTGTTCTGGAGAGGGAATTGTATAAACAAACAGCACAGTAGAAGGAATTTGTGTGTGAGATCAGCATTAAGCATTATGGCGATGGTGATTAACTAATCACCAAACACCAAGTCTAACTGGCTGGTCTGAAGGTGGCTTATCGCCTTGATTGTTCCTCTTGATGCAGCACCTGCCATCAGTTGTGGACTTCATCTCTTCTTGAACCCTAGCAGGTTGGTAGGTGAAAAGTCAGTTCATGCTACATACCACAAACCTGGAACATGACAAGTGAGAAACACGGCTTGCAGGCTGAGCAGTAGTAGATGTCTTTTCTGCTTGGTAACGCTGATGTTCCTTAAGATATAGGCATCTGACTGACTTGGAAACCAGGAGTTTTCTTGTACCTACACTAGGAGCTTCTGCATCGTGTTTTTCATTGTCAGGCTTGTTCTTTTTTCACACCGATTGCATAACGGTAATTACGTTGCGCATTTATGTGATGTTACTAATTTTAATGATTTCATACCTACTTTTAATGTTCCCTTCTATGTTAAGTGCTTTGGGGAAAGTATGAAAGGAAGGTCACTGTTTAATAAACTGGATTGTTTTGAATTTGTTGACAAAGCTGGTGTAACGCTAATTTAATGCAATTTAATTAACATTCTACATTAAAGCTTTTATGTCCACCGTATACTGGAGAGATGTATATAAATGCCTCTAATGTTCAGTCTTGATGTTATCCAAGCTTTTGCTTTGAATGCTGGTGTTTCAGCGGCAGAAATAATATACGACACTAAGTTAGAAAGGCATACAAAGAAAAGAAAGAGACTAGCCTTGGAAAAACAGGAAAGGGAGGGGAAGCGGGAAAGAGTCTGGGAACTAGCAGTTACATAGCTGTGAATAACGACTCCAGTCTATCACCTGTGTGCACTGTGCACACTTAAAATTACAGACTTGAACACCCTTTCACATTTTTAGCCTACATACTGTAACGCTGTCTGGATAAAAGTATCAGGACCCAGCTTTAAAAACACCACAGGAACCACGTAACGCGGTGCTCACAGAGGTGTACTGATTCAATATGTCACCCAGCAACTAGCCCGACATACATGCACAAAGCTGGCGCAGACTGACCTAATCCAGGCCAGCTCTAGCAATGTACTTATTTGCTGTATATGCAAAAGAAAAAAAACAACTAACAACATTTTCTCTAGGTGGAGGAGAGCCCCGCACTCTGTCATGTCGACTTATATAAAATACTTTTCTATTCCGCGCCCTTTCGTGCTACGCTTGACCTGCCCTTAAAGCGACAGTAAAATTAAACAAGTAGTACATTATGTCTCGTTACAATATGTATATATGTTATCGTGATGATGAATGAGATTAGACTGACTCGAATCTTGATTAAATAAAAACATCCATCCATCCATACAAAGAACGAGAGACAAGCTGTCATTTGAAGACATCGCAAATTAGTGAAACAGTGTAGCTTGTTCGTCAGAACAGAGTGTAACTGGTTCTGAATTTCACAACAAGCGATACAAAGGACGTGGCAAAAGATTAGGACTACATGTATTTTGTATTTTCGATGTGTCTGGTTAGAATATTTGTGTACTGCAGTTAATGTGATTATGACGATGACCTTTTATTGTTCTTCATCATACTAGATATTACGGCTTCCAATAGATAACGGCAAGCAGCCGCTGTCTGTGTGTGCGAGAGAGAGAGAGAGAGAGAGAGATCAGCCCGTGCCAATAATGCAATTTCACTTAAGGAGGGAGAGAATTTTTTTTCTTTAATATAAAAACAGTTTATTGACGGAGGACGATGGACTGACAAACTGATTCAAGGCGAACTTTCACCGGACACGCGCAAATTTGTCATTTAACGCCAAAAGGATTGTATTCGATCTATTATTAATGATACCTTCAGTCTGTAATAATAACAGCAATAACTATTAATTCTTAATAACTGATCAACATTTACTGTTAGGTTTGTACACATCTACTAATCAATTAAGCAGCCAGTGCTCTTCGTGAGAACTGAATCTCCAGGTAAGTTATTCTCGTATTTGAAAGGCGATTTACCGTAAAGTTTCTGAGTGTTACCTCCACTTTTTTATTTTTTAGAAATTCTAGGCAATGCCAATGTTTATGTTACTTGTTACTTTAAATGTACTGTCTAGTTAGGTTTAGTTCGTGTCTGAAATTATTTTCTTAATAGCCAAACATATCCAAACGGAGTTTTGTCTGAGTGGACCGAGCCAATATCCTTTGCAGAATACAAACAGCATCTGATGCCTGCCATCCGGTTTGTTTGCCGAACGTCAGACCAGTTTATTTACAGTTTGTGTAAATAAATTATATTTCTCTTTACGCTTTCATTTTATGGTGCATCTCTATTGTTACAAATTTTAATACAAAGATATTTTAATGAACATTCAGGGACCGTACAGATGAAAATATAGTCTTTTAAAATTCATTTCTATACTCATAGATTGCTTAATTTGCGCATATTGTCATTTTGAACGATTGTTCGTTATCACATTCATTCAATATCCAATGAATCGGTAAAAGACCATGTTCTTTCAGAAACACAGTTCATAGTAAGAAAAATGTAGTATGATGCCAGAATTTAATATTTGAGATAAAATGTGGCTTTTTATAACTATCCTAATATGTTCCAGTCTCTAAATGTTCTTTCCCGTCCTTTTTTCGTTTTTCGTTAGTTTTTTTCTTCTTTTTCTCTTAGCTATTAAGGATGTTCCAGAGAAATGTTTTATCCTTCTAAGTTAAAAGATATTGCAACTAAAGGGTGAGTGTTGCTTCTTTGTTGGGCAGCCATCAGAGGACAGAGACTGTGTTAAAGGTCACGTGAGGAACATGTACGCATGTCAGACAACCTCCTGCCACCGAAACTAGGTTCAGTCATTTAAGACACCTACACAACCAACCTCAATGCCAAATGTAATAGAAGCATATTATGTCATAGTAGACCTGTGACTCCAGCCTTGAAAGAGTAATGAAGGTAGTGCTTAATATTTTTAAATCTTACATCTTCCATCCAGCAAGAGGCTGATTGTTGTACATTGCTTCAAATAGCTTGTGTAATTTTTCATTGGATGTTAATTAAGGTGTTGTCCTTCAAATGGTATGTTTATTTTCTGTCTTCTCGAAAATTCTCATTTGTCTGTGAAATATCTCACAATGAATTCACAGTTTAAAGTCAGACATACACTTGGATTAAATGTTGTACCACACTTATTTGAAGTTAACTGTTAGAATTAACAGTGCTTATTTACCTTAGCCCATCTGTTTATTCACACAATTAATTTCCTTCAGTTTGTGTGTGTATTTAAGGCTATTATCTATGTAGTTCCATGAAACTGGGCCAATGGTGTCTACTTTATATGCAGTACATAAGTTTTTTTTTGTTAGATGTGCATTTGATGTTACCAATTTAAACACCTACCAGAATCATTTTAAACTGTTAAGCTGTTAAAATAGCAACACTTAACTGTGTGCTAAGATAAATTAAAAACAAGAATCTTGATGAGCAGGTTGTCCAAAGGAACATATACGTTTTTAGAACGACAGGCAAATAAATGCCACAAGAAGAAACTGCACAAAGTGTGCTGTAGGCTAAGCACAGTACTGGAGTTTGATCATGAAAAGTGACCTTAATTTTCAGCTTGTTTCTCCGTTTTATGCAGGTCTTTTCTATAGTAGTGGCTATAGACACTAGATTTACTTTCTAACCGAAAGGATGAAAATTTGCTGTTTATAAAGATTAGGAATTCGGATTTTTTTCTAATGCTTCCAGTGGATTTTCTTATTGGTTTTTCTAACATATTATCCATGCATAAATCCATATTCCAACTGCTAATTTGGGTTGTTTGACTGTTATTTTATCCATTAGGAACTTTAAGTTGCCTATCGCTTATGCTGATGTGTATATGTGTCCTATAATGGACTGGCACTCTGTTCAGCCTGCACCACTGCATTGTTCAGGAGAGGATGTATTTTTGTTTTGCTTTAGGGGTCTTATTTTAATATATCATCAGCAGTTTCTGCTGGTATACAGTCTGCTGCTGAATATTCACAACTATCCATCACCACACCCAGATGACATAAAAAATCCCAATAATTAGGCTTTTAACTGTTTCTGCTAGCATCCTGTTGAATTTCTCAGTCTGTAAATCCCTCTCTGTTTGTGTTCTTCCTGTGATCACCAATGAACGCATTTTCTGTTTCATTTGAGACACAAGTGGCACGATGGTGCATTGAATAAGGGGCAGGAATTTTTGGAGTTAGGAGTCGTGGTCCAGCATTGTCACAATGATGCTGGGGTCTGTGCTGAAAACAGACAGTGCTCTGTCACTTTACATACGTTTTATAACGTGTTTGTTCCAAAGGGTTCTTGTTACGTTTCAGTTCATCTGCAGCATAAATGCTGATTTTAATTAGCTGCCATTAAAACATTTTATAGTGCAACCCAGACCCTAAGATCCACAGTGACTGCGCATTTAATTTTCTGCTTGGGGCCACAGGTGATCTGACAGGAACAGTTAACAAAGGCATCACAGATAAAAATCAGACACTTCTAAACAGGACTTGGAAGAATCCTCAAAGCCTAAGATCCAGAGCAGTGAGAATGGGAAATGCGGAGAACACAGGACTCCTGTCTTGGGGTGACATCAACCCATTCCTTATCTGTTGAGAATAAAATATAGATATGAATACATATATGAATATTACATACATCTCTTAAGCAGAATACTTTCAAAACTAAAACATGACTACATGATAAAATATAGTAAGATATTAAAATCCTTGCAAAACATTTTAGTAATGGAAATGAATAGGACTTTGCAGCTTTCCAGTTCAGTCGTTCGGAGCTTGATTGGTATAGCTGACTATGACACTAATGAGGTTACAGGGTGGCTCATTGGTTAGCAGTATTGCCTCACACTTACAGGGCTTGGTTCCTGGGTATATGTATGTGCAGTTTGCATGTTCTCCCTGTGCTTGAGTAAGTTCAGGATTTCTTCCTGCAGTCTTAAAAAACGTATGGCTGGCTAAATGGCTATCTTTAATTAAATGTTCCATTGTGTGTTACAACTTTTGATAGGCTGGCATCCTATCTACGGAGCACTCTGTCTTCCTGTGAATAGGCTCACTGTGATCCTGTAATAGAAAAGTTTGGAAAATGGATGCTAGCCATGTCCAGATTATGTTATTTGTTTATTGTTTTCATTTGGAAATCCTAGAAAGAGCAGCTGATTATGGGCAAACCAATGTAGATTTTGGTTAACTGCCCAACACTAAATGTAACTGCGGATAGTTTTGCCAGCATGTGGACTGCAGAGGTTCACACCTGAGGTGTCAAATGTGCCAGTAGTAGGTCTGGGACATAACAGGAAGTGATGACTTGTGATAAATTTGCCGTCGTGCTGGTTCACAGGAACACATCAGCTTGGCAGGTTCATAATTCTTGCTTTTGCAATTAAAAAAAAGTCACCAAATGGCTTAAGGTTATCGAAAAAATCCATGATTATTGTTGATGTAGCTGAGAATGTGTTAGAATGAATAGCTTGCACACCTGTGGAAGGACAATTTAGCTTTAAAAAAGTGTGATCAAGCCTTGATTCAGTTTACTTAATGGTACAAACCACATTATAAAAAGAAGCACAATTTACTGGCAAGTGGATTAATGTAGGACTAAATTTTAAAGACCTGGGACTTTCAATCGCTTGCCATATCTCTACCATCACTGCCATGGTGGACATGAGCATGGATCCTGCCGACCCACAATGCTCCCTTCTGTTGAAATTAAGATTACACTGACCCATACCTAAGTCCTCAGAGAAGGCTGTCATAGAGGCACCTTCAGAATGCAAACCCTAAGAACTTTGTAAGTACAGTACAGAAGTTAAAGTGGTGGGCCAAGCCAGCAGTCTGAGCTGTTTGGGAATGAGTGGCTAACAGCTAAATAAATAATAAGAGCTAATAAATATAATAACAAGAATAATAATAATTATTATTAATAATAATAATATATAATAATAATAATAAATAGCAGCTAATAAATAACATGATGGATTTACAATCCAGTGCCCAGCCATCTCGATGTGCATTTCAGCTATAGGACAGCCTGTTGTCTGATCAGTACCTGCTCCATAAAATGGCAAAATCATAACAGTAATGGTGTCATTCCTAAAAACAAATGAAGACATGCCCCAAATAAATAGGCGTCTACATTCCGCTTCTCCTCGGTAGGCCACTTTGGCAAGGCAAGCTGTTGGAGCCCTAGAGACGCCAGTCCAGAAGACTTTCTGGCTCTAGTCACAGCACTGGCAACTCCAAAAGTGAGTCAAATGGATTGATTAAAAGGAATTAATTTAATCAGACTCATCAGAGCTGATTTGGAATGAAAATCGGCACTTCTCCAAAGTGCTAACTGAATGACCCTTTTAGGAGAAGGTATACAGATGTGGAAAATGTGCAAAACTCTACAAACAGACCCAACAGTGACACTATGGGGAATTCTTATACATTTTCAGGCTGATGGTTGAGAAATGCGGTGGTGCCGTGAAAATTCCCAAATGCCCACGCTAACATTTCACTGAAAGCCAGAGGGAACAAATTAAAATGTAGCTAAGCTGCACATGCACAGGGATTGCAGAGGGAGCTGTCGGGAGAGATGGACCTGAAAAGCAATGATGGTTGTATTCAGGTTATTACCAATACGATACAATTAGGCTGCGATGTAGAACTAAGGTATCTCTCAGTTTGTATGGTTCTGGCTTGAAGTCAAAGACGGATGAATTGAAGATATTTTGAACATAAAAGGGATCGATTCAAATTCAGTCTGAAGTTTTCTTAGAGATTTTGTGGGGATAAGGCAGCAAAATGCAGTCAATAAATGTATGTAGAACAGAACATAAATTATGAACTTTTTCCACAGTCTGTTTGCGCATAATTAAGTTATAACCGAATGTTTTTGTGATCGTAAACCACATTCTAGTCAACAGGAAGGGTGCCTAATGAGTAATCAATGAGCCCAGGTGTAAAAGCCAAACTTTGAGAAGGCTCACAGAGTTTTATGAGCAGTAGAGTACCCCTGTTTAATTAAGGAATTAATTACTCTATTGCTATTTTTAGTAATAATATTAAGCGCAGGGTGTGGAAAGAAGGCAATGAATAAGGCAGGCTGCAAAGTCGCAGCATGAGGGTTTTTTTAAGCACTCACTTTTGATTAACTTGATAGGCTTTATCCAAAGTGTAATTCGTAATTCCGTAAGACATAATTGCGAGGGAAAATGGGAGCTGCCTTCAAGTCCTTGTGAAGCGTGGTACAGTGATAATTCCAATTTCCATGTCATGAAGCAACCAGATGCACAAACATACAAATGTGCCCCCCAGACAGACAGAGTGACAGCTCCTCTGAGCAGATGCAACGGGCAGCATCTGTGGTACCATGTGTCTGGGAAATTAATGTGATGTTTGCATTCATTAAGTCATTGATTCACATGGTATTAGAATAACATAATGCATTGCATTCATATATTTGTCAAAATCAGCTTAGAAAAAAATCCCTGAATATATTTGTTGTGTTTCTTCAGTTTGCAAAGATCTTGATGGATTGCTTTAATAACTTTTAATAGTCAGACTTTAGATAGCCAATTTGTTTGAGGGTGATATTTTTTCATAAAAACCTCTTGAAAATAAGGAACAGAAGAAGAGATAAGGAGCCTTTGATGAAAGGAGAAGGTCATTGTAGACAGGGATCTGTGCATGATCAACTCTTCAGAAGATCAATAAAAAGGAAAAAAATACAACAAAGCAAGATCACAGTGGTCACATATGAACTTATTTACCTTTTCATATTTACCATATTTACCTTTTCATATTTACCATATTTACCTTTTCTCTTGACTTTCTACAAAGTTTCGTTGTACAGGCTCACATTTATGCCTGAAAAACTATGGTTAGATATATCCTAGTTTAAGTGGTCTCTGGCCCTTGGCCTTTTCTCACCTGGCATAATGAACCAAACTTATGACATAAACCAACTGTAATCCCCTTCAGTCAGACTAGGTTAAACAAGCGCTTGGCAGTATTATAATGACAGACGAGGATGAGATGAGATGACTGAACAGAGGGGACGGATCTGTGGGAGTTATTGATATTATTTCAGTAATATTTCTGGAGATTCAAATGGAACACAGATTAACACAGATGAGTACATAAAGGTTCTGACTCACTTCACACAAAAAATCACTTGAAAGTTCCCCGTTTTTCGGTATATTCTGTTTAGAGTGCCTTTAAAACACTCCTCTTACAGTTACTGTTAAAAACTTTCATTTTCAGCAATGCTCTTTGTTGCTAAGCATACCTAGTGGGTATTTGGTAACTTCCTTTACCTGATCTGATTTTAAGCAACTTGGGCAACTTTGTCACCCACTGTAGGGTATTCTTAGAACTTGCTTAGACAACCGTTTTTGCATTGAGAAGGTTAAACTCAGCCACCAGTTGGATAAGAAGACAGGGGGACGCCCTGGAAACGATGAAGCAAACTTCACATAAGCATAGGTGAGATTTAACAAAAAAAACAGGTACTATAAATATATGTATCTAACATTATAGTCTATGAACATTTTTTGGCTGAGACTTTAATAAACGCATACTCAAATAATTTTTTTAAGTTACACACACTAACTGAGCCTAGGGTATCTGTCTTATTGAAGGGTTGTCCACTTTAGTATCACTTAACGAGCTTAGAGAGGCATTTGACTAATTGCAGAGTGGATCAAATGTTGGCTAGTCGGACAAACGTTGGTCCAGCACTACCAAAGGACTCAGTTAATCAGATCTCGTACAATTTTGCATTACTGACTTAGGTTTCCTACGAGAACCTTAACTGGTTAAGTTATTGAGAATTGATGAATGGTAAATGGGGTTTGTTTCATTCATGTGTGTTAATATATGTTTAAATATGCTGGCATTTTATTTTTATATTTAACCATTTAATCAGGGTGCTAAACTGTAGGGCACATTTGTATTTCACACTGAATTCAGAGGCACCGTCACAGTAGTAACTATTTTTAGAGTATATTAATAGTGTTCTCTCATACCTCCTACCCCCTCCACACCTGTTCATCACCATAGGGAACCTGAACTTTCTGTTATGTAACAACAATAACTGTCCTAAAAAGGCTTTAAAAAACACAATTTCACACATTTCAGCTATTATGGTTTTTCTACTCATTGTCTTATGGAAAATCAGATTTCACCACATAGCTACCAAGAATCCTTATTTTTATGGTTTGTTTTTCCGACTTGAGGTAGGAGTTCTGAACAAGGAATGTATTTATTGATTTATTTACGACAATCCTTGTGTTTTTATGAATATAGACTCAATGACTTGTGATGAAGTGGTTTTGCTGTGTCTTGTTACTTTGTGTCTTTCTGCAGGGAACATGCAAACAAGCATCTGATTATACTCAGAATTTGTACAAATGTCAATAACCTTTACAATCATTTTGAATCCTATTGCATGCCTACGAGTGACCTGTGATGAACTGCTACAGTATGACATACTGGGTCAGTGCTGGTTGAAGCCCATCTGGTGCCCTAGGCAAGCTTCACTTCACCGCCAGCCCGCCCCCCCTCCCCGGGGAAGGGGCCAGTGCCAGTGCCCACTCAGATGATGCCGCCCTGGGCAATTGCCCATCTTGCCCCTTGCCAGGATGCACCACTGTACAGAGTGTACCCCTTCCTTGTGCCATGTACAGCCTGGGCGAAGGTCCACATGCTCTTTAACCTGGATAAGCAGCTGCTAAATGGATGAAAAGACTGACTTTAGTTGATATTTCAGTCAAAATCTGGTGATACTAATCACTTCACCACACTAGTGCTGGGCCTGAATTTGAGCCACCTAAATCAATGCTTGTCAACTGGCTTAGTCTCAATACCCACACTTTTCCTTAGTCATTAAGTCACACCCCAGAAATGAAAGGGGGGGATAATTGTAACTTTTGTTTTAACCACAGACTGGTTAACCCACTGAAAATGGTCTCCTGCCAGTTGAGAAACATTGGCCCAAATCGTACCGATTTCTTTATTATGTAATTATAATGGGTTTTGGGAATTGCATTAGAAAGCCGAACTGTATCACCCAGATGAATTGCTCAACTGTGTGAATTCTTGTATTATTGGGAATTGTGCTGGCATGGTTGTCCAAATTGGCTGTAGCGGAAAAAAGCATAGACATTTCACTGTAACTGAAGACCATTGTCTGTGTTGTAAGCCTAATCAATAAACATAAACAGGGTCCTGGGTTTGGATTGGTGAAGAAGACGAGGACGTACTGTTGCTTTCAAATTAACGCCCTGCTTCTGTTTAGCAACTAGGGTCGGCACTCTAGAGCTTTCAGAGACTGTACAAAGAACGTTCAGATCAAAAAAAATAATAAAAACTTCATCACTAATGTTAACCATCTCCCCCGACAGGCAGCTCAGAAAATTCCCTGCCTCACACTGAATATTTTAAGAAAGCTTCTCGGCTCCCCGTTCCATTGCTAAGCTCTGCTCTTTTTATTCCTTCCATCCTCTTGATGTGTTTGTCTAGGACTAAAGGCTCAGTAAGAAGATTCTCTTCCTAATTGTTGCACTACTTCGTAACAGAAGCGTTTACAGCGTGGAGCCGTTGTGCTTTTTTTTCTAACACTTTCACACATTTTTCGCAATATCCCCCTGCTCTCGATTTAAACAAACACTTCGGCGCTCACACACGCCCGTTCATAATGGACGTCTGCCGTTCCACTTATTGTCTTCGCACTCGGTTGAACTTAGTCACTCTATTCTCACCATCCTCCCTCAGTACCTTCTTAACCTCTCACTTCGATTCTTTCTTTCTTCATCCCACACGCATCTTTCTTTTTTCTTTTGGCTGGTCTTGCCGTGCTGGATAAGTCGGCCGAAGGTTTTACTGTGGACTGCTTATGTGAGGCTCAATGAGTTGAGCCTCAGCACCTCAGGTTGGAAAGTCGCCGCTTCTAGCCCACGCCTTGACACGATAGTCATGCAGCTGTTGGACCCTTGAGTAAGGCCCTTAATCCCACAAAATGCTCTAGGGATGGTGGATAAATGGCTTGACCCTGCACTCAGACCCCGAGCTTCACTCTCAACTGTGTGTGTCTCAAAGAAGACGAAGATGTGATATGTGAAACAAAGCAATTCCAAAATACTTGTGCGAATGGCAAATGAAGGAATGTTTCACAGATTTCCAAAGGGAAGAGCCATTTCCAGAGGTGTGCTTCGTCTATATTATATGTTTCACAGACTTGTAGGCAAACAGGGGAAATTTGTGTTTGGGAGGGATGAGAGCTGGGATCATCTGGAGTGCGATTCTCTCCACTTCCATCGATCTCACTCTCTGTCTCTTCCTCCCAGGAGCCTGGCTGGCCTAGTTTTTACTTGACGGTGAACACAAATGGGAGAGAGTAGATTCAAGCACGGGCACGTGACAGCACATATGCGAATGTGCACATATGAAGGCGCAGTCAAAGGCACAAAGAGAACATGAAAAACACATATGCAGGAATTCCTTTGGGAGATAAGCAAGTACTGAAATATCAGATGCCACATGGAAACGACTAATCATAACTGGGCAAAGTTTAAATATGAGCAGCAAAATTTTTACCATAATATATCTGCAAAGGGTGTGAATCCTTAAACAGTATGTTGGGAAATTGAACATATAAATAATACTCAATAAATAGCCATATACACTATATAATTTTTGATTAATTTCATACCATTTGATTCCATTCATAGCCACACAACTTTTAGTCACACACATGCAATTTAATAGGACATATATCTCAATTTAGTTCTTTAATGGATAAAGAAGCTGAGGAAGAAATTGTGACTCACAAAAGAAAATAATGAAGACATAGGAGAGTATTTTTTATTGTGCTTGTGGGATATTTGGAGGAAGGCACCATACTGGTAGGATGGGGTGAATGAAAGGGCAGCCCTGTTTTGTTTTTCTTTATGAGCCATTTTGGTGACACCGTGTCACCATGCTTTATCTATGTCATTCATGCAGAGGAGCATGTGAATTCATAGGCTTTCCACCCCGCCTCTGGCATCTGTGCGTCGCACCAAACTATCTTTACAGTTCCCCCACAGTGAGATGTCTGGTCCATGTCTAATGGTTAAAGAGTCCCATTGGACCTCAATACTTCAAAGTGGAGTGTGAAAGGCTGTGCGCTACATTCACTTGTTCTGCAGCACTAGTATATTAAAGCTCTACCTCATGACCTGTTTGACTCTTACACCTCTGCTTCCCAGTCAACCGGTACACTGTATGGGTGTTTTGCATATAACGCCGAATGTGGAAAGGCTGCTTACCGTCGTTACGCACTCAATTAGTAAGTGCGGAAGTGTAGTCTTCTAACACGGCTGCTAGAGAAAGAGAAGAAAAGGTGCAATTTCACTCTGATCTAATATTTTTAACTTACTGTTTCCAAGGTTCTTATTCGCACTTCATACAGCCAAGTACATTCCCGATAGTTCATATGTAATCGAAAAAGTGAATCATTTAATGATGTTTTTTTATCGTGAGAAATTTACACTAGGGGGTCTAAAGTGATGGAGAGCATTATTGTATACCATTGTCTCTACATTTTTTATAGCCATTTGAGAACTTTTCTAAGCTCATATATGTTAAGTCTGCATGAGAATCCATTTGGTTGCAAAGGCATGCAAAAGTAACGCAAGGATTAATAAGGAAGGCACAGAGTATTATAGGCTGAGAAAAGATGA
This sequence comes from Stomatorhinus ivindoensis, assembly GCA_019775895.2. NCBI lineage: Eukaryota > Metazoa > Chordata > Actinopteri > Osteoglossiformes > Mormyridae > Stomatorhinus > Stomatorhinus ivindoensis. The sequence continues at coordinate 4,817,466 of JABFEB020000104.1, forward strand.
AAATCACATGCACCATACAAAATTACCAATACAAAAACCAATTCAGTGGGCAAGAACAAATAAGCACAAATTAGGATGGATAACTGAAATACAAGTTTCTAGCTCTTGCTCTGCGTAGCTCTAACACAAAACACAAGACACAAATACGCTTTTTGGAATGAGAGACAGAGGTTGCTGCTTAACCCAAAAATCTCAGTGACCTGATTCTTCTCCCCTTTCTCATTTTCCAACATTTGCTTACCCTTAGATCTCTAGAGCCTTGTCCTTGTAAAATTTACGTATGGGGGACATTATGGTGTCGGATGGGCACTCTGTCATAGTAACACAGTGTAAAATACAGTTTGTCCAAAAGAGACAATTAAGTCTCTTCAGTGATTAGGTCAAAGAATGAATTGCCTTAAGGTGAGTAAGTTTCCTGCATTGAACTGTCTTTTGTTTTTGCACTGTTTTGTGTTTTTCTGCTATTTTGTGTCTTTGCACTGTCTTTTGTCTTAGCACTGTTTTTTGTCTTAGCACTGTTTTGTGTCTTTGCACTGACTTTTGTCTTAGCACAGTTTTGTGTCTTTGCACTGACTTTTGTCTTAGCACAGTTTTGTGTCTTTGCACTGACTTTTGTCTTTGCACCCATGGGCGTTGCCACCATCAAATCTTCTTTTTCTTGGTTTGTTGACTGTCCATAATTACTATAATTCCATTATGGTACAATCCAACCCTAAACTAGGTCATAACAATCCACATGAAGGAAAATACTGTAGGAGTAGCATTATGATGTGGGTAGGATGCAGTCAGGAATTCATGAGTCTGAAGACATGAGATTTGCTTCACTCCCTGAAGGGCAGCAGGCATTCTGCAATCCTGAAGAAGCTTATTCCACCACACAGGGGTTAAAGTCAAGCCTCTCTACAGTTGCTAATAATTCTACCATAAAGTCATTTAGTGTGATGTTGAGCTCACTGTGCAGTGACAGGCTGATTGGGTTATGAAGACTTTTTTTTTTCAGGTTATGTTGGAGGTGACGGTCTCCCGACCAGGCAGGCGTACCAGCAAGACATGCAGCAATCTGGAAAGGAAACTCGTGTTAGAGGGGTGGGCAGAGAGAGCTGTGTGTCATCAGTGTAGGAGTGATATAAGAAGCTGTGAGGAGAGCTAAAGGAATCCAGTGATGTTGTGTATAAAGAAAGGGGGAAGGGGGCAGCATCGAAACCAATGTCTAAGGTGCAGTTGGGGAACTCTGCAAGATCACCTTATATGACTTTGAACACTCAAAACAAGATAATGTTCTCCCATAATTCCCCATTGCTTTAAAAGTGTTTGCTTTCTGAAAAGGGAAGCTACACCCTTCTATTATGCAACAATCTGATTTGAGGAATATTCAGAAGCATGGAGCAAGAACAATAGAGCTTATAGCTTAGCTAACCAAGCCTCCAAACAGCTTAGCTAACCAAGCCTCCCAACAGCTTAGCTAACCAAGCCTCCCAACAGCTTAGCTAACCAAGCCTCCAAACAGCTTAGCTAACCAAGCCTCCCAACAGCTTAGGTAACCAAGCCTCCAAACAGCTTAGCTAACCAAGCCTCCCAACAGCTTAGCTAACCAAGCCTCCAAACAGCTTAGCTAACCAAGCCTCCCAACAGCTTAGCTAACCAAGCCTCCAAACAGCTTAGCTAACCAAGCCT